>VWYP01006075.1:43553-95846 GCA_013400435.1 Pycnonotus jocosus | reverse complement strand
AAGAAAAAGAAAGAAAGAAAGAAAGAAAGAAAGAAAGAAAGAAAGAAAGAAAGAAAGAAAGAAAGAAAGAAAGAAAGAAAGAAAGAAAGAAAGAAAGAAAGAAAGAAAGAAAGAAAGAAAGAAAGAAAGAAAGAAAGAAAGAAAGAAAGAAAGAAAGAAAGAAAGAAAGAAAGAAAGAAAGAAAGAAAGAAAGAAAGAAAGAAAGAAAGAAAGAAAGAAAGAAAGAAAGAAAGAAAGAAAGAAAGAAAGAAAGAAAGAAAGAAAGAAAGAAAGAAAGAAAGAAAGAAAGAAAGAAAGAAAGAAAGAAAGAAAGAAAGAAAGAAAGAAAGAAAGAAAGAAAGAAAGAAAGAAAGAAAGAAAGAAAGAAAGAAAGAAAGAAAGAAAGAAAGAAAGAAAGAAAGAAAGAAAGAAAGAAAGAAAGAAAGAAAGAAAGAAAGAAAGAAAGAAAGAAAGAAAGAAAGAAAGAAAGAAAGAAAGAAAGAAAGAAAGAAAGAAAGAAAGAAAGAAAGAAAGAAAGAAAGAAAGAAAGAAAGAAAGAAAGAAAGAAAGAAAGAAAGAAAGAAAGAAAGAAAGAAAGAAAGAAAGAAAGAAAGAAAGAAAGAAAGAAAGAAAGAAAGAAAGAAAGAAAGACAGGCTAAGTATTTTGACCATGGCAATATCCACTTTTGTTTATGTTTGCTGAAAGGCTGAGTGTTGGGAGAGCACTGGCCAGAAGCCACCAGGTTATAAAATTGCAGCAGGGACATCCTGGAAGATGCCAAGTAGAAAAATAAACTGTGTTAACTCAATTCATGCCCCCTGTACCCTGTGTTTCTGACAGACTAAAGGCTTCTAACTTGCTCAATATTGATTAGAAAAAAACCAAGCCAGCTATTATGCTGTTTCTATATTTAAAAAATCCTGTTTTCCTATGTCCCAGAGTCAATAAACCCCAAAGGAGCAGGTTATTTTGTTGTATGTCAACACACAGTTACTAACAGTGAAAATGAATGCTATTTTCTAGGTCATTTGTTGCAAATGAGCACGTTTGGCTGAGTCTTGAGTGTTTGAATTATTGATTCCTTCCTTACTTACACAGAATTTTTTACCCTCTTCTCTTGTACTGCTAAGTCATCACGTCTGCAGCATCACAGAAGTCAGTGCTGTAGGTTGAGGATAGAAACCTTTCCTGAGCAGAACCCAGTGGAGCCACTTGGCTCTTGAAGCACAAATTTTAACCTGTCTATATAAAAGCTGCCACAAAAAGCTGCAAAGCTCCTCTCTTATTTTGGACTTTTTTTTTGCTTGAGGTATTAATTTTTGCCAGATTATGGTACAATCATAGGGCACATTTTAACCTCAAGGCTCACATATATAAATACACCCACCCCTGTAGATCCTTCTGTATCATTCCATCAATGAGCTTTTTACTAGGGATGAATCAGGTACTGAAGCTGGATGAAGGGTCTTGTGATTTGATGCCAGAGGAGAAATCATCTTGGCTTTGGCACACTCATCAGAGGCCTGCAGTGGCACTTTGGAGCTCTGTCAGAGCAGGCTCAGAGGAGCATCATGGAGAACTGGATGATTTTCAGCAGCTCTTTGAGCTGCAGGTAGATCCATAGAGAGCCTGATATGCATTATTCTGTCAGAGTACAGTTAAATAAGGATCCATAATTAACTGCTTCAGTCCTGTCACAGAGATCTGACAAATGCTTATTTCTCAGTATTTATAGCTAAAAGCCTTCTGGGCAGAGAAAACAATATATGACTTCTTGAATATTATTGGCTTGTCATAGACTCACAAGACAAGTAATAGCAGTTTAATGTTGAGGCATAAAAGATGGGTCAGCAAAAGCCTCATCACAGAAGAGTCCCTAAAGCCCTGTGCATGTCTCCACTCCCTTTTGAATTGCAGATAAATTAGTAGTAAGGATGGAGCTTTTGTGGAACCTACAGTAACCCAGAAGATTTTAAACTGAAAACTAACAAACCCAACCTGCAGCTGCTAGTGCCAGCCAGACACAGACTCCTCCATGGCCAGGTGGTTGCCAGCGGCTCTGGTGTGGCTCAGGGCTGTGCCATCTGAAAACCAGTCCTGGGAGAAGCACTGGCCATGAACAGTGCCTAAGGAATGGTGTGGGTAATACAAGACTTGAGCAGCTTGGAAACACCATTTGGTTCCACCAGTTCAATTCACCTACCATGTCCCATGAGTGCTACCATGCTGCAGGCAACTGCAGGGCAGCCATTCCTCTAGACCTGTCTGAATGGGATGAATTCCCTGAATTTAGTGCTTTGGGAATTTGATATTTTTTAATGCGTTTCTCCCTGTGAGAATCAGAAATTAACATCAATGTGCAGCTAGCACAGTTATTGGCACGTGGGTCCAAGCTGCTGTGCATTTCCAACGGCTTTTCATTTCAGGGCTCAATGCATGTGGAAATCATCCCTGTTCACATCACATGGACCTTTATGCTGGAAGATACTTGCTTCTCTCCTCCCATTGAAGAGAATTTAGTGGCTCGTGCTGGATGTATAATTTCTGAGGCCAGGGCACTGCTTCCATGTCTGGCCAGAGGCTTTGTGCTCAGAGGACAACAGCTCTGCTTGCCTATGTGCTCTCCACTGCCCTGGGGCCACACCCTCTGGGTATTTCCTTAAGTATTTAAGACCAGCCTGCAGTCAGGTAATGACTCCTGGTGCCATCCACCCCTATGGCACACGCCCACTTGGAGATGCATGCCACCAAAGAGGTTCTAAATTTGCCTGAGCTGGACTATCTCAGTGCAATGGAAACACTTCTCTATGTGCTGCTTTCTGCAGGTGTCAAATTGAAGGACAAAGGTGACACAGCTAAATAGCTGCACTGTGACAGCCATGAGGGGATGATGCCATCAGTGTCTTTGTATCCTCTGTTTGGATGTGCCTTTTTGCCAGCAGATGATATTACATATTGTCATGTCTGCTGCCTGCTTTGAGAAAGAAATTACATCATACCTTTTTGTGAAGCAGACAGTTGGTGGCTGTGACAACACAGTAAAGAGCAAAGGCATAAGGTGTTAAAGATGTGATTAGATTTTTTAAATATAGATCAGAAGAATCCAACCATCAGTGCTCACTGGGGCTTGCCTGTTGAAGTTACCGCCTAAATCATGAGCTTTTTCAGTGTTTTGGAGAATAAAAATTGGCATAACTTCCAGTATCATTCATATTAATCAAGAGAATAAACCAGAGTCAAGACCAACTAGGGCGAAGGAGGTACTTTTCATGTGACTTTTCATGATCTTTAGACTTGGTTAATTGCCATTGAGGTAAAAGACAAATGTGTTAGCCTGGCAAGAAAAGACAGTGCTACTTCTCTTTCAAATGTGAACACTATTTTTTATTTTCCATTCATAAGGACTTTTGTGCATTCTCTCCTTTCTTCTGTTTTTGGAAATAAGAAGCATTTTTAAATGGCAAAGCAAAAGGAATCAGTGGTAGAAAAGTTAAAAATACAAATGGACCATCTCTGGAAGAAATGGAGAAAGAGGTGGAAAAGGACAGCTGGGACAGCTGACCCCAAACTGACTAAAGAGCTACCCCAGACACTATCCTCAGCATACAGAGCTGGGGGAAGATGAAGGAAGCAGGTACAGTTCAAAGGATGGCATTTGTCTTTCCCTGTCACTGTTACCCATGATGTATCCCTGCTTCCCTGGCAGGGAATGAGGGCTGAACACCTGCCTGCCCATGGGAATTGGTGAGTGAATCCTCTGTTTTGCTTTGCATCTGTGCCCTGCTTTTGCTTTTGCTTGTCCTGTTAAACTGTCTTTATCTCAATCCACGAGCTTTCTCACTTTTACTCCTCAGATTTTCTCTCCACTCATGATCAGGCAGTGACTGAAGAGCTGTGTGGGGCTTAGCTGCTGGCTGGGGTTAAATCACGACATACATCTACTGGAACAGAAAACGTTCCCTGAAAAAATACCCTCTTTAGTTATCTCTTGCTTCCAAAAGTGCTGAAAAGCTCTCAGGATGCTCTCTGTTACTGATTTTAGATCTTTCTAAATGTATCACCTGTAATCAAAGCAAATCATCCAGAAAAGCTCCTTAACTCCAGCAAGTCACAAGACGGCAGGGCAGGGATACACAGGACTTCATTCTATCCACACCTTTACTATCACAGATGACCACATCACTGTTATGAAATTAGAAAGCTCCAATTCAAAAGACAGTTATAATACTTTGAGTAACATTAATACATTTATTTAATTGTCATTTACTTTTCATTCATAAAAAGGACAAAGCACAGTCCTGTTCTACTCATTTGAAAAGAAAAGATAAAAAGGAACTAAAAAACCAGTTCAATATTCATCAGTATCAAATAATAGCAATATCAATTTTCCTGAAATATAAAGAAACAACAAATATGTCTATCTATATAAACTTTAATTAAGAACCTTGCATTTTAAAGCAGATGATACATTAGTTAGTTTTTCTTGACAATTTCACAATTTGAAGCTGAAGGTCCCAGTCAAATTTACACAATTACGTGAAACAGAAAAGTCTCCAACTCTCTGATCAGTATGTGACACCTACTTCACCCATGTTGCTGATTTAAAAAAAGAGAAGTGGCTTCCCAGGTTATTTCCATGCAAAAAATGAAACAGTTTTGCTTCTTACACCATGTATTAGAAAAGTAAAAGGCAATCATGCATTTGGCAAAATATGTACTTGTGGTTGTATATTATATAAAAATGAGTCATACTGCAAAAGAACAAAACCAAATGAAACACAATAAAACACATTTTTTTTGTACAGAAGGCTTATAGCATATAAGTTTCTTATGTATGAAGACAGCTCATTTCTCTTTCAAATAATTATACAATTTATGAAACTCAGTAGTGTTTGACACTGACATTCCTCTATAGGGGAGTTACCACTTTTGCCTATTTAAAAAATTTTCATCTTGTAACAAATAGTTAAAATTAAACTAAAACCATATTATTGATATTTATTAATGAAGACTCTACACTTTTACATGTAAATATATAGTACAAAATTATACAAATAAAAGAAAGAGGTGTAAATTATTAATAGACCTATCCTTGCTTCATGTAAATATTATTATGGACCTCTACAGTATCAGTTCTAAAAAGATAAAATCTATTTCTAAGTAGCTAGCAAGGTTGTGCTAATAAAATATGATTCAAAGCTTATAATTCTTGAAGCATCAGACATTGCACTATTACTTGAGCCAGCTGATTCAACATTGTTTCTTCATCATTCACACTCCAACTAATTCCCAGCATACCATGGAAAATGAAAGGAATGTGCATTTCTTTAACAACTTAAAAAAACCCCAGACAAACCAACAAAGAAACCCAGCACTGAAACACTCTAGACACAGTCAGAACAAAAACATTCTCTATCTCTAATAGAGTTCCCATTTCGTAAAGGCCATAGTAAACATGTAGCTTTGACTAACAGTTGGGATCTGACTTTCACGTACTAACACACAGTTGGATCATCCAGTACTCTATCAAATAGAGAAAGGGTCTCAGAACTTTAAAACTCTTATTTACAACACTATGAACATTAGAATAATATCAAGTTCTTGAAAAAGCATATAGTTCTCCCAAATGTACGCCTTCAATACAGGAAGGTAACACCTGGTGTCTGCAGCATAAAAATGTAAATATAATAATTTTTTTTTACTGTGCTACTCTGCTTTTGCAATTTATTGTATATCTTTTTCTTTTTTTATATTTTAAATCTTTTCACTTTAAAAAATAACATACGTTTCCTACCATTTCATGGTCCACTTGGCTGATCTTAGCAAGGACTTCATCTCCAAACTCCTAAGTGTTATATTGCTACCTTAATAATAACAATAGGAATAAGACTAAATCAAAACCAATACATTACGCTGCTTCCCTGAAAGCTGACATTTGACTCCCAAAACCAGCAACAATTACTGTAACAGAATTTTTCAACAGAATTCTTTTAAGAAAAGAATATAATAAATCTCGAGTCAGTGAAGCACAGGTAAATTCCTTTAAGCTGAGCATGCTATCCATGTCTCGGGTGTTTTGAATATATTTAAAACAAAAAAAATTCTTATCACTGACTTTTATTTCAATTCCTTCAAATTCTATCCAATAACCTCAAGAAATATAGCTCTAAATAATAAAATGTTTTTGCTTTGACTGTCTCTCTAAAAACCAGTAATCCCAATAAATGATGACGGGGCTATTCAAAAATATGCAGTACACAAAACATATAGGATAGTACAGACAGACGTAGTACTCTTACATTTATCACATACAATCAACATTTCAATCTCTATTATATTTCACAATTTGTTATTCAAGTTAAAGCACCTACGTATGGTGATTTTACTTTCACTGTACAGCCTATGTTATTGGGTTTTAACACTGTAACTTGCCCCATTGGACCGAATCATGCAACTGTCACAGATCAGCATAAGTGTTTTATAAGGCATATTGGAACAAGTTAAAAATATTTCTTAGCCGTTCAAAAGTTGATTTACTTCATGAAGGAGTTCCTGGATGCCTCAGTCCTCTTAAAGTTCATAGGAAATCGGTAGGGTAATTCTTTTTAAAGTGTAATTTATTTGGCTTAGGATGGTGCCACAGGAATCAAAAAGAATCGTGGTCCTCATCTTCATAGGGAGTCCTTTGTGTTAGGTGGAGGACAAGGTGAATCCAGCTACATTCAGAATCCCGAGCAGGCAAGGACACCCAGGGCAGGCACCACTAGGACCAGGAGCAGAGTTGGTACTCCAACAGCGGCACCTGTGCATCAAACAATAAAAAACACAGTATTGGTGTGTGACTTGATTCCACTTCAGGAATAATCCTGAAGTCCACAGAGCATGGAGGCTGGAAACCAGCTGGCATATCTCAGCACAGCCCCTACCTGTATGGATAGTCTGGAATGGACAAAGAGACTTGCTACAGTACAGTGGAGGACTCACTCTTCTGCAAGAGCTACACGTTTGTGCAGCATGTTTATACAAGAAACAAGGCCATTCAGGACACATCCGTGTATTTTGATTTGGCCAGTCCAACAAGCCAGGAGGTTATAATACCAGGAGGCAAAAGGTCAAAATAAATATTTAAGCATGTGAAAAGAAAATTAATGGAGTCTTTGAAATGTGACAAAGCAAAGAGACACCTTTGGAAATGTTAATGCTCATATGAACAGCAATAATCTGAGAGATGTCAAAGAGCCTGGTCCGTTTGTTTACCTGCCAGATTACAAAGTCCAGATGGCTGACTTCTAGCAGTGTGGCATTTACGTCTGTTAAAGCCACAAGGCTATTTCTTGAACAAATATTTTAAGACACAAAATATTAATCTACAGCTTACAAACTTTACATGACTCACTCTGGCAAATAGAAATAAGAATTGCTATTGTTAAGCAGTTTGTGTTGTGATGGTCCAGCTCTCTGTTAAGAAGCATCTATCTGAGAAAATAACTCAGGCAAACTGTGCCTGGCTGTCAGTCTTGGAGATGGGCCAAAGGAGCCTGAGAACTGGCTATCCTTTCATCCCAGAGCGGGCTTGTCTGTGTCAGGATGGTAGATGGGCAGTGCAGGACCAGCCTACTGCTTGGCTTGCTGTTGAACATTAAGCACAGAAGTGCGTGTAGCTGGTGCTGACAGTCCTGAGGCACTGCTGGAACAGGCCCACTGGACAGCTCTCCAGAAAATGTTAAATGAAGAAAAACCATACTGAGAAGGTAATACACAAACTGAACAGCAGAGATTTCAGCAGGCCTAAAAACAAGCACAGCATGACAAACTATGAAAGTACAGGGGTATATTAATCTTATTTTTTAGTGATTTATGAGGCACATTAATATTTAGTTTTTATTCCTAAGTATCAAAGTAGAGGGTCTTAGTGAATGAAGCCACAAGAAAAAAAAAACAGGTTTTGTGTTTAAGAATATCCACAGAAAATGTATTCTGCTTTTCTCAGACCAAGATAATGCAGTTGGAAAGACACAAATAAATATTTTCAATACTCTTAATAGAGGAAACAAGACAAAAAGATAGCTGAGTGACGTTGAATGATGTGCAAGTATGAGGAAACATCTGTTTGCATGTTGCTATTCTACAAAGAGAAAGGAACAATAAATCTTTCTCTGAGATGTGCTTACCGGCTCCAGCATAGTTAGCAATTCACCCATTATAGAGGTTCCTTATAAGGTTCAGGTTTAGGCACTATTGCAGAGATATATTTACCAGCTTTCTTAAATAAAGCAAATCCTACCCTTGGACAGCACCTGAATAGAACATTAGCAGGACAAATGCACATTAAACAGATCATCTTCTTCTTCCTTGTTAGATTACTGACCTACATGTAAGGATCCATACCTTACTGAAAACACTATTCGGCATTGCATATGACAGCCAGTACACTCCTGTGGCTCATGAATGAAAGTCAAGAAAACTCTTGCCTAAGAACAGACTACAAGATTTAATTCTGTGCAGTAATGCAATTGTGATCTGTCAGTTTCAGCACCCTTTAAAAGCTAGAGAAATGTCAGATAAAGACTAAATGGATGTGTACAAATAAACACGTGGATGTAAATTAAAGGAGAAGGACTAGTAAGCTCCCTCTGAAGTCTGGCCAGGTATGAGCTGGATATATGTAGTGCCTAAAGATTCTTTCTCTCCTCAGTGTTATAATGTGTGATCTTTCCTCTCAACCAGCATTTTCTGTATCCACAGTGCAAGCAATTGAAAACTTAAGCCATCAAAGTCAATGTCAAAACCAAATCAGTATCACACAACCCAACTACCTCTCTAACGCACCATGTGTGAACCTACTATCAAGAGTCCTCATTTCTTTTAAATAAACAAAATATATGCCCCTAAATTTGACTGGGTTTTTTTTAGTTTGTGGGGTTTTTTTTCTGTTTGTTTGTTTGTCTTGTTTTGTTTGGTGGGTTTTTTCTTGTTTTTTTCCCCTCAACAGTCCCAAGCTAAAATAGTGAAATCTTGCACAGGCTTTACTACTGTCTGGTATAGAATTCCTTTAGTTGATATTTTAAAGTTTAGGACTAAACTATCTATAGAAACATGTAGTCAGAATGTAGTTCAACATCAAATAAAATCTGCATGCGATGCATGCAGTTAACCTAACTTTTTTTCTGTCTCCTATTCTCAGGAGCCTTTCTCACACAAATAGTTGTTTATCTATATGAGTAAATGAGAAGAAAAAAATGAAGAAGTTAAAAGAAGAATAGAGGATGGCTTTTCCTTCAGCAAGATCTTTATGTACCACAGAAACTCCTTGTAAAGTCCCACTGATCCACAGCTTTCTATCAGTATTTTAAATTCTCTGTTGCCACCTCAATCACATAACATCCAGAATGAAGTTTTACACTGCTGAAAGGAGATCCTAAATTTTACTGACATCTTGAACAGTATGCAACAGTCTTCCAAATATACTCAAAAGAAATTAAATCAACACCTAAATGAAACAGGCATTAAAACAGTGATGTTATTTCCTAAGCCTTTGAGACAATTTGTTACATCTTTATTTTCTTTAAATGTTACTTGTCTTTATATATGATATTTTTGGCCCTTTTCCCAACATCAGTGTCCTTTCACATTGGGTTGTGAAAAAAAAAGCACTTTTGAGCTCTCCCAGATCACAGAAAGCTGCACCCTCCCTGTGAGTGGGGCTTCTGAGAGCCAGCAAACTCTCAAGTTTGCTATGCTCAGAGGACAGCTGATGAATGCCCACGACAGAGCCTGGGCTGAAAATCCCACTCCTTGAGGCTCAACCCTTTGCCTGTTGAGAAGATGCAAATGCATTCAACATCAGCTCTTCACTGAACTCAACGGGAATTATTCACATACTCCTTTAGGTCTGTGTGCACCTGAGTGTGAGTATGCCACAGCAAATGTACTGTGAATGTTGCTTCCTTCGATTTGTATGTTAGATTTGTAAGGCCTATAAGACAGTTACTGATGTGCTTACAGTAAATTCTACAGAATCTTTTCTTCAGTTGCTCAAGTGAGGCTATTAATTAAGCGCCGCTAAAACCTTTTGGGCCTAAACCATTGGTCAAGTCCATGGCTAAGTTTGGAAAGGGGGTCCTCTTGAAAACTTTTGACACAACTGTAGAGTCTCCCTCATTGCTTTTTATCTTTACCCTTCCCCATCCATGCCTTCTTCCATTCCCTACCTCTATGTAGATAATTTTAGGTTGATTTTAATTTTAGACTGATTGATTTTAGGTTTTGTTCTGATTTTTCTCTATGTGTTTTGTTCATCTAGTAAATAGAAGAGTACACCTTGACAACAAACTTTGTCATGCTTTCATTTTTACATTAAAACTGCTTTTGCTGATACCCTTGCTGGTGATTTTTCGAATAACCTAAAAACTCATTCATGACAGTCTGCCTTTGTGTCCATTTTGCAAAACAGATTTCTTTTTTTCTGAAATAATGACCAAACTCCTACCCATTTTCCTGTAAACAATACTCTCCTTGTGGTCCAGGATCCAAGGACCTATATTCCATTAGGGCTGTCTTGTTGTTTTCCTTTTTACTATAAGAAAGGTTAATTGCAAAGCCTTCTCATATTCTGTTTCTCCTTGCATCTTAGTTTGTCTACTACTGTGCAAAAAAAAAAAAAATAGGTCACCTGAAAAAAATGAAGGGATTTTTGCCTGTTTCAGTCATAGTTTGTAACCAGCTATTAGGCTTCATTTGTCTCTGTTTTCTCAGTGTTTTCATATTTACTCAGGTAGAACAGAAAAACAGAAACAGGGGAGAATAATAATTTCTTTTGGTTAAACTAAACTGCATAAAATAAAGAAGTGGGTTTGTTGTTCTTTCAACTGGCTATTGAAAAGAAATTGCTCTTGTCCCAGCTGGAAACACTGTCTTCATGAAAGACTACGGCAAAAGAAATAGGTAGTATCAGCTGACATGATTTAAATTCTGTTTTCCCTACTCATGGTAAATGGAAAAGAACTGAACTAATTATAATATACTTATCTTGCATCACTGGCATCATTACTAAATCATGAGTCCAACTTTCCCTTGTCTAGGAAACCTTTGTTTGTGCACGAGGAAATTTTCCTCTTGTCTTTGCCATAAACATTTCAAGAAAGGCACTATGGAGTGATTCACAACTCTGTGATTTACTGTTTTTGCAGCAGAGTAGATGTAAGGGATGGAAACAAAGCTGTCTGTCCATCTGCCCATGCTTTGTGCTGTGCTAAGGTTTGCTGTGCATCTGTTGAACAGCTTCAACTATCCGAAGAAAAGCATATTTGAATTGCTGCTGATGATGTGGGTGGGTTTTCCACCCCATGATGTTCTTCTATCCTCTCCTACTTAAAAATTCAGAGTCATGGAAACATTTTGTTTTGTTCTGGCAATAGCATCTAGAACCTTGGCATTGTCAGCAGACAGCAGCTGGGGCTTCTTTTTCATTGACTCTAGCCCTGCCACAGATGTGGGTTGCCAACATGAAAAGATGACCTGGACTCCAAGAAAAACCAGAAAATTTTCAGTCATTGGGTTATTACTTAGCTGTCAATAAGCATACATTATTTCTCAAGTACCTCTTCCCCTTCACACATACTAACAGTCATTACAGATTTTTTTTTTCTTTTTTGTGTGTGTGCAGAGTAAAGTAGAAGACCACTGGTAATATTTTTTTAATAAAATATACTCTTCTAAAGTTGTGCACTCAACAAATAAAAGCACGAGGAGATTCTCCTGTGACCTAGGCAGAGGATCTTCTTTGGTCAGCTGGCATGTTTGGGGATTTCTGAGTGAGGTCTGATTCTGATTCTACTCCTCCTTGTTCAAGAAAATAGTAATTTGTGATTTTTTTTACAAATAAATTCAGCCCAACTATATACCAGATGTGTCACACTTTTTGACTTGAAAATAGTCCACATTTAAAAAAACACATGGTGCAATGGGCAAGAAACTCTTCAGGTGCAAAATGGTGGCACAGCCTCCCTCCCCTTGTTCTCTGAGTACTGCAGCACCACAAGGAATGATCAGTGGGAACAAACAGCACCTATGGATGGAAAGCAGCATGAAAAATATGCAAATAGATAGGGAAGCATCAAAGAAAATAAATGAATCCAACAGGACAGATCAGCTTCATTTTGGCCTTGCTATTCAGCAAGGCAGAAAAAACCTTAAATCGGGCATTAAAGTCACTGCAGAAAGGAAGAAAGGAAACAGGGATTATCACAGTATAGTGCAGACTAAGAAAACATAACTAGATATGAAAATATTCTCACTAAGTGTTCAACACTTGAGTTTGAATAGAATAAAAAGAGAAAAAATTTAAATTAATGAGAATATGGCTTTTCAAAAAAACACTTGTTCTATCATTGAGTATGTTGTAATGCATGGAATTCTCACCTTATTCAATCAAACTAAGGTTTGGAAGGAGGCAATACCAATAAATTAGAATTGTCATGAAATGAAATGGGATGAAAAAGAAAAATCAAGAACAATACCAGAGAACAAAATATTTTGATTTAAGCACAAGTATGTACCAGGTTAGAGAGCATTCTGAGTATTTTCCACGTAAGTTTTGAGCCATGAGCAAACAGCAAATGCATTTTGAAAATTACTCTTCTTTGAGAGGAAAGATCTGTCAGAAATGTACTTTTAGTTTAGTAGAGGCTTTTTGCTATATTCTTGTACCAGATGCATAAGAAGTTCCAAGGTGAGTAACAAAGGACTGTCATGCTCCAGCTAGACACAGTTTGTTTTCTTCAGCATTACTTACGGTTTTTACCTGTGCTCTCCTCCTCTTATTACTACAACAATCTTTGCAACAGATGGGCATCTTCAAATCACAATCAAAAGATTGTGATTATACCACATGAAAAGGGAATGATCATTTGACTTGACACTAATATGTGCAATGAACATTTGTCCCCTTTCAAATAGTAATTGAAAAAATCAAAATATAAATAATTAAAAGGACTGTAAATCAGTACAGGCAAAATTTATGGATTTTCCTTTGAAAGAGCTGTACTTCAAAGTAAATACTATTTGAGGATCCTAAAACATGCCTCTGGCAAATGGAATTCATACGTGTGTATATGTGCAGTGAACACAGAGAAATTGCAATTTTGTTCTCTTGCTATAAGCATATACAATACATAAATTTGTCCATATCACTATTTAAACTGAGACATTAACCTGATTGTATATGTAAAACTGAAGGTGTATGGTATTTTCCTTTCTTCCCCAATATTTATCCAAATGAGAAGAGTAATCCTCTCCCACCCTGGATGAAATTTTAAAACTTGAGAGCATGATTCTATTTTTCCTTACTCTAGTATAAAGCAACTGCACTGAAGCCAGTGCAGTTAAACAAGTGAAGTGAAAATGAACCAAGCACCATATGGTTTTAGTTCCTACTGATTGCAAGATTGTTTTGATTACACTAATGTTAGTAATATGACAAAGCACTGCAATCCAAAAATCACGCAAGAGACCAAAAAAAAATTTCTTAGCCTTTATTGTATTTCAAAGGAAACAGGTAAGCCTATTATTAACTGTTAAAAAAGACTCCACTGTCTTCATAAGTCCTTGCAACCTTCATCTGGTTGTGGTAACTGAAGAATGAATTTTAAATTGTGTAGCTCATTAATTTACTATAATGGGCTTGAAAAATATCCCCAAGCTCCTTACTCTACAACAGGCACTGGCCAATAAAATACAAAAGATCATGGCTATATTTTACACTGATTATAGCTGTATGCTGGAATGCACATATACAGAAAGTGATTTTATGATAAGAACTTTTATTTCAAGATATTCACTAAAAAGAAATGCACGTGAGATAGCTGTGTTTGGTAAACTTCGTTTCTATCACTCTCAACTATAATAATGTGTATCCTAATGGAAGCTGACTGGTTACATGAGAGCAAAGTAGCTGCAGGATATTTGCCTCCCCCTTTTGCAGGTGACTGGGTTTTCTGTGAGATGGAAGAGGATGAGGAAACAAAAAGGAAGTTTTTCCCTTAAACAGGGAATTGAGATAGAAATAAAATTTACTTCTAGTTTCTTTTCCATTTGACTTGCAAATGTAATTATGTTAGTTAAAACATGCTACAATTTTAGTTCCTATGTTAGGACCTCAGGGCCAGTTAGTGCTCCTGAACCTGACATATAGGATAAAAGATGTCTTCTGGTATCCTGGCTGGCCTCCACCTGTGTCCTGGGGTGACTTTATAAAGCTGAATTGTATTGTATTCCCATTTGTCTGTTTAGCCCAGAAATTAGTTTTGTTCCTTTAAAAATAGATCCAAGAGCAAAGTGGGGGAGAAGGAAAAGCAGTGGAAGTTTTTTGCGGCTGTATTCAAAAACAGAGTTAAGAGCTTCAGCTCTCTCTCAGTGCATGTTGTCTGCAGCATGGACAGGGAGCAAGAGAGAGTTCTCTTTTGCTTTTACTTAGTTTTTTAGCTAGCTGAGGCAAAGAAGTTCCCTAGGCTGCGGCTTTTTTCTTTTCCTGGAATTGTTCAAACCTGCTCTGGCTCAAAAACCCAGAAAAAACACTGGGAGTTCATGCCTATGGCCCACCAGGGGCCCAGAATGCTGCAGTCAAGCGCTGGAGGGACTGAGAGACACTCCGTGAGCCAAAAAACACCCAGAGGACTCATTCAACTTCAGAAGGACTTTTTGAATTTACCTCTCTTCAAAACAGTGAAAGGTTATGTTGTTTAATATTATTTTTTTATGTTTATAAATACTTTGCTTGTTAAATGAACAGTTTTTTCCACTTTTCTCAAAGCAAGTTTATCTCCTGAATAGGTGGAGGGAAGGACCGCTGAATTTTGCCCTTTAAAGAATCATGCCTTTGGAAATTCCCTTCCAAATTTGTCCCAAACCAAGAAAACCTGCCTATCCAGAAGGTCTCAGGTCCCCTGTATTTCACACCATGCCTGTCAGAATTGTGTGGATGTCCCTGGTAAACTGGAGCATCTCAAATGTGACAGGCTTTGTTTAACATTCTGAATTACACCCCAGATGACAACTTATTAGAATGGGAGCTTACACATCTAACTCAACCATATTATGTAGATTACTTTGGATTTGATACCCAGTGAACAGCAGGAAAACACCCATCTGCATGACACACTGGTGTTGTGGACACTCCTTGTTTAAGATCTTGCCATTCCTGATCAGCGTGTAGGCTTCTTAGAACCTCTGCCCTATCTGCTTAATTCTCCCCATTCACTTCTGCACAAAATTAGGTAGGTTTCTAAACTCTGGAATCAGATGTCTAAAGGTCATGTAAGGCAATACTCCTCTCTGAGTTTGGTAAGATACCTTATGTTTTGGTTTAGCTATTGTTTACATTGCTGTGTAAATATGTAACTTCCATTTCCGTCAGTCAAGCACCAAAGCATGCATTCCTATCAAACTGCATCTTCTCTTTGCAATTCTCTGGGAAAAAAAACATAATTTAATTTTAAAAAATCACTATCATTCTTTTGGGGTAACTATTCTCAACCCTGATGCATTACTGGAAGATTTCCTTAAAAATAAAAATTAACAGATATAATTTGCCATGTGTAGGTGTTGAAACCATACTTTGTTCTACTTTTTGGAAAAGCAGCCTAGAAATAACCTGAAATTCTTGCCTGATTTGCTCTGCAAATCAGCACTTGTAGGGTGCTAACTCTCCCAGTGGTGCTAATTCTGTCCAGACATACTTGAGAAAGGGTCTTGGCAAGACTAATCAGCTTGGGCTTGACATTGTACTGACACGATGCTTTTGGTCTGGGAAGTAATCTGCCAACTGTGACCTAAAGAGTCTCTGCAGCACACCAGTGGCAGGTTGTGATGCATGTTTGATACAAAGATCCTTAGGAGGTGTCCTGCAGACAGCAGTTGCCTTAACTTTTTTGCAACTTATATGTTAAAAGTGATTGTCCCAGTGTACAATGCAACACAATATCTTTCAGCTTTTTATAAGAGGTTGACTTACTACCCCCAAATATTCTCACAGAACATGGTACACACAATTAACGTGTATGCTAAATGGATTAAGAATTTGGTCCCCAGCAGATTTCAAAGCACAATTATTGAAGACTAGCCACTGAATTTCTAGTCAATTCCACCCTGAACAGCTGTAGACTGAAAGCAATTAAATATTTTTATCAAAAGCAGCAGAAATAAGTACCTATGGAACCAAAATGGCAAATAGAGACACCACCACATTCATATAAAAATTCAGACAGCACAGGGACTTGAAACAGTCAAACCAACTGTGTTTTATCAAAGTCACAGGCAAAATTAAACACAAAGAGACATGACACTGCCGTGGTACTCTGAGAACTGAAAAGCAAAGATTCCAGGAAGGATTTAGAGATAGTGTTGGACAAACAAGATTAACATCATTTCATAGCCCCATGCAAGGTAATAAATGGCTAATGAAAGCTTTTCATGAGTAACGCTGGAAGTAGTTAAGTGTGGGGAGGCAAGAATATATCTGCAGACAGCTGAGTTGAATCAGTGCATATATAGTATCTACAGTCCTAAAGGAAATCTCAGAAGCTGGAGAGGTGAAGAAAAGAGTTGATGAAATTATTTAAGACTTGATGAAAATGTAATCGTGGAGAAACTCAAGGCATAAAGTCTTTTTTAACATTTGATTAGTCACTTGACTAGTATAGATATATTTGTTAATGGGAACAATGTATTAGGCACAAAAAGACTTTTTAACAACAGCTATAAAAGGAAACAATGCCCAGACATCAAAGCCAGATAAACACAGATAATAAAATAAGGCAAAAAATGTCAGCTGTGCAGGTGTTCATTAGAGAAAAATACACAAAAAATACAAACTTCATACAAACAAGAAACGTGATCCTCATGAGCTCACACCAGGTGATATAAGCCATATATATCACTGAAAACCTGCAGATGGCAGGACCACTCCTTTAGGAATGGGGAACTTCCCTCACAGTACAGATAACATGGCATAAGCTTTGTTCTTTTTAAAAAGCTACAATAATGACCGCATTGCTTCTGTGACAAGAATATTTTTGACATTTAATACTTTCTAAATTTTTAAATTAAATAATATTAATGTTTTCCGATTTTTAAAAAATTTTAAAATTTTTTTAAAAAGACAAGAATACAATGTAAGTGTTTGAATCATAACCTTGCATAACACTATCTGATTGCTTGATGTCTATTCATATGTTCTCTTTCCTAGCAAATAGTGCCAAGGAACTATTTAAAATAAAAAACTAACAGGAAAGAGATGTGCAGAACATGTCTGAACTTGTATTTATAGTTGACATTGAGCCCAGTTTGAATTATCCTAAACCACAGTCCCTTTTCTTCTTCACCAACCATCCAGACCACTTTGAATTAGAGCATGTGGAGTTTCTCATTGCTTCTTTGTGATTTTTGTGCCACAAATCCTCTTTTCACTGAGAAGCAGAACTTCCTTGGCAAGTGGTCTGTGCATCACTGTGGACCCCTCCTTTTCTTTATTATTTTCCTTTTAGTGACAGAGGAATGAGATAGAGGCAAAAGGTACTAGGAACTGTGGGGTTATTGCAAGCTGACACCTGGATCCTGAGGCCTGCACCATGCAGTTATGCTTGTAGGACACTACTAGAAGAGGCAGCCTAACCGGGGGCACCAGTAAAAGCAGTCTGGTATTTGGAAGATTGGCAGTGCTTCCAGGATTGAGCTGGACTGCTACAGAAGTGTCCTGTATGTGCTATGAGTTCTCAGAAATATTTTAAGTTATACTCTTATTCTCAGTGTAGTCACTGCTGAAGGGCTACCTTTCCACTTTTGGATGTACCCATCTCTCAATAACATGCAAGAGGAAAACACTCAGTCCAAGATTTCCAAGAAGTGTGGCAAAGAAAAACAGAAGTTATCTGCTCACCTGAAATTTTTATTTGGGCTACTTCTCCATCTCCTCCTTCACTGTGTGCTCGCACCTCAACAACATATTCACCATCGCTGGGGACTGGGACCTCTATCGTGTGCTTCCCAGTGGAAAACAACTTGCCTTCATGCTGTCCATCTGGCCTATAAAGTACCTAGGAAAGTCATGGCAAATGTTGTTATTGAAATGTTACATTTCCACAAAGATACTTTTATGTATGTATGGGTCTGTCAACGAAAAAGTATTAGGTTTATATACACACTTAGTGGCTAATACAACTTTTTTCCACATTTACACAAAGTGAAAAAGTGAATCTAGACAGGATGTTTTCTCATTTTCTGTTACAAAATTATGCCACCTTTTGAAAAATAATTTCAGCACTTACTCTCAAAGTAAGTAAATAGGTGATGGAGAATAATAATGCAGGGTGGCAGAGACCATCAAATCAGAATATGAGAACTCAGCTGGGTTTTATGACATAAAATTTATAACCATTTTCATAAATGAAACAATTATCAATTTTATTATTAACTCTCAATGATGTTAAACTATTGTGAACGGGATGGTGTAAGTCTTGTGGGACCTTTAGGAAAGATTCCATTTCTGTCTGAAATAATCTCTGTGAAACACTATTAGCAATTCCCAGGAAGGAGTTCAACACCTCAGTCAAATTTGAAAAGGAAGCATATGACACTAATTTTCTTACTGTCAAGCAAGCAGCAACATTAAATGGGAATTAATATCTGAAGTTTTCTATATGCCCTATAGTCAGTGTATACACTTGCTGTGGTTACAGAATACCTGCATCTAATGATGGTAGAGGTCCCTTTCTCTGCCTTCCCAGACTTTAAAAACTGATGTTCCAGGAACTGTAGCCCCTATGGCATTGGGAAAGGAAAACTGGACAATGCATACTGATAAAAGGAAAAACTATGAAGTTTATAACTTTTCTATGCATGACTTTAAGCCAACAGACAATAAATGTGATTATGTGGGAAATGAGGTTGTTGCAGTCACTGCTATGTACTTTCCCATAATATTGCTTACTACCCAAATGAATTTTGGTGCCCCAATATTTTCTCATCATATTGACTAAACCCACTGGCTTTGCTCTAGGGTTGCTGGATGGTTGCTACTGCTGAGCACAATACCCTCCTCTTCAGCATTCAAGTATGTGTGCATACAAATGTGTAAGCGTCAGTCTGATTACGTACAAAGATTCGACACTGTCTATAAAATGCTCTACATGAAGCATATGTAAAGATTAAAAAAAAAAATTCAGATATCATACTTTGTATCCTTCAACAGCAGACTCGTTTGACATTGCCCTCACATGATCCCAGGTGATGATGTACCTTGAACCGGATCTTACAGAACTGATAATTCTTGGACGTTGGCTTGGAGCTGAAAAGCAACATATGTATAATGTACACATAAATGAGATTTCATAAATGTTCAATGGTGTTTTTATTAATACATGTTAAATGTGAAAATGTGAAAATGGAAATTAGGCTGCCATATATATGAGGAAGGGATAATCTCCCTCCTGGAATGAACTGCTACAGCTCCACCCAGGCAATTTTGGATGGCTTTGTGCAGTAGCTGAATTGTGGGTCTGCTTTTCTGTGTTGCCAGAATGGAAGTGGTCAACATTATCCTTCACTGTGTTGCTGACCACAAGTGTTTGCTGGCATGCAGCTACCTTCAGAACCTCCCAGAAATGTGGTCTAAGTCATATTTATTCACTGAGATCAAATATCCAATCAACTATTTATAGCCATTTCTACATCATTTAACTGACTTCATCAAAAACAGAAGTAGCCCACAGAAACCGTTAATTATAACTTACACAATAAGCTTATTAAATGGACTCTTATTAATGAACCCTACAGGTGCAAGTTGCACAATACATCATTTACTGACAGAAATCCTCAAATTAGTTGGATGCATTTTTATCCCAGATAACTGTTTTAAATACACAAGATGCTTTTCTTACATTGCTCAGTCAATGCTAGCACTAGGTATCCTCATTAAGTCAGGAGCAATATTCAAAAAACCTGCTACAGTGTATTAACTCTAGGGTGAGATTCAGATCACTCACTTCTCAAGGTTGCCTGAATCTGCTGCTCTTCTGGTGATGGAAATGGCAGTTGGTCACATTTTAATCATCAGAATACTTCTTGCTATTTACTAAATAGAAAGGCAGTGTATAGCTGCCTAAGTAATAGCAGGTCTCAACTGCTCATCATCTAGAATATCATGTCCAGCTTTGGGATTCCCAATACTTGAAAGACACTGGTAATCTGGAGTGAGTTCAACAGAGCAATACCAACCTGGTGGGGATCTGGAACACTTGATTTGTGAAGGAAGGGTGAAAGAGCTGTGCTTGTTCACCCTGGAGGACAGTTTTGGAGGGGACCTAAGAGTCCCTTGTCCTAGCAGGGGGCTTATCAAGAAGGATCCAGGCTCTTGGATGGCAGGCAGGAGGACAAGTAACAAAAACGCACCATATTGATTAAGAGTCTCAAACTAAATGCTCAGAGTAAGTCAGGGACTGGAATGGGTTTCTCAGAGAAACCTCTCTCAGAGAGGTTGTGCAGTCTGGATCCCTTTGGGCTTTCAAGATCCAGCTGGACAAATCCCTGAGCAACCTCATCTGAGCTTGCAGATGACCCTCCTTTGAGCCTATAATCTTAGCCTCTTTACTGCCTTTTGTAAGATATCCCCATTATACATGGCAACGAAAGAGAGGAAGGAGAATTTTAGCAGAAATTTTCAGACTAAGAGACAATACCACTTGAGGAGAGAACATTCAGTATGTGAATGAGAATCCCTGTTTGTTGATGGACATGATTATAACCTAATGCCCCATTAACTTACGTGCTTTCCTGGTAACAACATCAATGGTGCTGCTGGGAGGTCCATAGCCTGCACTATTGAAGGCAGACACATCCACATGGTAGCGAGTGTTGGGCTTCAGGTTTTCCAGTCTGGTTGAATACTCTTGGTTGCTCACCTGTACCCGCTGTGCAGCTGCTTCTTTATCATGAGCAGCCCAGTAACGAATCTGCAAGTAAGCCAATCGGAGGATTAAATTTAACATATTTAATCATAAAGAAATGTTATAAAAACTGATGTATTTCTATACTATACATTCAGATATAAGCCAGCTAAAAGAAATCTAACAGGAATAGCATAGAATTCCTTCTACAGGCTGTGATTTTAACCAAGTTGTGTATAGGCATAAATAAACAGGAATAAATGCAGAATTTATTATGTAAACTTTTCTCACAGTGGTTTAACCTGTTCCCAGCTAAGTCACTAGAAGCCTGAGAGCTGGATAATGCCTTCAAAGAACAAGACTTTTTTCTTCTTGCTGGTTTTTTTTTTGCATTCTATGCTGAACTTTAGTATTATTTTCTTGCACTAGTAGAGACTAAACTCTGATAATGTTTTTAGTGCATTTTGTTTTGAATGTCTTAAAAATTTAGGCCTTTTGTACTTCTATCTATGGAATGCAAAGTAATCAGTCATGTTAGCTGCATGTGTAGGTCTGCATAGGTGCTCATAACCATTTTCTAGACTTCTTCAGCTAAATTCAATCAGGTTTCACAGCACAATATGGCATTTGTCAAAGCAGATGAAGAAGAACATGAAAATACTTAAAATATGGGAAAAACATGACTGTAAGCTTGTAACACCTTAAAAACCAAAGCCAACTAAGAGTACACAGAAATTCCATGTTGTTTTTTTTTTTCCCAAGAACATGTTACAGCCTACTTTAATTCATTATGCATTGCAAAGCACCAGGTGAAAACAGTGTAATTCCTACAGAGTGATGCCATTCCATACAGTCCCTCACATACACAGGGTCCTATTCTGCATAGCCTTGTGAGATGCAAATGAGAGTGAAACATTGTCAGTCTCTGGGTTTTGTCTGGTTTATAACCATTTGCATAAGACTAAATTACTGCACAAACCTGAAAGAGCACAAAGCTGTGCCCATTGCATTCTGGTTCTGGGTTTTTTCACCCCCAGTATTTTTGCTCACTTCTGCCTGACTTCATAATGATTTTTGTGTATGCTACATTGAGGGTGTTTTAAATTTTTTAGGAAGAAGTTAATATTGTTGTTAAATTCAGGCTCTAGGAAAAATCTTACTTTGTAAGACATTATTGGTGACATGAGGTATCATGTCATCTTGTCTTTTAAATACTAGATGTTTTAACCTCCCATTCTTCTGACATTAGTTGTCCATGAAAATGTCATTGAAGGAATAGGTTGGAAGAACTGATAGCCTGTCAAAGTGTTAATATCACAGTTCTCTTCCTTACAAGTTGTGGGTATAACATTTGTTTGGTGAGGCTTTATTTTCTCCCACTTACTTTTAAATTACAATATTTAAAAATATTGGGGGTTTTATCTTAGAACACATGCTGTGGTTGAATAAGGAGAGATGCAGGGGATTTAGCAGGGGATTTCTCTTTAGCTGTTTCAAATGTCTTTGGACATGAGAAGAGTACCACTACACAGAGATCACTGTCAACTAAATACTTCTTGTACCTTGCCTCCTGGCAATGTTTTTTGCCACAGTCCTTTCCACCAGTGTTACAGGTTACTCACTCTGATTATTAAAAATGTGACATCTTAGTGGCCTTTGTCACACTTTCCTTCTGGAGGGAGAATCACACTGTATCTGCAGACCAAACTGGCTTCACTTTTTAAGTTCAGCATGCACACCTGATTTTCAGCAGCCACAAAAAGATAATCTTCAGGTCTATAAATGTTTGTCCTGCACTCTGTTTAGAAAGTATCATCCACTACCATCCTAAACATCAGTTTACTGTAATTTAGGCAATTGCACTCATAAAATTTGTACCTACAAAGATGGCTATTCTCCTGAGTAAACAGCCTTTACCCTAAAATGAGTGAGGACTCTGCACCCAGTCCATTCTGCAGGCTTCAGCAGTAGAGGGTAACCTCCACTGGATGAATGACTTCAAACTGGTATGGATCTGAAACTGTGACAGCTATTTCAGCTGAAGGTCGGATAGTGATCTTCAAGTCAGAGTTTCTTCGACATGGTTATGATTAAGACGCTGTTGTAAATAAGCAGGTCTTGTTGAATGCAACCAGCTGTACACCATAAGGTGTTAACTGTAAGTAGCTGATTCAGGTGAGAGAGGGCGTGTACATTAGGAGCAGAGAACGTCATGTCTATCTCTGTCTCTAAGTTCAAACAAGCTTCTAGCCTGCAGCAAAAGGATGTCTGTAAAGTTCTAGGTGGCCAAAAGTTTATTAACCATGACAGGACCAATAGTAGCTTTCTTGTTGATTTTAGCTGGCCATTGAAAATGAATTGATTAATTTTTAGTATGACCTAGTATGTTAATTAAGTAACAGCTTTACCTAAAGACAGAAAACACACTTTATATGACAGCTTTTATAAATCATGTGGCCTTTGAATTCCTCTGCCTTGCAAAGATTTTTACAGTCTTAATTTTCATTTGCAGTACAGGGATGCTAATGGTGTAATACAAGAGTAACGTAGAGCATCAAACAAGAAAAGTGAGAACAATGAATGAAAATGCAAATTTCTTCACTGAGAACATATATCATTTCAGACAGAAATAATCTAATTTTAAAATTAAATAACATTTAAATCCTTAATACAATTACTCTTGGCTGCGATGTGGACTTTACTCCTATAGTGTGTGAGCTATAGGTCATGAACACAGAAAGTTCTCTAATACACATAGCCATATTTACGTATTTGGAACATTGTAACAACTCCTGGGGAAAAAAAAAAAGATTACTTCCCTGACAGCTAAGAAAACTAATGTCTTTTTTTATACTATTCCTACATTTCTCACTTTATATTTAAATAATTTCAAACTTTCTTGAAACAATTTGGAAATTTCTCTCTTGCCTCTGGAATTAAAAGGTACATTGCTTCAAGAGGTCACTGCCACTCTATTGAGTAGCCCCTCTCTCTGTTTTTTTGAAGTGCTTATACAGTAGCCCCAGACAGCCTTCTTATTCTTGGTGCTCTGCATTTACTTTGTTAGGGTAATCCATAGGCAATGAATCCCCAGAGGACACAGAAGGAGATTTCAACCAAGCTCTAGAGATTTTGTGGGAAATTAGCCAATTGATTTGTGCCTTAGACATCATGAATTAGTGCAGCCCTCTGTGCTAAAATCAGGGAAAAACCTGTCTTTAATGGTCTTCACCTCTATTCAAACTTTAATATACTGAAGCTGTTTATGTAAGTGTCGTGAAAAAAAAGCTTCCATATTCTTGAAAGTTCTACACAGGACTGACACAAAAATATACTTTATTCATATTAAGGAAGAATGGTAATAGAATATTTCAGTCAACAAGATAAATTTGTTTAATAAAATAAACCTACATCTATTGCATAGAAGCAGCATGAAACACAGATACTGTCACTGGTGCTGCATGCACTGCAGAGATGTGGCTATTAGCAGTCTATTGTAAGAACCCATAAATCTTAAATTCTCGATATGGATGAAGATAGTTTTCATACTTTATCTCTTCTCTAAGTGTGAGTTGAGGATGGTTCTCTGTAATGGCAAAATGTATCAGCTCACACTCATCACCATGGGGGCAGTCATCCTGACAGTATGCATTAGTGTCAGGAAAATCTGACTCCTCCTGGTGTGAGAAGCATTGTGTCACAGGTGAAATACCTCAGGTTCTTTGCTCAGGGTACTCCCACCTCCTAAACTTTAGCATTCAAAAATCAATTATGCAATTTTCAAGTAATAATAAAGACCGAAAGGAAACTAAGAAAGTGCTCTGGTGAATGATGGTTTCTATTAACCTGTGTTACACCTGAGCAGTAATTTAAAGGTAACTATTGTAGTATTTATTGATGCCAATAGACATAGAGCCTTCCAGAGACAGTCACTAGAATTACATAATGTGGTTTGAATACTCCTTCCACAACAACTTTTATTGCAACTTCACAAGTGCTATCTGCAGCCTTAACCTTCCAGAACAACCCTCTCTATTTCTGCCCTGTCCTATGGCTCCTTCAGGACTCATGGGAGCTCTGATCTTCAGGAACACAAGTCTTTCTATTTATTCTCAGTGAGGAAGCATGGGCTTTCCTTTTGCTGCCTTCCCATCTACTAGAGTGAGACTGGTGATAGCCCTGGTGGAAAAGATCTCAGAATTAATACCTTATTGAGCATTGTGGGGCAGTAATTTGGGACTATGAGTCTGATTATTGTCTAGCCAGATGGAATTTTTTACATACTCCAGATAATTAGAAGATTGTCTTATAAGAACATGTAAAAAAAAAGAAATTTATGTTCTAATGCAGCTGCTCACTGTACATGTACAAGACAGCCAGTTCCTGCTGGATTTGTATTTTGAAAGTGTATTTTTCCAGGAATAGGTGGATGAAGTTACACTACAGCTATCCAAACAAGGCCACACCCCCCTAACATCCATAGTCCATGTAATAGATGGTCCATTCCCAGGATATCCTACCTCTCTAACAGTTATTCTCTTTTCAGCCCAAAGATCCCCCACATTTCCTTCTGATTTATTTTCTATTGATTGTTCTGTTCATCCCAGTCTTTCCTGCTAAATTCTCTCTCCTCCCTTCTTCGCCTGATGTCCCCTTACACAACTCAGATGTCCTTATGCCAAATAAAGTAAAATCTTTTAAAATGGCCAAACACGTATTGCCTATGGGCATGTTCTCCTACCATGTTCTTTCTACATTTATCTTTGTCTCTCCTGCTTTCCTAACCTATTCCCTACTACACTCTGAACATCCATCTTCATGGTCTATCACAACTGTAATCCCAGCCTCTATCAGCACTTCTTGTTGCCACTCTCCACCAGCTGTCATATTCTACACTCCCAGAAGTCCCCTGGTGTGTGCCTGCCTAGTGTGTGTTCAGGTTATTCTGCAGGTGAAGGCTTCAGTTTCTGGGCAGACTGTCCAGCCTGGCAGTGCAATGCTGCTACAGGCTGAGCTCACAGGTCTCTCTCATAGCTCACAGCTATTATTACCATCAATTTGCTCATCCTATTTTAGCTGCAAACTCCTTATGAGACACCAAACCAGTGGGCTGCTTTAGTAAATTAGGAGTTACCACTGATACTAGTGTCTTAATTTCAAACCCCAGTGTCCTCTGTTTGTAATTTTAAGACTTTATGTCTGTACTGTATAAAATCAACCTTTACATGGGACACTATTCTTGTTATGGTATCACAAAAGTTTTACATAAATCTCATGGAGGCAGAAACAAGAGATAAGGAAATAAAACCCAAGTACAACTTATTTATTCATTGTTTTTAATTAAAAAAAAATACATCCCATGTGATTACTTCTCATTTGCATGTCCTTATTTTGGAACATAGAGGATATCTTCAGGTAGCTGAAAACTTAAATCACAAAGCAAGTCACTAGCAAACTAAAGACCCAAAGCCCATTTTTGGGTTGCAGCCAAAGTAAGCAGACTGTACACTGCAGAGTTTGTCAGCATCCACTGTGCATGGATGATGTCAAAACTTCCCTGCTAGAGTGGGGCCATTTCTCATTGCACTCAGCCTGTGGTTGTTGTCATCTCTGCAAAAGGACAAGAACAATTTTCACCAGTAATACCATTGAGATGGACCAGAGGGAAGATGTCCCAAAGCTCTTATCTATGTGGAGAATAGAAATCATCAACAAAACATCACTGTTTTGCACAACAGCAGCGTCTCTCTTATATTTGTTTTTGCCATTTGTCAAGTAGTCCCACTTACTAGAGGGTTTGCGGGTGAAATATATTAATAACTGCTGGTCATTTAAGTGGGCCAGAGTTAGTTACAATTTTGCATGTGTTGAAAATTACACCCAAAATTTAATTTCAGTATGTTTTAAGAAGTTGTAGATAGGCACTCAATTACATAAAAGAGACAACATTCTTTCATGAAACAATGGAGCTTTTTGTGAGTTGAAAAGTGCAAACATACCTTTCTTAATCTATTTTAGTAATGAAGTACATAACACCAAAAATAATCTGTTTCTCAAGACGTAAAATCTGCATGGAACATGCTAACTAAAGAGAAGTAAACCCTAAGAGATGGAATGCCAGAGGAGGAATCATTACTGGCTATAACTACTGACACTAAACGAATAAGAAGACTGACAGTGTGGCTACTAAACTCACCTGATATCCTTCCACAGATTTATCAGAAACATGGTGCCAAGAAACAGACATCTCAGAAGATGACAAAACTTTTACACTCACATCTGTAGGTACTTCAGTTGGAGCTGGAAGATGAAACATATGTTAAACATTCAATGCGATCCTGTAGTAATGTTATAATTGTTTACAGGGACTCTTCTGACTTTAGTATTTTATATTATTTTATATTCTTTTCAGTGTTTTGTATCATTTTCCTGACATCACTGAGCCAAGTGTTAGTCTTTAATCTGGTTTTTCTTGAGTAAACTTCAAGTCCAATGATGATCTGTAAGAAAAATGACTCTGTATAAACAAAGCAGTGATCCTGTTACTTGGCTCAGACTATGTATTTTTATGCTTCAACAGATTCCATGCTGAAATTTGTGCAAACTGAAAACAGCCTTTGATACACAGAATGAAGCATTCATTTATGAAATGGGACATCAGCTCACATATTATATACGTCAGATTTTTAAAGTCAGTTGCACACAAATACTTGTGTATGTCACTTAGTCCTAACAATATCAATTTTTTGTGGGAGCAGGTATTAGATACACAGCTGTCCAGTGGCACATACAGACTTGAACATAGGTGTGAAATAATCCAAAAGCACCCTTCTGTAAGGCATACATCACCCTTCTGTAAGGTTGATTTTGTTTGCATTCTTAGTTCTGAACAGCAACCAACACAGAGTACAGACCATCATAATGTGATAGACTTTTATCCAGGGCTTAAAATGCTTCATTTCACTACTGCTTGAATTTTAAATTAGGTAAGTAGTTAAGAAAGGCATAAACTTAGCAATGTCTGTAAAAGATAAAGTTTTCCCAGCTAACAACAGTTCTCTGTCGTGAATCTTTTGAAACAAGTTGTAA
Organism: Pycnonotus jocosus; assembly: GCA_013400435.1. NCBI lineage: Eukaryota > Metazoa > Chordata > Aves > Passeriformes > Pycnonotidae > Pycnonotus > Pycnonotus jocosus. Next base: position 67,841 of record VWYP01006075.1, on the reverse strand, counting down.
CAGACAGGCATGGCAACCCTAGCTGAGGAAAGCTTTCATATACTTAATCTTCCAACTGGGCATCCAGTCAACTATGCATCAAAACAGCCACTGTTAAGAAAAAAATCACTAACATCTCTCATGAAAAGTATCCTAGGAAACAAAATAATCTTATATGCAAAGTTACCTTTTGTAATTGTCTTTCAATGGCTGTTAATAATGCAAATGTCTAATTAAAAAATTATACATTATTGCAAAATTGTTTTCACAATGACAGGAATTTAGATAAGCAAGAGGCCTGTGCACTCATTACTAGCAATCATTACTCACTACTAGCAATGGCAGATATGACTAGCAGTTGTCAGACATGGAACTTTGCGTATTACATATGGGAACACAGAAATTCCCAGTCATTGAAGGGAATAACAATGTCCACAGTCACAACTAGAGAAACACAGATCTGTTACAGAATACACAACTTAGTGGAAAAACTGTCACTACATTTATGTATATATGGATATTTATATATATCTGTATGGAATATTGCATGACCATATTGCTTTAAGAGTTCCCCAATACCTTTGAGAAGTTTGGCTGTTTCACAGTAATAATAAAACTTGCTGACTCAAAGGTACAGAAGTACAGGTGGAATAGTTGTGATCATCTAACCTATTCCCAAATCAGTGTCAGATTCTTCTCTATTTTACCAATTATGGAACCTCTCAAAAGATTCCGTACTGAAAAGTTTCAGTTGCCAGGGCTTTTGCTAAAACAACACTATAACAATATTTCATCTGCTCATGCTTTTTTATGAGCTGCAATTAATTTACATCCCTATTTGTCATTTATGTTCTATAAATATTTTGCAGCCTCTCCTGAGCCAGAAGGATGGCATCAGTTGCTTTCTTCCAGCCTTGTAATTCAATATTTGTACCAATAAAAGGAGAAATCACATGGTCATAGCAATATAATCTTGTCACTGAAAATATAGCGGCCAGCACACAATTATCTTCTAAGCGAAACTATACAAAGTTCAAGCTGGCAGTAAGCACGCTACAAGGTATGGAAGTGATTTTGTTCATGTCCTGATGCCAGGAGACAACTCTCTCCTCAATGCTCTTCAAAGTAACTTCCATTACATCTCTTACAGAAATTCCTTCTAACCCACCCTGAAGTTCCTGGATTGGATATAGGCAGTGGTCAGGGTCACAGCTCCATACAGAAGCTGTGAGCACTACTGGTAAGGTTTGTACTCTTGTGCTTGAAAAAGAAGTTGGTTCACTAAGCTTCTACTTCTTTTGCAGTCTGCATCTGGCATCATTTAACCACAAATGTTTTTTATCAGGTGTCTGGACTCTGCTAAAGTCTGTGTTAGAACATCAGCAGCCACTCAAGTGACCTCTTTATCTGGAAGCTGGCACTACCGCACATGTGCTTTTCCTCTGTCTCTTTCAGCTACTAGGCCCTACCATGTCCCTGAACTTAGAGACCATACAAACACACTTGCCACTCCTGACATGGTATGGATAATCCTAACACAAACGTGTGGGAGCTTATCAGTCAGTTGTCGATAAAGTCTCTGAGCAAGGACGGATAATTAAGTGTTATTTGACCAATACTGCTTCCATTACACTACAGCTATTTACCAACTATTTATACAATTGCGAAACCCCCCTCTGTGTTGCTGCAGCAGCTGTTGAAGATGATTTCCTAAGGTGTGCTTTCCTGAGAAAAAAGATTAGTATTATCCTCATCAGCCAGCTTGGTATTGAGGACTGTTTTGTCTTTTCTCTCTGTGTGGCCGATTTGTGAGTGAAGTTCCCATTAGTGCTAATGGGAACCACGAAGATAAATCTTCCCTAAAGTATACAGAGCACAGAACAGAATCGGAAGTGTGAGAAAGTGGCCCTGTTATCATATCCCTGCTCTTGGCTCTTTGGTCTACATCTGTTGACTTTGTGAAGGAGATTTTGCTCTATGGAAAGAAAAATACTAGCAATTCTTTGGGCTTCTGGCAGAAATTAATAAACTGCATTTTTTAGAACAGGCTTGAGTGATGATAATCCAATTAAATATGTTGTATATATTTCTTCTGATTTAAGGTAAACTTTCTTCCAGTACTTTCTCTCTTCTGCTAAATTTGGAAATGTCATCTAAACTTCAATCCTAAAGATCACAGCATGTGAAATAAGTACAGTAATAATTAAAAAAATATTTTAATGGAATGTGAAAGAGGTTTCTATTAAATTACTCACTTGATAGCTCTAACATGCAAACCAGAATAAAGAATGTTACAGGGATAATTTATATGAGACTCTAAACATGCTGGAAATGTAACTAGATACAACTGAACTGTCATTCCTTCACAATTTTGGGCTAAATTCTGATACTGATCTACTAAAATACTAGGCTTTAGTGTGGTCTGTTAAGAAGAAAAAAAAATTAAGCATATGTCAAATCCATGCATTAAGATCACAGAAACATTGCTGAATAATGATCTAAATGTTTTAGGTAACTACTGTTAAGGTAAGAATTTCTTTTTCTATATTCTTAATCTTTTAACAAGATGTGTGAAGAATCTTGCATGCTGTTGTGTATTGCTTATTGCCAGCAAGTACAGCATCACACAGAAAGCAGAAAGTGGAAGCTAGCTGTTCAGAACAAGTGAGCAATGCACACCCTCGCTGCTCAAGATGTATCCTGCTATACAGATCAGTGTCAAGGACCAGGTTCTACTGATGTTGGTGGTGCTGATCTGGACCCACAGTGTAAAATTAATTTGGAACATTTACTCACCATCTTGTGCTGAATAAATGACAGCAGTGAGACTGAATGGCCCGTCTCCTTTGTTGTTAAAAGCTTTCACTTTTACTTGATACTGAGTTGAAGGTGGCATTGATTCATCCTTGTGGACATAGCGGCCAATTTCAGGATTAGTAACTGTAACTCTTCTCCATTCTTTCTCACCAAAGGGCTTGAAGGCCACTATATAACCAAAGTTATTGCCATAGTGGTACTCTCTTGACAAAGGCTGTAGGAACAACAACAACAAAAAAACCCGGTAGTTTTTGCTAAACAGCTAGGTCTAGAATAACATATAAAAATGCAGAAAGCATTGATATGTACAGTGTAAAAACAATGAACTAAACCTCCATTTCATCCTTCAATAGCTTCTTAGATCTGCAGTATTAGTGTATTTGCTAGGAAAATACTTTAAGATTTTTTCCTCATCTGAACTCAGTGCAACTCACATTGTGTTATCTCCCACAGAAAGAAACCAAGAATAATTGCATAATAAAACAGCTGTAGGTAGCAAAAAAAGACCTAAGGAATGAGGCACAGCAGATACATAACACAGACATACTATGCCAGTATACAGGTCCATGTATTGTGCAGATATTCTCGCAAGAGAATCACAGAGAAGAGAAAATCTATGTGGCTGGCCCAAATGATATTAATTTACTGAAAGTCTGTCACCTATGCAACTGGCACAGCTGATAAAGAAAGATGGACACATTCAATGAATGACTCATCCTATCACTTTTCAGTGATGATGGAGGGGATCCAGCTGCTGATTTAGACTGCCTAGCCTCTACCTGGTAAATCTTTTAGTGAAATGACTCTCACTTTCAGTACTGGCATTAAAGGTACTTATCCAAATGATTTCCTATACATAAGAGTATTGGATAATACAAAATTAAGGAAGACAATGTGCCATAATGGATTTTTCTTCTTTTACCAACGATCTACATTCAGTAATCCCTTCTCAGTCCATGGAGCTTTTATCACAACTATTAGACACTGCACCCAACCAGCCAAAAACAAAACATTCATCGGTGCATCAGGAGGCTGACCAGAAGCATTCTTATCTTGAGGCAAAGGTCTTGGAGCAGTGACACAGAGAGTAATTATTCTCCTTAAATGTTTGCCCACAAATGCAGCAGTTCAGCCAACACGTATGGAGATATTCCGAGCAAGGTTTTATGAAACTTCGGTGTAGCTGATCTTCTGAATCGATCACTGTAACTAGCTGCTTAAAATAAACCAGAATTCGATCCCATATGCCAAAGTAAGCAGACTGGATGAGGCCCTAGTCTCAGAATGATTTTCAGCCAGAGAAAACTTTGGAAAGCCAGGAATGCCACTTAAAAATTATACTATGAAAGTTTACATGAAGTTCGAAAGCAGCTTTCCCTCCAATGGCTACACATAATAAGCAGGTGTAAGTAAGTGAATAGTTTGTAGAACCCACTGAAAACTTTGAAAAAGAAAATGGGAGAGGGAAAGATAAATGGGGGAAAAATGAGGAAGAATGGGCATGCCACTCCTAGCTCTCCTTCTCAATTCCTCTTTCAAAACAAGTCTTAGAAGAGCTTTGATTGCATCTCTGGCTGTCTCATTCAACCTGGACTTATGAATCATAGCAGAAGCTGAAAAAGGGTTGGCAGCATGTGAACCTGCCATACATTTTGTTCTTCTCTTCTTAATTAAGGACTTTTTAGAGTAGCATATGCAAATGTCAACACATTTGGGGAAATCAATATATATTTTTAAATTAGCCTTAGAGATAGATATATTGTTGTCTGTCAGACTCCATGAATCTACAGTCCCTATTTAAAAACCCTTGCTAGACATAAGATTCTTGGGAAATAAATATCTGAAGCCATGTTTAATTTGTCTGACTAAAGGAGCTACTCAGAACAGATGTGAAAAGCATAACATTAGGTAAGAGAAATAATGACAATATAAATCTGCCTGAGTGTACAGGAAATACTAAAGCAGTCTTGTACTTCTGATCTTGCATTAGTCCCTGTTCTCCTGGTTATATTTCTTTGTTTAGTTTGGTCACAGCCAAGTTACCACTGTATTGGAAATGCCATGGGTACCAATCTTTGCATGCAATGCAAGAAGCAGCTCTGTAGTTTGTCAAAGTTTTTAGAAAAAAAGCTTGTAAAGTATAATAATCTAGGTCTTCTGCACCTGTCCATTGCATGTGTTCTTTTTGCTCTCCAAAAACAAGAGACCAGAATTAAGCCAATCAGGACATATTTACTTCCTGATCTAATATTAGGAGAACTAAGATACAACCTTTCCAATATATTGTAGCAGAAGTGTGGACCTTCTTTTTCAGGAACTTATAAATGTTTTCTTCACTGCTAAAATACTTAGGAAGACTGAATAAGTATTTTCTACTCAGCTAAAAAAACAAAAAACCCCAAAACCCCAAAACAAAACATAGCCAAGAAAGCCCAAATCTGACAGCTCAAAGATATGGCTGGCTATTTCTGTCATACCTGAGGAACTTTCACAGACATATGATCAATCCTAAGTACAAAAAGAAGGAAATACGCATATGGATTAAAATCTCCATATTCATAAGGAGAATCTCTATACAACAATACACGCTATTGGAATGACGGCATCTTTACATTACTTCTCACAAGAAAAAGCACTCTTCCTAGAGGTAACAGTTGCTACATATGAAACAACTATTACCCAAAAGACACAAATGGCATAATGTGCCTTATGTATCTCGTAGTCCTGTGACAGTGAACAGAAAGGTCAACAGAAAACAAACTTGGTAATATTCTCAAGCATATCATAACCATTTTTCTTTGGCAGAGGTAATGCTGCTGCAACTCTGTTTTTCCTGGATACTGATAGGCTCTGACATGAATCCAACAATATTTTTTTTTATTTCCTCTCCCTAGCTTCCAAATACCCTGCTCTTCCATGCTACTTTTGCCTATGCAACTTAAGTTTATAAATCCTCACCCTCTCTTGTGCTGTGGTTTTGCCTTCCTCTTACCTTGGTGTCTCTTTTCCCATCTTGCTTCACCTATATCCGCAGTATAGGTAAGTTTTCAAAACCATTGCTTCAATAGCAGAATTAAGACAGCTTTTATTGATGCATTATCATAGTCAGTATGCGTTTCAATCTCTTTGTTTTAGAATGTTTTAGATGATATTTTAGAAATGTCCAACACACAAACCCCTAAGGTACTCTCTTCCTCATTCATTTTCATGTACTTTTTCATGAGAAAAGTCTGAAAACCTATATATTATATAAAAATCCTGTTCTCACAAGACCCAGAGACAAATCATCCACATGTTTCAGGAGGAGAAACATCAGATATAAGATATTACAGGTTTCATGCCATCTTGTGTGCACAATACTTACCATCCATGTTATTGTCAGCTCTCGATTGCTTCCACCCCCTCCTCCAACATCAGAAGGAGCCACATTAGGAGCTAGTGAAACAGAAGAGACAAGGAAAAATTACTACAAAGTATGCAGCAGACAGCTGCAAGGCCAATGAGCACACGTGGCACACACAATTAAAGTAATGATGGTGTGCAATCTGCCAAGACTAATGTATAGCTGCTGCTTCAGGAAATGTGCCAGCTGTAACCATAGCTAGCAATCATTCTTCCTTCTCCCTGTATGATCTACAAATATTTAATTGAATATTCAAGGATGGAAAATTTCTCATAAGTCTTAAGAGAAGCACACAGTGTATTGTTCCTGTGCTTTCTCAGATGTTGGTATGCCAAGGGCTCAAGCACCATGGACTTGCATGTGTAACTACCTTAACACACTGTGATCAGTCCCACCTACTTCAATGGATTTACTTGCCATGTGTAAGGTTAAACTCACGGGTCTATCTTCGAAGCACTGGCAGCCTAATTGCATTCTAGATTAGTGTCACATGTCTTCTTGACAGTCATGTTTAGGATGGGCAGATGTACCTAAGCAAAACTGGTATAGCAGTTTATAATTTACTAATTGCACTTTACATTGATATCAGTGTAATGAAATACGATCTGTTGATCTATCATTGGTGCACAGCTGGGTAGTAAAGCAGGATACTTTCAAGGACTCATTATAAATCATTCCTATATTGTCATTTCTCTCAGACTCTTTGCACGGAGTGCAATGATTCTATTGCTATCCTCTATGGTGTTTGTGCATTTATCTGCTGTCTCACTCAACATGGAAACAAAAAGTATCACCGAAAACTTGGGGCATGATAGCCTACCTACAGGGCATTAAACATGTCTCAGATGTGCATGTATGAGCTACATGCCCTACCTAAATTAATGTGCTCTTTGTGTAAGAAAATTCTGAATAGGATCAGGCATTTTCTCCACTGATCAGTGAAAGCCCTAAGTCACAGTGCTCAAGCACTATGTAAGTAAGATGTTTGCTGAGGCCTTTTCTGAGGGTCAGCTAAAGAACACAAAGCACAGTAGAACTAATGTTTTCAGACAGGATAAAAATATGTAAAAATAAATTTGAAATTGAAATCAGCATTCAATGCATGATTTGCATTATTTATTTCTGGCCTTTCTGCAAACGAATTAGTGGAGATCAAGGCTAAACATACAAATGACAATTTGAGAGAAAGCTGGCATTTGTTATTGACCTTGTATTCACACTATCGATTATAAAAAGATCGCTTTAGAGCTATGTTAGAAGTGGAGGGTTGCTAGAATGCTTAAGTAGTCAAAGAAGATAGACAGACTGACAGAACAGAGAAAACCTGAATGTTTAAAGTCTAGTAAGTCATTCTTTTCAAAAGAATCTTCCTCATTCTCTCAACCATTAAACCCAGGTTTCTCTCTCTGTTAAGACCTGGTAACTAACTTAGATAACTATACTTAGACAATTACTCTAATGCACCCAGAAGCTAAAATACATAAAACTAGACCTTGATCCATTGACTCTCAAGAAATTACTGTGAAATGTTATTGATGAAGCAAGCTGTTTCATTAAAAACAAAAAAACCACTGCACACAGTTTTAGCATGCTAGTAAGTTACTGAAATCACTTATCTACCAGAAGAGAGACTTCAAAATTGAAAAAGACACTGACAACTTTTAAGTGTAACAGACATTATTTGTCACTCACATAGTACAACAAAGACACAGCACTATTTGTTGCTGTTTAACACAGAAAATATTGACAATTACTATAATATGTGGACATGTTATTCTTTGTTATTTACCTTTTTCAGAATTACACGAATTACATGAAAATGCACATGCAGTAGTGCATACTGCTTCTGTATTACCCTTGACATTGACTGTGCAATCCAAATCCTACTGTTGCTTATAATAAATTCCAGCTCCTGGCAGAAAACACACTTGGGTGCAGAAGTTAATCTGTAAACTGTAAATTATTTATACCCAGTTTTGTCAGGACAAGAAGTGCTGACTGATGCCTAAGAAGACTACACTACCATTTTGCCTGGTTTGCCAAAAACTGTCTCACAGTCTGCCAGAGCACGGTGCTGTGCCTGGGGAATCAGACAACAGACTAATGCACTTCTTGCAGAAGAGGTACATCCTGCTACAAAATTGCAAAGTATGCCATTTTTGGGGAGGCTACAAAAATGCCATGAAAGTGGCACACTGCAAACTGCAGAACACTACTCATATTTCACCTATCAGCATTATTTGTCTATCTGTGTCTTTTCTAACATTTCAAAAATGCCTATTGTCCACCAGGCATTCAAAGAAGCATGTGTAGATTTCTCCTGTAGATTCTTGGGCCTTCAAATGCAGCTCTTGATTCATAAAACATATGATGCTAGTAATCAATTTTCTAGGCAGTAATTATCTTTTACTTTAGTATTAGAGTTCTGTGGCTTTTCCTTCTCTATCCAAAATAGTTTAACCAGTTTCTTTTCTTTCTCCCCAGGCAATAAAATTTAATGGACAAGATTTGTCTTTAATGAATGTTTTGAAATTTACAATGCAAATACATTTTATTTTGAAAATACTATCTAATCAAAGTTATGACCTACCAGATGTAATTGCAAAAGTTGTTTTTCACACTTTGGTTTTTCATTTTTAGTTTCAAAACTCAAACTATGGGAAACAATTGTAAAGAAATCTAGACTGCAAGGGGGTGCTACTCTGTGGTACACAGGCTTTGTAGGATACAGTCTTTGTGCAGTGATACATTACCTCCTAGAACATTGCTGTTATCTCCTCTTTACAGTCAAACCAGAATGTATTATCTGGAATAGTAACATCTAATTCCTCATTTTGGAGAATTCATTATAAAAAGGATGTGCCTAAGCCTAAAGAATATCCTTAAATATGCCCTGAGTTATTAACACTGGGCAGTCAGATTGATAAGAGAGTACATTGTGCTGGATAATGTCACATATGAAGTAAGAAGATACCAGACCAAACCTGCAATCACAGAAAATTGGCATTATCCAGTAGAACACACATCCTGTCATGTATTCTTTAGTTGGAATACAAACCAAATGGTAAATGGACATTCTCCTTGTTAAATACATGCATGTTTTTTCTTAACTCCTGCACCATGGTCCCAAACATGTGCATGCTACTCATACACACACAGCCTGGCAGACAGATACAGTGGGGGATCTCTGAAAGATGCAAGATGATTCTGTTTCAGCAATGGAGACAAATTTGCCATATCATGATGTTTCTTAGTTCTGTCTACTTTGATGCTATCACATCTTCATACTTTGGTACTTGCCTACTACAATCTGTAGTACTGGGTGGCTGAAAATATATTCTCTGCACACTGGATCTTATAAACTCCTTTTCTTAAAGTAAAGTCTAAAATTCCCAAATTGGTAAACACAAATGTAAAAAACTAAGAACCAAATTTTAAAAAACCCTGACATTTTCTGTTTACGTACGAGCGCCTTCGGTTCTGATCCTCTGTGACGGCATACTGGGTTCTCCTGTCCCCAGAGTGTTTGTTGCTATTATTCGGAATTCATATTCCATCCATGGAATCAAATCGATCACTGTAGCCGATTCCATATTTCCTTCAATATCTGATGGGTCTAAAAAAAAGATTAAATGCTTTAGAAAACAGCATTTTCACAATTAGGTCAGCAACAGTGTGGTCGATTGTGACAAAACTTGCACTATTCTGCAACCACACATAGACAACTAAAGGAAAACTGATGTTGTACATTAGCACATATCACATTTTACAAGGAGCACCCACAGCAGTGACTGGGAATTTGGAAACTACGACACTATCTTGGATAAACCCTTATTCACTTCTAAGTTTTAACTGGGTGTGAACTTGTACATGTAGCTATGAGATTTCCTTCCTAATTACATATTGTAACTCTTGAATTTCATTTTACCTAAAGACAAATGCAGTGAGAAATGTGTAATGCAGAAACAATAAAATAAAAAATTCATTACATGGGCAGACAAGGGCTAGACATGTAGGGTTCAATCAATTGATGAAGAGTGGTTTATAAAATGTGGTTCTAATTTGGTGCACCTAATTAGTGAGCATGTTATAACTTGCTATCTGGTTCTGATCAACAAAGGTAAATGTTCTCTTAATTCCTGTGAAAGAACTTGTTATTGTCATAAGGATGAGCTTCTTTATCATAAATAAAATGAGTAACTCATGACTGTCTGCCATTTGCAGACAATAGGAGCTGTTTCTATAGCTATCTGCAGCTATGGAAAGACAGAGGATTTTCATTTATATACAAACAAGAGCTGTTTGTTGAATTACAGTCTTGTGTTCAGAGGAGGATGAGAATTGAGATATTCTCCACTGGAAAGGCAGCTGGTTTGGAATTAAAATATAAATGCAATGCCTGCAAAAAAGCCAGGCAACAACAGTGTAAGCACTAGATGGTGATACCACTTCCCTCTTCCTAATGATCATTAAATTTCATTCCAAAGTGAGGTCCTGAAGGAGAAAGGAACACATTTTCCATTTTTCTTCCTACCTGCCTACCACCCTCTCTCATCCTTACTCAAATTATTTTTCTGTCTAGTCAGTGAAGCTATTGCAAACCTCCCACATCATCCAAGTTGCGATATAAATTTAACATGCTTTCAATGTTCTTCCTGGACATCTGATCGCTTAATTTAATTTTACTGTCCCACAGATTCCCAGAAAAAATTATGAACATTTGGCACAATGAGAATCTGATCCTCTTAACTGGAAAGAGCAACATAAATGTAAGAAACTTATTACATAATCCATTCATAGATATTTCCATACTGTGAAGTAGAGTACACTTCTTTCACAAAACACACTCAGTGTTATGAAATGTGAGATGAATGATTTGATTGGGAGAATAATGCTAGGAGCAATAATAACAGTATTTCCAAAATGCAATGCCAAAGTATATTTTCTTGTTTCACACACTGAAAATTAGCAGCATTAACTGATAGCCTAAATATTTGGTGACAGATCAATTTGGACTGTTCATCATGCTTCATTAATCTGAACTTTAACACTGAATCAAAATGGGAGCAGCTCAGCAATTAAGTAAAAGCTTGCAGTGATGCCTGTAATGGTTACTATGCAGATTTTACCTATTTTGATAGAATCATTGATTTATCAAAATTCCTAAGTGTCGTTCAAATGAAAAAGTAAGGGTTTTGAAACCACTAGAATAGTTACTTTCAACTTTTCAGAAATCAATAATGTATATATTTTGTGTTAGCATCTTTTAATAGGAATTCAACAACCTAGATTCCTCCCTGTCCCACTCAAGATGTAAATCCCACTCAGAATTCTTTAGGGTAAGAGTCATAGTCTGACTGCATGTCTCAAAGACTATCTCAGTAATTCTGAGAAAGCAGAGAACTTCAGAGATGCAGAGAAGTTCATCCCATCATGCCTATAACATTGCAAGTCAGGAATCTTCCTGAGAAGTGAGAAGAGTGGTTTCAAGCCTTTGCTCTGAATCAAACAGAATGAAGATCTGAAACCAACACTTATGTTAACTCTTACACCTCCATTTCCAGTAACACACAGCACAAAACCAAACAGTATCAGTTGCCAGCTGAAATTCTTCAAATTTCCTTATTTTTTTTAATTGAAAACTACAGAATGAATAAGAAATAAAATTAACTTATCCTAAGAAAAGCAGAGGCTAGTATAGAAGGATGCATGTATTGTCACTGAACCAAATAATCAGTTATTTGAACAGCTCTAATTTCTACTTCTTTATTTATTTTTTTTTTAATGTTCAAAGAAATCTATTCTACAGAAGCCATTGAACAAGATATAAGAGATAAGAAGGGGCTGGGGAACCTTTTCCAAGCTACTTTGGCATAAAAAATACCAGTGCTGGCTGATGGATGCAATTGTATCCAAGAGAACTACATATACTACATAGTCTGAAAGAAAAATATGATATAAGACAGAAGGCCTACTATATCTAACTTTTACTCTAAAAAATGTAACAGATTTACAGTTTTATATGTCAGTCTGTTTCTTACACATCTGTTGTTTCAAGCAAAAATGGAAGACAATCACTGAAACTATTAGTATTCTTAGTTTTTAGAAATGCTGAGTATGTGATATCTTAATTCCACAGGAAAGCACTTAAGTTGTAATTTATAAGGGTGGGATAATGAAACATATTGATAGGAAAATTCTGTACAGCTTGTGACAATGCTATCCTTCATTACGCATTCGGAGGTACTAGTAGCTTAAAAATATTTTAAAATTTATGCTTTTATGTTAAGTCCTGCAAAAAAGTTACGTTAGCATGTCCTGTGCCAGGTAGGCTTCTCTTTAACTGCAATTTTGTGGCACAATGATGACATCCAGTGGTTAGAAGGATAATCTTTGCTACGTGTCCTCTAGGGGTGCCAGTTTCAATGCAACTGGAACTTAGTCTGCTCCCAGAAAAAAGCAGACAATTTTAACCAGCTTTCTCCATAATAAATACAGAAATGAAGACATCCACTTTTCATCCAAATTAACCTGTAAATAAATTTTTATGATTCCAGTACTTGATTTTGAATGTTTCAGGCAACAAGTAAAAAGGCAAACAAACCAGTAGCTGGTTCTTTTCTGTATCAATACTCAGTTCAGGCTCTCCAAATGCTGGGAAAAAACTGTTGACAAGACCCTGACAGGACAGTAAACTTGCAGCAGACTTTAATAACAGCCCTGGTTTCCTTCTACTGTGATTACTTTCTGATTAGTCAAACTTTCCAACAATCATAGTTCAAAACTTACTGTCTTTATTCACTTCTGCATTACTCATACCTGTTTTGGCATCTTTCCACTCTTCAGATAGAAAGGTTTTTGACTGGATAGTGTATTTAGAAATAGGACTGTGATTGTCTGTTCCACGACTCCAGGTAAGTGCTACAGCAGTGTCTTTAATGTCTTCTACTCTTATACCTCCAGGGGGGCCTGGAGGACCTGGGCAAAAAAAAAAAATATATAGTACAATTAACAAATTAAATACGCTGAAAATATTAAAGCTCGTCAACTTTTAATACTCTATGGAATGATTCACAGGACAGCTGCTCTTGCATTTTTTTATTACCAAGTAAAACTTCCATGATTCTTGCCTAATCAATATGGAGATAATATTAAGTGAAAAGATGGTATTTTGAAAATGTTGCTGCTCTTTTTACCAAACAAAACTGAACTCAGAAAAAAAACCCACTAAATTTTTCCTTCTCAAATTCTACCTAATAATGACCTTACTGGGCACCCACCTTCAACCTACACTTCATCTTGTGCCATATAGGCTCCGGCTGCAAGTTATGTGGAAAACACTGTATCTTATTTTGGGGGAACATCATACCTTAAAAGAGATTTCTATAGATCTCTTCTCATTTTTCCTGGCCTTCATATTACCCCAATGTGGTTAAACCTCTTATCAGGTTCAAAGTTCCTACAAAGTTCTGGTTTTGTTATTGTGCTTCTATTTTATGTGATACAGTTATCTGATACATATTAACTGTTGTGTAAAAACAGATAGGACTACTGAGATGTACTTTCTGCTTCAACATTCAGAGGTAATAATATGCCAACGTGATACAGATAATTATCCAACAACCTGACTGAACAAGTCCCAGAGAACATTTCAAAAATCCAATACCATAATATATTTCTCTGCACTATTTACAGAGAAACCACAGAGAATCAAAACAAAACAACCAAAAAGAATGGAAGGAGATTTCTACATCAGATCTAAACACATGGTGTGCCAAAAGTATTTTCAGCCTTGAGCTCTTTATTTTCTCCATACAGCTGAGCAAAAGGACTCAAATAAATTTAACTGAATGAAAAGCATATACTAGCATATATTGTTGTTCATTTGTTTTAATGAATATATCCTTCACGCAAGCAATTTCATTCCTTGGACCTCCCTTTCAAGGTAAGGACTAAATACCTCATTGCATGTGGAAACAGCTTCTTACTCTTCACAAAGGATGCACGAAATAGAAGTTGTTTTTAAGAGCTGATTTTTAAGGTGAGGGTTGTCGGTCATCTCTGCAGCCTGGTAACATGCATATTTGCTATCCCAGCTCTAAGGACACACACAGCTAAGATGTGATGAGAGACCCATTCTCCTGCAAGACTGCTCACTTCAGAAGCCCTCAGGCTGGAAGGTATGGAAAGGTTCATCAGTCCCAACAACTTTTCTTCCTTCTTCATAAGATACCTGTTATAGCTTCTCAACTCACCATCATCTTCTGAAAATGGCATGTCTCAGGAAACACCAAGGGACATAGGAAAAGGAAAAGGCTCCATAGGAAAGCTGATACTGGATCCACAACTAACCCCAAGGTTGGTAGTTCCTTTAGCAATGGGGCATGGTTCCACTGGGTCTAAATATAGTGGGCAGAGCCGGGTGCTGATATGGTAGTCCCAGGTACCAGAGGCAGTGAAATGGGTGCATCCAGGTGACAAACTGCTGGATTTATCCAAGCAGTCCATCCAAGAGGCAGCTACCCACAGCACAGGCCTGAAGCACATCCAAGGAGGCAGGGCCAGAGAAAGGGCTGGAAGCAGGCACGTCTGTACCACAGCCCCAGGGAGGCCAACACACGGCCAGAAAGGTCTGTAGGTGCACACAGGGCCTGCAGAGTCTTCTGTGTACTAACATCACCAGCAATTTAAACAAGATCCCATAGAACAATCCCTATGAACTGTTAAATTGTTTTGTGGACAGAAAAAACATCTTCATGTGCCTGCAGTGGCTATCCTTCACCACTCCATGGCTCTGGAACATAGCTCTTTGTTTTCATACTCTGCTGTTGCCTCTTCCATACCAATGCAGTGAAACTACAATCCCACATTTGTCATATTTTATAAGATATTTACTCTTGGCCTGGTAAGATACTGAGTCTTACACTCGCAAAAGGCAGAACTGTAAGCAGAACTGTGTTCATTGTATTAAAATCTGAATTGTGAGAACAAAATGAATGGTAATTTCTTCTACAAAATAGTCACTGAGCAATGACATTAATTACTGGGTTGGAAGGGGAATCAGAAGCTTGATAAAGCACCTTGTCTTTTAATGTTTAAAAAGAATTGCTTACATAATACTAAGGCATATGAACAGATCCTACTCTTTTACTTTGCAGATCTATTCTGTAGTTTCATCACTTACCATATCTGCTTTGACATTTTATCCAAAACTGATGACATTTCATGGGCTGTTAATACCCAGCAAAAATTAAATGCAGAAATATTCAACTGCACAACAACCAGAGATGACAGAAGTTCAGAACCACGACACTAGCTACACTTCAGCTGCTGCACAGCTCTGTGCTGTAACTCGAACGTGGGGAAAAACACAACAGCAAGGCAACTCAACTTACAAGTTGTATCAGCTTTGAATTGTCAGCAAAACAGAACGTCAACACTTCAGAATGTGTTATGCCCACAGGCGTAAAAGAGAGCAAAATGCCCAAAGGACATTAATTCACGCTGTTAAAACTTCACATTGTAACAGATCTTGTAGGATACATACTGTACAAGCAAGAACATAATTTTGAGACTGTAGTAACACTTAACAGACATGAATCAGATAAAAATTGAGTGATAAATGTAACCTCGGATGTCTTGGTTTCTGTAATTTGAAAACTCAGAATCCATTTAATGTGGCCTAGTATTATGCACAATAATTTAATCCATACAGCTTTATGAAAAATGAGGAGTGATTTAGAAATGTATCCAGGAGATACATTGAAATGATGCTTGAAATCTATTTTTAATAATGAACACCAAATTAAACTATCTAAAAATGGCTTTCACATAGGGAAAATATCCATAATCAAAAAATCCTTATTTCTTTTCAGGAAAAACACATGCTCAGTTAGACCTCTAAATGTCTGCAACCAAATCAGTACCCTGAGTAGACATTTTTTGACTTTGCTCGTTTATGCACTTCTCATTTTAATTTCTGCCATCTGTTGATGAGAAATCACACATCCTAAACAATAAGAAATACTCTTGTCTTGGTGTCTTGTCTAGGTGAAATCCAGCCACATTTCTTTATTACCTGGAGAAGCTTACCTCTTACCACAAGGTCAGCTGAAGCTGAGGAGTTGTCCACAATCGTCTGAGCAGTGCACATGTACCTCCCTGCGTGCCGCAGCTGAACATTTTTAATCAGCAGTTCACCGTTGGATTTAATCTGTCACAAGAACACCACTTAGAGAAACTGGTAAACATCCCTGTGCAGCTACGTGATACCTGTCTACACATCCCTCCCAACTGATTTACAGTGGTTGCCATTTCTAAAAATGAGTGTGGATCACTCCAGTCACCTTGAGAATGGATCGCTCTCAAACATATATCTGATTTATAGGATAGCTGTTGAAAGTGTCCCATGTTTCCTTAGGAGCTGCAGCTCCTTAACAGAAATGAAAAAAAAAAACCAGTGACCTTAGTAAATGAGTTATTATATAAAAGTAAATGAGGGGGGTTTATTACATATATATATATATACACACACACACATATATATATATATATATATGAATAGTTACTATCAAGCCAGGATTCCCCTCTTACTTTTTGAAGTCTGTATCTGAACAGAAAATTGCGTCAAGAATTTTTTCATAAACCACAGTCAGATGATTCTTCTGCACAATTTTTTTTTTTTTTTAATATAGGATTATTTATTGACAGGATAGCATGCCATGGAGTCCTACTAACAGAGCAGGATGCTGTTTGGCTCTTCCTTTTTAATCCTAAAGCAGTACCTGAATTTTTATCTCAGAGAGGCTACAAGCACAGCCTAAACAAATGTGCACCAAGACCTGCCCTGTATTCCCCCACCCTCCCTTGCTGCTGAGCCTGTCAGGCTGGACATGCTCTCCCCCTGGCTCAGCTCTCAGTGCTCCTTGGCAAACAGCAGGACCCCAGGGAAGCAGTTTAACGTTCAACAAGGCTCATGCACTCATCTTCCCAGACCCTACTCCTTCTTTAACACTCTTCACCAATGCCAGACTATTGGGAAATACACAGCCACGTTTTCAGATGGTTGTGTGGGACACTGGCTACCTTTGGCTGTACAGAGAAGCAAACAGGATATACCATTATTTATCCTATGACACCTCTGAGTAACCATATGTGCACCTGTAAAACAACAAGTAGAACAGAGACCACTATATGTACCACAGCTATTTCTTAATGAAAAACACATTTTATGTGAAGACTTCAACTTAAGTGTTAAAAATTTACACATTTGAAATATTTTGCTTATCCATTCATCATTTTATTCCAAAAAATGATTACTAGTCTAAATCAATGTGTTATACATGTGCTAGTCTTAAAGGAATTTCACAAAACCCCCAAATGTTCTCTCCAAAATACATCTGAACTTTCCTGGGAGTGAAAGTGCTACAAAAAATTAACACATGGATTTATACCACACTATGTCGATAGGGGCAACATTCAAATTTCCTAATTCATTAAACATTATTCAAAAATATAACTGAAACCCCTCCCTAAAATGAAACATTGAGATAACTTACTGCAGTGCATAGACCTTTACATACAGGAATAAAAGCAATTCAGATGCAAAATTGTATATACAAAAAGAAACTGCAAACAAATTTAGGTGTAAGAACTAGTGCTATATTATAAGCTGTGTCTCTGCATTTAGACGTTCAGAGGAAATGAAATAAAGCTAATGGCATCCAGTTTATGTTTCCTGATTAAAAAGGATGAGGGAAGAAAGTTAGGTTAAATCTTTTCCAAATGCTCTGAAACTAAAATGAGAGGTTATAGTCTATATTTAGGGGAGATTAAAATACGCAGATAACACTACCCTTCTCCTTTCCAGACTCCAGTGAGGATTTTGGTTGCCAGCTTCAATTTCTGCTGGCAAAAAATTTCAGCACAAACTGAAATCTGTTAACACCAATTTTTTTAGGTCCAACACAGGAATTCACATATTTAAGAAATTACTGTGGTAAATAAATAATTGGATGAAAGAAGAATCAAGCACACATGAATAAAAGTGCTCGATTCTGCCTAGCAATACTTCAGCTGATTGCCTTACAGGGTCAGCAAGAAGGGCAGGTTACACTGTGCCTTCTCTTTTTTTGAGTGACGCAAGTGCTGCTAGCAAGGATCAAACAGATCTGTTGCATCAGTGAACCATCCAGTACTGATATATTCCAGATCATTTCTCTCTTAGTTATTACTACACTATTTCCAAGTGTACATATATATTCACACTTTTCACTCAAGGTTAATATAATATGGCTTTTAATTTGATTTGTCAAAGTGCATGCAGCCTACAGAGATGGGGAGAGTCCAGGATAGTGTCATTTCTGTGCTCATGCCGCCCCAGTTTATTCATGAGAATTCCCAGGAGACTGCTGTCACAGCCAGCCTTTGAAAATCTGCTGGAATTACTGCATAAGTGAACACTGTCTGGCTGAACACCTGATTAATCACATGTGAGCCCTACAGTGGGCTGAGTAATTCTGTCAACAGCTTCCAGGGAGAAAAATCAGTCAGAGTGTCAGTAGCTCTATGGGAACAAAGAAGACAGCTACCTGCTCCTCTCTCCTCCAAAAAATTACAACAAAGAAGCTGCAAAACATCAAACTCTTTGAGTTTTCAGTTCCTGTTTTTCATTTGGTTGTAGGTTTTTTGGTGTACATTTTTAAAATTCTGTTCTTACTGCCTTTAGTTTTAATAAAAAATGCAAACAGTTCCCTATTTGACTGCTGTGCATTAGTTTATTAACATGAAATGTCATCCTAGAAAGAACCATAATTCCTGTGATTCTCTGATCATTGCCTGCATTTTTATCTCCAAATAAACTTAAGCAAATGCTGGGCAAACCAATAAGGTTTAGAAACAGACCAGAATTCTCATAATCATACTTCTTCAATGATTGCAAATTCTTACTAGGACTAGTACTGATTAATCTCTACGTTAGCACTTTAATTAAATACTTTATTGTATTTATTAATGATGTGCCCATATACTTGCCCTAACAGTAATTTCCCCTATGGATATGTGGTCTTATAACCTAAATGATGAAAAAAGAGATGGAAAAATTAAATGTAATTTAAAAAATCATCAACCCATATATCTGGTGTTGTATCTTGTTGCTTCAGAAGCTCTCCTGGAGCAAGGTTTTATGCAGTTGGTAATGAAGCTTTCAATATCTCAGAAGGAGCCTAAGTTCTTGGTGGTAAAAGAAGAGCTTACCAAGCAAATAAAGAGCACAGGCATCAGCAAATCCTGTCCACAAATTAGATATGAATGTACTGTATGTTTTCATCCAAAAACCTCAGCTTGGCTATGTTTAAAAATGCCTTTCTTAACTCAGAGAAGACTGAATCAGAGACTGGAAACAGTGATAGCAATACTCAGGGATGTTCCAAGGGCATCTGTGGTTCACCACTCAGTATTTACCAAGTTTCAAGAAAATACTTCCATCATATAAGCCCTACATTTATGATTTAATGGTGGTGTCAAAAATAGCATTCTATGACCTATTCCTGATAGTCACTGGTTTTTTTGACCATCACCTTTGCCAGTGCACTAAATTGCCAAAAGCCATCAGATTGTGCCTCTGTACAATTAAGTATCATTTACAGTAATCTAGTGTTTTTATTGAAAATGGTGTCTATCCACTTTGCTGGGCCCCTAGAGACAATAAAGGAACTTCTGTTAACATAAGACTTGCAAGCCCTTTGTAATAAGAACGTTAACTTGGCAGAAATAGAAGAACCTGGTAAGCAGAGACAGAGGGGTTTTTTTAAATTCAGGTTCTAAAATTAGAATCTGAGCTTCAGCATTTTTGGTACACAGTAGATGTAAAGTGGTAAGAGAATCAGTACGAAATAATCTGGAGGAGATGGGATTCTTGGTGATGACATCAGTTTGTCCAAAGCTAGAAATAATTTAAAAACTCATTTTCTATTACCTATACCTAAAATTATTAACTCTAAATGAGCTCTTGTGAATAAGTTTGATCCTGCCAGGACAAAATTAGCTGTGTGATTGCCAAAACCAGAACAGATAATCCAACAGCTGTTGAAGTATGTTAATGTGAATATGATTATAGATGTTTTCCTGATATTGGCATCAGAGACATGGGGACACCACCACCAGTGCAACACTACAGTCCTAATCCTATTCACCTGAGACCTTGTTTTGTTTTATAAGCCATAGTTACATAGTTAGATAAATGAAAAAACTCAGCAGGATAATGATGACAGTCATTCCCACTAAAGAATCTTTTCCTCCAGTGAGCTATATTTATATGTAAAGGATATACAGTGTTAATTCTATGCTTGAGATGTGGACCGGGAAGTATTTCCAACAAATATATTATTCTTCTCCATTCAGCACACCACTGAGAATTCCTGTGGACACTGTGCTTTGTACCAGCATCCCTGTGGTAATGGGCCTTGTTTCACTTATAATAGCAGAAAAAGCCTAGGTACTTGCTCACTTATGCTCATGGCTCACAGTTTTATGGCTGATGACAAAAATTCACAATACATTGCAAACTACATTTCTCTGAGTAGTATTCACACCTGGCTTTCTCAGCTCCTGCTGTCTAACTACAGATGTTACATGAATTTTGCTAGCCTGGTAAGTCTCAAAAGCACATAAATGTTACAGTCAACTGCTTTTGTACAGTACTTTTTAATTCTAGGGCAGAAGTTGGCAGATCTTCATCTTCTAAATGAATTAAAATTCTTTGTGCTGTAAGTAGAATAAGTTTCCCCAAAGGCTTCTGCCAGAGAAAACTGCTTGTTGGCTTTGCCCTCAGTATTATATCTTCTGCTTTCCTTCTCCTCTTTGCTCTTAACCACTGACTCCATCCATCTCATTCCATGCTCACTAGGTTATTATTAGGCCATTGCCTCTAAATATTACTCCAAACCTACCCAAAATAGGGTAGCTTAGGAGTAACAGAGTGACTTCCAGCTCACTCACATCTAAAGCACCTCCCTAATACATCAAGGCACTGAAAGCAGTGTATTGAGACAGTAGCTGGAACTCTCTTTCATAAAAAAACCAACCAGTAAGCAGTTGATTTGGTTGGTCATGCTTCATCAACAATCACCTGCCACCTTAATACATTCAAAAACTGTACTAAATGAGCTCACAACTCTGTGAGCTCTCAAAATAACCTCATCTTCCTCATCAGCGTGTAAATGACATTTCCTGTTTTGAATAACCCGATTTCAACAAGGTGACCTATTCAGTGGGTGAGGGGAAAGGCTGTGTATATTGTCTGCTGGACTTTAGGAAAGCCTTCAACACCATTTGCCACATTATCCTGGAGAAACTGGTTTCCTATGTCTTGGATGGGTGGACTGTTTGCTGGGAAAAAACTGGCTGGATAGCCAGGCCCAGAGAGTGGTGGTGAATGCAGTTACATCCAGTTGGCAGCTGGGAACAAGTGGGGTTCTCCAGGGCTCAGTCCTGTTTAATATCTTTATTGACAATCTGAATGAGGGGATAAAGTGCATGCTTAATGAGTTTGCAGATGGCACCAATCTGGGTGGGTGTTGATCTTCGGGAGGGCAGGAAGGCTCTGCAGAGGGATCTGGATAGTCTGGATCAATTAGCCAAGGCCAATTTTATGATGTCAAGGCCAGGTGCGGGTCCTACACTTGGGTCACAACAACCCCACACAATGCTACAGGCTGAGGGAAGAGTGGCTGGAAAGTGGCCCAGTGGAGAAGGACCTGGGAGCACTGGTTGGCAGCAGCTGAACATGAGCCAGGGTGTGCCCAGGTGGCCAAGAAGGCCAATGGCACCTGGCCTGTATCTGAGTAAGTGTGGCCAGCAGGACCAGGGTAGTGATTGTCGCTCTGTAGTTGGCACTGGTGAGGAGACACTTCAAGTACTCTGTTCAGTTTTGGGTCCCTCACAGCAAGAAAGACAGTAAAGTGCTGGAGCAAGTCCAGAGAAGGGCAACAAAGGCTGGTGATGGGGCTGGAACATAAGTGTGATGAGGAACAGCTGAGAGAACTGGTGGTGTTCAGCCTGGAGAAGAGGCTGAGGCAGGACCTTATCACTCTTTAACAACTACCTTAAATACTGAGGTGGGGATTGGTCTCTTCTCCCAAATAATAAGGGCAAAATTTCTCCATGGGAAGGGTTGTTAGGCACTGGAACAGGCTACCCTGGGAAGCGGTTGAATCATCAGCCCTGGAGGTAATTAGATGAGTAGATGTGGCACATAGAGACATGGTTTAGAGGTGGACTTTGCAGCGCTGCGTTAACAGTTAGACTCGATGTTCTTAAAGGTCTTTTCCATCCTAAACTATTCTATGATTCTATAATTCTGTCTAAATATTTTACTCCAATTCTTCAGTTCTCTTGAACTTTCTATTAATTTCCTGGTCTACAGTGGGAACTAGACTAAACACTCTGCAAGAAGGAAAGCAATGAAGGAAAATGGAAATTAGACCCATATATTTTCTGCTACAGGTAACACTGGAATCACAGAATAGCTTGGGTTGGAATACAGATTTATGCAATAAAACTACACAATCTATTGAAGCAGGAGCATGCAGTAGAGTAACTTTGTCTATCCATGTTCAGCCAATGAACTGCAGTTTAAAATAATGTACAAAAAAAACCAAGCAGCTATAAATCTCTGCTCTTCTAATCTGATTTTTATAATTCAACTTGTTCTTTGTTGTTTACAAAACCATCAGTTTTGGAGAAGGAACAAAGAAAGTGTTTTGGCAAACACTGTCTCCAGTCTAGAATTCATCTCACCTCTTTCAGAAATCTGCAGTGTGAATTTTGGTACCTGGATAAACCATCTTTAACAATTAAACAAAGAAACAGGCTCTTCCATGTGTGTTGCATTTATATGAAAAGTACCTGTCTGGCCATGTATGCCCAGAATACTGAGTGTCAGCCTAGAAGACTGTAAAGCTTTCTGTACTTCAAAGAGAGATAAAGTAGGAGGAATAGTATTTGCATAAGGAAGAAGCAAGCTTTTCAGTATTCAGAGAAGTCTATACTGCTGCAGGTTAACCACAAGATAGCTGCAGGGATACAGAGCTGGTTATGCACAGACACCTTGGATTCAGAAGCTACTTCAAAGCTGAATAGAGCCTTTGCCTTTGTGCCATGTCCCTGCACCTATGAACACTGAGAGAACACTACAAACTCAGAATTCACACTTCAGAGTCAGTGTGGATTCAGCAGGTCCTAATTATTGCTCTGTAGCAGTTATGACACTGAGGTGTGTCAGCATCAGCTTGAGAAATGCCCCTTTATATGAGAAACTGGGAGGAGGCAACAAGTCAGTTGTCTCTATGACAAAATTCATCATCTGGCTTTAGTGTATCATTCCATCACCACTTACTCTTTCTTTGAACACTTAAAGAAAAAATCTATTTGCAAGCAGATCAGCTCCCTGACCACTTGTACAGCAATTAAATTTAACTTTTAAAGACAAAATGGTGATAAAAATATCAGGGTTTCAGGTTCACTGATACCACTTAAGACAACTAATATAGCTAATAAATAATGTAGCGAACCGAAATACTGCTGGTATGGAAAGCATTTGTGTCATTATGTCACCAAGACAACTACAGCCTAAATTTGAACTCTTGCTAAGTCTATGTAGATGCTTCTGACTTGAACCAGTTAAATTATGGAGTTTTTGTGACTATCCATAAAAATGGATTAGTGGGACTCAAAAGTACAAAAAAAGACTGGTTTTTTTGTAATGAACTTAAAGGAATATTCTTATTCTGATACTGTACGTATTTTTTAATATAAATATATTAAATTTGTTTTTCAATCTTTAAAAATATATGACAGAAAGCAAATCTATAACAAACAAACAAACAAACAAACAAACATTAGAGTTTTCTAGATTACCTGAAGAGCTGTATCTTTTGATAAAGCTTTTTGACTTGAAAAGATATACCAATGTTCTTCGACCAAATAATCAGAGGAACAACCATACATAAAGTTAAAAGTAATCTATTTAATAGTAAGATTTTGAAGATTCAATTTGACTCTTTGGAAGCTAACCAATCCTTTTTTTTTTT
>VWYP01006075.1:0-43528 GCA_013400435.1 Pycnonotus jocosus | reverse complement strand
TTTTTTTTTTTTTCCCCTTTACATACTGCTGTCACACAAAATGAAAACAGAACTGACAAATGTCCTTTTGAGAAATTATTTTAATACTAATATAATGCAAATTAGCTTTGCCTTCAGCAATGATGGAGATACCAAAGCTTGCATTTAAAGAAAGAATAATTATGCGGGTGTTTATCTGAATTTAATTAGCATTTCATTATATCTATGTGACAATATTAGTAGTATTGTTTTGAGAACTACAATACTGTGGCTCTATCAAGTTCCAGCTATATGATCTGCACAGTCACATAAATTAATAGTGATATTATCAGAGGGACAGATAAGAATCCTTCATCAACAGGAAATTATGAGAGAACATGCTTCATATACCCAGTAATCATAATATTCACAGTGGAATATCTTTTTCTTTTGTGTTTGTGAAGTGCTGGTGAGCACTTGAAACTTGGGTTTCAAGCTCAGCAGTTCGGGCTGCTGCTGTCAAGTGTAAACCAGCTCACCCTTTACATCCAAGAAAGCCTGAGCAAACCTGCCACCCAGTGACTTCAGCTCAGAACTGCCAGGGAGAGGGAAACCAGCAGGAGAAAAGAGAAAATGCCCAGCAAGGAGAAGAACAATACAATAACAAACAAATAGAACAGGAATGCAGAAAGTGAATATTTTTCCTAATTATATCCTACATAAACCACTGCATTGGATTTGCTGAATTTTGTTAAAAATTCTGCATTTGTTACTTAAGCAGTGAACCACCTGACACCTACAAATGCAGGCTTCAAATGCAATGCTACTGTCCCCTCTACCCAGATAAAGACCAAGATGCCTGTGGAAGAGTAACAAAGACTATTTACACTTGCTTTGCATTTGAAAGCCCACAATCAAGGCTTAGGAATGCAACACAAGAAGATGCCTCTGCCATAACAATTTCTACCAGTATTGACAGATCAAATGCAAAACAAACCAACAATAAATATCCTTTAGGAAGAAGAATATCCTGCAGGGGTTATACACTAGTATATAAATACAAGTAAATTAATTGATATTTAGATCTAAACTACTTAATTTTAAAGGTCGAAGTGAAATAGGAGTTCTTCAGCTTTTTTTTTAATCCTGTGGAGTATCTATCCCTATAATCTATTGCAAAAGGAAACATTCCAGGACAAGATTCAACATCCATATGAAGGATTCAACATCTTCCCTCTGCAGACCACAGAAAGTTTGTAGAGACCGAGGTAGTCCAGAGAAGTTAGGGTAATTTGGTTTTGAAATGAAGCACTTCAATAAAGGGTCTAAAATACTGCGGAGAGAGTCAGAACCTGAGATCAGGAGTCCAGGACCACTGGCTATCTGGAAGATGAAACAGGTGGCTGGGTACAAACAGTATCGATCTTGTAAGAGAATTACACATTTCCTTAAGGCCTTATTTGGTCCCATATTTGTCAGCTTGAAATGCTTTGCTAGAAAGTGCCCTAAAATCAGGATTAAATTTCAGAACTAATTTCTCCTGAAAGAAAAAAAAAATTCCAGTTTACTTCTGTTTTCATTATTTAGAGGAAATCCCAGAAGTATGTATCAGTGATACAAAAATTTTCATTTAGTAGGTTCGACAGCTACAGATGACCTACAGATGGAGAAAGTTCAGGTTCCTTTTGGTTGCACTACAAACTCATCTGAAAAAGCCTTTTTTATCTTCCTTCCACACCAAAATAACAGATTCATCAACACTTTCAGTCTGCTTTTCTGTTCTATGGAACAAATTTCTTTGTGTGACATCTGTCAGGTACCTAAAAGCAATCAACTAAATAAAATCTGACACAGACTGATTTTATTTGCTCTTTTACAAGGATTAAGTTTACTGGGGCTTTACTCTTTAAGCTCATATTTTTTCTGACACTCAGACTCATTCTAGTCTTTATCTAAGGACAAACTAATGCAATTAGAGGGCAATTCAAGCTTTTTCAAGGTATTCCTATGCATGAATCACTCTACCACAGTGTAAATATAGACCTACTAAAAGGGTGACTTAACAGCCACCTGCAGGAAATGCTTTGAAAGGTGCCAGTGTACTGGAGAATAACTACATACTTATTAATTCCTGAGGCAATACAAAACACACTGCAGACTACTTACTACCCTGCTGTTGAGAGTGGACATAGATTTCAGGAAATTTATTGCAGAAAGGAGTCTATGTGTTTGGGTTTCAATGTTTATCAGCTGATTTTATCATACTTCTACTGGACTGTTGGAAAAGGACATGTTCTCTCACTGAAAGAGAGCAGTGTGGCTTCTTAACTATGTCTTACAACTCAGAAAATGAGCAGCTTGAGGCAACTCTTGACTCCTGAAAGGGCTGTTTTGCTTCAAATCAGACTAAAATAATTACATCTTAAACAACTTTTCACATGGAGATAAACAGACACTGAAAGAAAAAAAAATCCATGGAAAATCAGATAATATTGCCAGCTTAGGAGAAGGACTCTTCAGGAGGCACTGGTACATTATTTTGAACAGAGAGCTGAAACTAAACATGGTCCCTGGTGTTCCCAGACACCACAACTACCATTAGCAACCTTTTCTCTCCATAGCCAGTTTCTCTCAGGAGCACAAAAGAAAAAAAAAATTAGATACGAGGATTTTACTATAACTTAAACCCAGAATAACAGAATATTTACACAAGTAGGCAACCACTAGGAAGTTGCTGAATATTAGCAAATCA
Organism: Pycnonotus jocosus; assembly: GCA_013400435.1. NCBI lineage: Eukaryota > Metazoa > Chordata > Aves > Passeriformes > Pycnonotidae > Pycnonotus > Pycnonotus jocosus. The sequence goes on along the minus strand of VWYP01006075.1, from coordinate 40,818 downwards.
GCATGTGATTAAATATAACAAGAATTTCTAATAGAGATATTATTTTAAATAAATGTGATAGAAGACTCTAAAAACAACCATGCATGCAAATACAAAGGAACTATGATTGTCCTGTATGCCAAAATGAGTGTCTTTGTATTAACTTGTCTAGCCTTCACATAAACTGTTCTTCCTCACTGTTTACAGACTGTTTGACTCCTACCCATCATCTGGCCCAGTTTTGTGCCAAATGCCAGAAATATTGATGAGAAAAACATGGTTAATTAAAAATGAATGCACATGCAAACTTTTTTGAGGTAATTTACACCCTGTTTACAATCAGGCTATCTAATTACCAGCTATTTTCACTAATAATCACAGTGGGATTTATCTGAGGTACCAAAATACATCAATTTAGATATCTGATTTCAGGTATCTGCCTGCAAGTGTCTGTGTGTTTGTAAGGTGTCTGAATTGTAATTCTATTTTATGTTCTTGACCTGCTGGACCTGAACTAACATAGAAAAGACAACTACTCACGACAAAGAAAACCAGGCTTTTATGTATTAAATAAGGATCTGTAGTATCTTACCATAACATTCCGTTCATAATGTTCATGTTCTTTCTCAAAATCTATTACAAAGCCATTTAGAGACCAAATAAATGTCAGGTCTAATGTGGGATCATGGGATGCAATGCACTGCATGGTAGCATTCTCTCCAACGGTGACATCAACATTCAACGGAGCTAAAGTAATCCTTGTAGCTTCTGTAAAGTTAATGGCAAACATGGAAAATTCCAATAAATAAACGTTTATTCAAATATAAACTCAGCTCCATAATTGTTTGATCATACATTAAACCACTCCCTCTAGCTTACATGTTATTCATACAACTACATTTCAAAGGACCAAACTGAAGACAACAAAGAAACCATTGTACAACTAAAATACCTGACTTCTGTTTAGCTGTTTAAATCTCTGAATCACATTACAACTATTTTTATTCACTATGTCTCAAATAGAAAGAAGACACACGATGAATCTTACATGACTTGTGTTGCATTTCTTATTTCAGTTCTAATATTTCCTATGTCTTAAAACTTGTCTCTTTAATGAATGAAAAGTTCTACTTGGTTAGGCCAAGTCAGATTTCATTAGAGCATTGCAGGGATTGTGATCTTAATTTATCCACTGAGAAACAACATAATAGATGCATAACAAATTGTGTAAACAGCTTCACATGAAAAAGAAGAGAAAACAATCCAAGAAAAGGAAGAAAGCTGTACATCCTCCAGCAATGTCTCTTATGATTATAGGAACAATAAAGAAAGCAGACATCTCATGACACTCGCTCAAGCTCTTGACACATACATGAAACTCACATGGCAAATTAGCCACTCTTCTGGAAGGAACTCACTGGATCAGTGAGACTTTTTCCTTTGCTTACAATTATTATCATAAAATAAAAATCCACAGAATATCATCCTTATGCTGTGACAGGTAATATATATCCCACCAATATGACAGTGGTAGTAGGGTATCAAAATTTGGAAGACAACAGCCGTAAGAAAAGAGTTATTGCCATTTTAGTTAAAATCAAGGCTTGAGCTTGGTTTTAGGAGCACCCTCTGTTCCATCATACACAGAAAAAGAAAATATCCTCAGTAAGCCCAGTATTTTGCCAATTGGTTCAGAAAGAAATCCTTCCCCAGATCCTACTCTAGTAATCTAAAACCTGTTTAATACCAAGACTATGAGGATGGCAAAACCACTGCCTTTTGCAACATGGAGCATCTGACAGTGCATTGGAGCAACCTGTTAACATCTGGTCTCCAGGGCCTTACATATGGACACATGCTTAGGATACTTGCTCCACTCCAGTGTGGTGGAGCCTGTGTGCTCAGTACCAGTATCACTTTAAAAAGCTGCTGAAAGAGAGGACCAGTGGTGGGGAATGAACAGCAACTGGGAAAAACCATTAGAGTTTGCAGCATCTGTCAACCTCAGATTTAACTTTTTAATTTCCCATAGTCATGTGCAATGTCCAGTAAGTTTTACGGACCACACAATGTGCTTGGGAATGACACTTCCAAAGCATTCTTCATCAACCCTGATCATTGTGCGCAGTGCGAAAATGATTTTGAAGTAAGTCAACTAGCCTTTCTGTTTCTGCTGTGATGTCTTATACACTTGGTGTTCATTTTTAGATGAATCAGAGCAGAATTTTTCATCATTACAAATTTCTTTATACTAGTTTATAAGCTCTATTAAATAGATAGGATTTTGTTTCACTGTGCAAATTTAGTATGCAAATGTTCTTCCTGATTTTAGAAGACACAATATAACAATTAAGGGGCTGGATATATTTATTTTCATGAACTTTCAGAATAATTAAATGCATGAGGGTAATATTAAGATATTTGAAACAGCAGAAGATAATAAAAAGTAACTGTAAACATCAAAATACAGTTTTACATTTAATTTGGTACAATAAATTTGGAACGTATCAGACAGAAAATTGCTTTCATATGATGCTACAGACTCTTACATTAGCACATCAGCATTGAGCTGTCACATCCAGCATGATTTCTGGAAGAGAGATTAAAAACCTATTTGACAAAGGACTGACTCTTCCATTGCCAGTGGTACTTGATGGACATAGATGTTACAGAATGCTGTCCTTCCTGTCTTTAGTCTGTAGTTATTTAGTTATTTGACATCAGATTTAAAATACACAATTAAGGCTATCAGTACTCAATAAGTAAATAAAAGTACTGATAGAGGAAGGTAATTTAGAAGTGCAGTCATATGGATACACATCCTTATCTCACAAATTTCATGCATATTTCTTTAAGAGCAATGCTCTCTCAAACATACTTATACTACCACCACCACAACACCAAAACCACCACCAAAGCAAACCCAACCCAACCCCCTTCAAAACAAAAAACCACAACACCAAGGAAGGTCAGCAGGAGTCCCATTTCTCTGAGTCATGGCCCCAGAATCACACCTTAGCATGAGTGCTAAGCTACCAAATAGACTGAACGCATTAAAATACAGATTTAATGTATTTTGTTTAGTAATCTCTTATGGAAAGATCAACCCTGACAATTGAGATATAGTGTTAAAACTTATGCAAACATACTCAGTTTCAACTGAGCAATATGCTTTAAAAGCATCAATTCAGTGTTAATGAAGAATTCAATTAGAAAGATATAGACAGCTTGAAAAAACTAGTGCAATGCTGGAACAAAAATGAGTTATTTTGAATTAAGTGATTCTACCCCAAACAAGGGTTACCTGAGGCTTACCTGTCATTTCTAGAACACCAGTGCTATTGGCTTTTCCTCGGTTATTTTCTGCAAAACAGGTGTAGCGACCTTCATCCAGCTTTGTGACATTGATAATTTCCAGGCTCCCATCATCCCAGATACGTATGCTATGGAAAGTGCAAAAATACACTTAGAGAAATTAGATTCTATATGAGAAAGCAATGCTTCCTTGTAGAACTGTAGTAAGTGAAACAACAAACCACAAACATAATTTGAAAGCTCACATCTAACTACTGGATTTATAAACATGCCTACAGTAACAAATATTTAAAGAGACTGGCATGATTAGACATCTTAGATTGCTGGAGCAAGAGAACGTACTTCTATTCACTTGTACTCATTCAAGTATTTTTCTTAAGAGTTTTATGGTACAATTCAATTCTTAAGCCAGATTGGGTAAAGCTGGACAACCTGCTAACTCTTTGAATCCATACTGCCAGCAACATTTTGGCACATTATTTTCCTAAAGTTACACGCTCCCCTGTCCCTGAAGCCTGCAAAACGGACAATCATCCCAGAGGATAGATACATAAAGTTACATTTTTAAGGTTCAAAGTGTTCACAAACAGTCAATACTAACCGGCTCCCATTTACAAGCAATTCTGTGCCTTTGCTCCAGGAGAATTTTGGCTTAGGAGCAGCTTTAGGCTTGCATTCAATGATTACACGCCCTCCTTTAGCTGCTAGGATTTTCTTCTTCATAGGGTTCAGTTCAAAAGTAGGAGGTGAAGCTGAAAGCAAAAATTAACACAAATACTGCTGTTAGCGATTTTACTGCAAAATAGAATTTGTTTGCAACATGCAATAATTGACAGAACTATGGAATTGTTTACAAATGTTCATTATTCAGACTAGTGAGAAAAATATTAACAATACAGAGATGTACTGGGAAGTACATGGTGATCTAGAGAAAACACAAAAATCATTATGTACTTCTGTGCTGTGTTACACTAGAGGTTTCTTTCTATTGATTTCTGAACTTTCGTCTGAGTTGAATCTAACAAGTTCAAAGTCCACTGAAAGTTCCTCCCTTTCAAAAGGCCTTTTGATCAGTCCTAATAAAATTCAGATTCCTGGAGATAAATTTCTTAAACAAGCTGCTCAGTCAGCCATAATTCCAAACAACAGTTGTGTTTACTTTTCAGTGGTTTTAAGCCTCTCTACAAACTAAAATTGTGCCCTTCTTATTCCTTGTGATTTTCTGTTTGACCAGCTGGCTTTAGGTGCACACTGAGATGCACAAGAGTATCGAGACCTGACTATCATAAGCACCACACTCATGTCTCTGAGGTAAGATCTTTGCTTACTAATTTTCTCTTTATTTGAAACCAAATAAAAGAAAAAAAGCTTTTAGTTATTTTGCCTCTTGGCATACCATCATTAATCATGCCAGCAAGTCTGTGCACAGCCTGAGGAAATAAAGCTATTCTTTAATTACAGAAGTACAGAGCAAAGCTCTGACCAATATCCACATATTAGCAACACCCAATTTTAAAAACACACACATAAAAAGTGCTCATTTTGTGTAAACCAAGCTGGTAGTGAATATATAGTAATGGAAGAACAGTGTACAATGAAGCATTGAGTGCAATGGGTTGAGAAAACCAAGAATAGTTCAGTTCTTGGGAAAGTCTGAAGGCAAGTGTGAGATGGAAAGAACAGCAACTACCTCAGGGAAATCCAGAAAAATATGTCATACAGCCAGTGTGTCTGCTCTAATGAAATCAGTAAAAACATCAGAAATTGTTTTAAGGCTGAGAACTCTGGATCTGAGAATCAAACTTTCAACAGGATGTTCCTCAGGAAAACAGTGGATTCACAGCTAAATCAAGTCATCAAATGGCACACCTATATTGCACACAAACATCGTGACTTTGGTATAAAGGGTTGTAGAAAGCAAAACCAAAAGAGAGAGCAAAGACAAAGAGCTCCAAAGGCCAAGTAAGTGACAACACGATTTCTTAAAAAGCAGATTTTGCCTCACAGAGGAGTGATCGTATGTGAGCAAAAATGAAAATACTTCTTAACCAGTTTTGCAAGCTTAAAAGTGTAGGCTGCAACTCTATGTGCTTCATATAACTTCAGCATTGTCAGTTCCTCTGAGAGGGAACAGCAGAAAACGAGCATCATAAATATTAACACAAAACATGCTGCACAAGTTGGTAAATTTATTCCTCAAGTTGCTGTCAAAAACCAACTACAGAGCTCAAATAAACCCTATCTCACCTAGACTGAGTGAGAGTTCTTAGTTTCATCCTCACAGGAATCTGTAACCAAACAGTACTTGCAAATAGAACTACTATCTTTCTCAACTCTGAAAAAGTAGAGAAATAGTCCCACTGACCCACAATCTTCAGTTCAGCATTTGCATAAATAATTCCATGCATGTTTTCTGCTATGCACTGGTACATGCCGGCATCATCAAAGGTCAGACTTTGCATTCTTAGTTCACCCTTCCGGAACTAAAACACAGAATCAATAAAATAACAAGATATTAACATAAACTGCATAAGCTGAAGAATTTACACCCATCCACATTCTTTCTTTCTTTTCTTATTTTTTTTTTAATTTTTCCTTTTTCAGTGATATTGGGTTCACCTGTTTTTAAAGAAAGATTCATTGTCATTCAATACTTAAGTTTCTGGAAAAAGCCTAGTTTACTGAGAGAGTAAACTAATTTACTCTCTCAGTAAACAAATTTACTCTCCAGTCCCCTGTGTTCACACCAGTGCAAACACTACTGATTCAGAAATAAGAAACAAATTAATTAATTTTATGCACATAAGCTTTGTTATGCCATGCTCAGTGGTCAGTACTTTCTGTTGTTACATCATTTTACAACATTTACAACAGCCAAAGCAAGTGAGGTAGGAAATAGGTGTTTTTCAGAAGATCCCTCTGGGAGATAGTACAAACTATTTTCTATTACTTTGTTTTAATGTAAAATATAAAGAAAAGAGTCAATCAAAAGAAGGTACTTAAGGTGGGGTATTTTGTAAAGTACAAATAGATGTCAATCAGTTTTTGAAAGCTAATGTTAAGGTATTCTGTTTTCTTGTGAAAATCAAGCTGAAAGCTTTAACTCTTATTTCTAAGTACACTGGAGTGCATAGAGCAGTGGGAGATTAACAGAAGAGTGCTTAGCTGAAATGAGAACAGATTCAAGGAAACATTTTCTGACTGTTTTATGTGAAAATGTAATCAGATTTTATACAAGGAATCTTTGTTGTATGCTAAATGAAATGACTAATTACAAGTTATCTGATTTAGAAACAAATTACATTTTCAAGGCAATTAACATATTTCTGCTATCTTCCATTTGGAAATCATCTTATCATCATAGTACCACACAGCATAATCTTCTGGTGTACTACTGGAGACTCACACACTGTGTTCTGCAATCCAGTACACAGATTTTCTTAGTGAAAGCCAAGTTTAGTGGGCAGCAAGTAACTCAATTGTTAAATTACTTGTTTGTAATAACTGCCAAAGCTAGACAAAAGCATTGTTTTTCCTGGTTTAAGATACCTCCATATAGCAGATGGTGACAACCCTGTTCTCCCTCCAACATCATACCTTTTTCTTAAGATATACAGTCAAAAAACAAGCTGCTTCATTGTCTTTTTTTTTTGTTTGTTTGCCAAGATAAGAGTCACCACAGCTCAGCAGATGCAGAACTGCATTGTGCCCCCATATTCTCTTGTTTCTTAAATGGCTTTTCATATAGTATATGCAATGGACTCTGAATACACTGTTGAAATGCCTGAACAGGTTTTTCCCAGAGAAGTTGTGGATGTCCCATCCCTGGAATTGTTCAAGGGTAGGCTGGATGAAGTTCTGAGCAACTGGGACTAGTGAAAGGTGCCCTTGCCCATGGCAGGGGGTTGGAACTAGATGACCTTTAAGGCACCTTCTGACACAAACCACTCTGTGATTCCATAATGCTAGGACAGAAAATCTACTTTGTTTAAACCAAATATCCAATTTAGTAGAGTTAAATTATCAAACAGTACTTCTTTAAACTTCTTTTAAACATCACCTAAACATTCACAACACTCTGTGTCTAGAAAAAATGCGAAAAAATACAGGATAGAGAAAGATGACTGATCATTTAAAAAATAATCTTTATTGTCATATCTCCAATGACTATTTTGTCTTATATTTTTAAAGATCCGTTCATGTTTAATATGGTGAAAAGGATTAATTTTAAAGAGAAGCTGATAGATATTTTTTATCCAGAGTGAAGAGCATTTACTTAAACAGGTGTGGTGAAAAAGCGATATTCACCTCCTGAACATGTGGTCAAAAGTTAAGTTCATAATTCAAAGCTGAATACTAAATAGCCTAAAGAAATAAGAGAAGATTGAGATGAAACTTAAAAAAATTGATTTTAATGCCTCATGCAAGTGGCATCAACAAGTATTTGGATCATTACATTTATTCTTTTAAATTTTTAATAACGCATGCTTCAAGAAACTGTTTCCATGAGCTAACCACTCAAGCCTGTGTCACCTACAGCAATACACTCACCGAGGCACCATTCTTCAGCCACCTAATTGTTGGAATAGGCTTGCCCGTAGCTACACATGGCCAGTACAGGTCACTGCCTATATCCCTTTCTGTGTCATTGATATGTTCTACCCACTCAGGAGCAGCTGCAGAATAAAATACATCATGCATTGTAAATATAGCACATACATATTTAATTAGCATCATGCTGTATTAATTCCACTGCTTTTTCCATGATATTTAAATAGGCAACTCAAAGTAATGATGATAACTCAGCAATGCACCAGCACAAAAAAGAAACTTTTGTCTTACAACATAGATTCAAAAAAGTTTTCAACTATTTTTTATGAGAAGAAAATACAGAATTGAAATAATGGTTCCTGAACAACAGAAGACATAAGATATTACTACGTATATTGGTCTGTAGATTAGTCAGTGTGGAAATTACTCAGTAGCACCGTGAAAATTATAGTTAACTGACATGAAATTGTGCAAAACTGCATACATACTGAAAGCATCTCCAGGAAATTATTTTCTTGGTCCAAACACAATATGTAAGAAATTAATACTGAAAACGGTCCAGCATATTTGCTTTTGCTAAGCAAACAAACCAATTACTATTAGCTTTACTTATTACAAGCAATAATAACCACACTAATTCTGAGTTTGATCTACTTAAGTTCTAGCACTTAACTGAGGATCTTAACTCAGAAGATCTTCTGTACAGCCAATGAAAGAGACATAAATCTTCTGAAGGTGGTTCAGATGTTATGTGTGACCTTTTCATGTCATGGTTTTGTGGCATGAACCTCAGACAAGAAGCCAAGTTACTTGGGATGATTTCACTATGAGCAGTAAGATACAATTTTTGGTTACATAATTTAACCAAATGCACAAAAGGGAGTGACAGAGGGTGGAGGAGTAAAGAACTGTGTATAGCTAGTAAGACAGAGAGCTAAGATAGAAAACACAAACAAAATGAGAAAACAAGAAATCCTAAGAAACCTAATGGTATCTTTTTCTTCTCAGAAGTTTTTTCACTTTGAGTAGTATGAATTGATTTAATTTACATTATGCATACGTATATTAACACTGTCAGAGCGTATATATCAGCTATCATAACCAGATAAATTGAGTAGTCTTTCAATTAATACATAAATATCAGGCCTGGCATTTAATGCAAGAATTTTGATGCTGCTCTATTAACTTGAACAGCAGTGTGTGAGGATGATAGTACGAATCAACACTGACATCAACTGTGAAAACACAGATATTTCCAACACAAGTAAAAGCAACACAGATCATCAAGAATAAAATTGTTCTTCCTACCTTGTACATAAACTCTTGCTTGATGTTTATCTTTTCCTTTATAGTTTTCAGCTTCGCACTCATAAAGTCCTTCATCTTCATACTGAATATTGAAGATCTTAAGAACTGCACCAGACATGCTTATCTCAGCAGAGGCTGGCAAGGGTTCAAGGTATTTACTCCATCTGAGTTCAGGAACCGGACTTGAAAAGGTACAGTAAAGTACAAATCAGCGTGTTCAAGAACTAGCGGTTAAATTGCAGACTACAAAAAGAGCATTTGATCATGAAATATGTATTTTCATTCCCTGAAATATGAAAGCAATTCATGCTGTACAATAACTATAAAACACACTTACTTTCCAAGAGCAAAACACTCCAGTGTCACGTTTTGCCCCAGGAGTGCATACGTGTCCTTGAACTTCACCTTGATATCAGCAGGATATACTTTTGCTCCTAACATGAAAAAAAAGAAAAAGATTCTAAGAAAAGGCACATCAGAAAGTTAAAATTTCCACAGTTCAGTAAAACTTTTCTTAGAATTCCAGACAAAATTCTTCTTTATACTGAATAAACAGCCTGTCAATTCACTGAACTTTTACTAGTAAGGCGTAATTGTTTTATTCAGCAATTAGTTATCTTTCTCTGGACGACAAATCCTAACATTTTTTACAGAATTTCTAATTGCATTTGGAGCATGTACTCTGTGCATGGGTAGACAAAAACCTGAGCCTGTTTTCCACAGGTTATTTACTGGATAGAATATTTTGAATAATTTTGAATTTAAGCTCAATTTTATCTCAGTAAGGGTATGAAAGAGCTAGAGCAAGAACATCAACAGTTTAATGAGCCCACAGGGCTGCAAATCTAATAAAATCTCCCTACTAGCAATCCCTGTAGGAACCCTCTTGCAGTTCTAGATGCAGATGGCAGTGTGAATACTGGAATATTTGGTCAAAGATTGCTAATTTGAAATGATAATAATTCAATCAGTGTAAGAAAATTGTACAGATAAAAGGGTTGCTGAAAAATTGATGATTAGTTTAAGAAAATCTGGTGACTGACAGTCTGAAGTGGCAAAAGGGGATTTGGTTCCTATTTGGAAAACATGCAGTTCTCCTGAAGAAATGGTGGCAAATAATCCACTAACACAAAGCCACAGAGGTGTTTTAGGAGATTGACTGTGAGACACAAAGCTCTTAGGCCACTGTTGGATAGGAAGGTTCATTGGGGAAAAGGATTTTCCTCTTTCACAGGGGATTTTCTGGGGGGAAAAAAAGTAAATCCTGAAGTGTTCATCAACACTTGCAGGAAGTTTCTGCTTTACAGTCATACTCCTTTGAACCACTGCCAAGACTAGAAAAGAAGAAGATTTTGGGATGAGATCAGGGGCTTATTGCATAAAAGAGATGGGGATTCTGGGGATAAGTACTCTGTTCTCAATTATTTGAAAGGAAGTTTGTGAACTAATCCATGGAGATTTCTTTCACAAAGTTTTCACTGTGTATGGGAATGATTTGTACCTCTGCATCTGAAACACAAAGTAACATTGTGCAGTAGCTGTTATAACTTGCCATATAATTCTCCTTACAGAAATGAAAGTAGTTATGAGTTAGCAAAATTATAATACAAACAGTTAAAGTGTTGTGCATAGCATTTCCAATAAATACTTACGATCAGATTGTGGGATAAGTGGAATAAATTTACTGAACACACTCTTTGTTATCGAAGGGCTGGACACAAAACATGAATAATTGCCCCTATCTGATGCCTCCACATTTGCGATGTACAGATTGCCATTTGTCTGTGACACAAATCGTCGTTTGTCCAAAGCAATGAACACTGGGAACTCATTTAGAAGCCAGCGATAACTGAGGTCATCTGGAAGAAAATATTTTAGTCAATACTAAAACCCAACACTATCAGCTATTTAAACCACAGTATACTGTCTGCATATAACTCACTTGAGTCTGATTTATAGGTTATAGATTTTTTTTTGGAGAGGCAGCTATGTGAGAGATATTTATACACATCTCCACAGCCAGCTCATTCCTGTCTACATTGAACAGCAGAGCACTGCTGCTGTCAGTGCAGATTACTGGGGACCTGGCTACAGTGTGCACACCTTGCCCTGGGAACAGCCATCCCACAGGAACTGGAGTGGGATGGGATGAGAGAGGCAGCTGGGTCTTGACCTTATGCAATTCAGAAGCTGGGAAGTTTTCACTAGTCTTATGATTTAGATAAAACTTTACAGTATTTTAACCAGTAATATGTATCCATTCTTCAGTTCTTTGCAATGCTTAAACAGAGCATGAAAACTAAATCGTTATTCCATTTTACAAGGTAGAAGAGATGCTAACAGCCAGTTTCATCCCTCATGATGGAACTCCAGATGCTTGAGATTATGGGTATAATGCCTACAGAGCTCTTTAGTAGCTAATGATGATAAAAAGTCACTTCCAGATAATAAATAACCTCATCTCTGACCCTCTGGGGCTACTTCTGCTGTTCCATGATTTTAAGTCTATGATGATAGCAGTTGAGGTGACTTTTCTAGATGGAATGAATGGTCAACATATGGTCAAAAACAAACATATTCAAAACAGAAACCTAACCTGAATGGTGATTCTCAAGCTGCACAAAAATTACTGCTTAAGTAAATATAAGGGAAGCTTGCAAAAATAAATATTAACTTATCTTTTACTGTTAAGACTTTGAAAATGAAGCACTTTTAGCTGAATTACCTGGGTAGTGGTAAGGGGGCTCACAAAGAAGCACCGCTCCAACACCTTCTCGCACTTTAACCTCATAACGTTCCTCAGGAGGAAAGGGATCCAGATCTAATTTTTTAAAAAGCAAGGGGAGGAGAGTAGGAATTTTAACTGCAGTAGCTTTTTATTACTATCATTACTTTCAGTCCTGTAGAGATAAGTACAGCAATACATCAATACATGGCAGAGAGAAACTTGTTGACCCCTAATGCCAGTTTTGCCTATTTGTCATTACCAAATGAATTTTTTTTTACATTATTTTTGTCATCATAATTGTAAATGCCAGGGGAAAGAAAAACGTGATGCAAGTTTTACCCCTAAGAGTAGTTAGGTTTAAAATATTTTAATGTGTTTAAAGGCACTGGATCTAAAAAGTATACGCAGTATTCTCAGATGGACCAATGTATATGAGAGAATATGGTTTTGTTTTGCAGTTTCAGTAAATTTGACAGCAAAACAAGATTACAACTGGTCAAGACTTTTGAACTCTTCTAAATGGTGGTTGACATTTTCAACCAGTTTATGCATAAGCAAAAGAATAAAACTTACACTAAAGACCAGACATTTCCATATTAATTTTAGCAACTCTATTCAGTTCTTTAGAAACAGTGATTGTAGAAAGAAATTTATTTTATAGGTGATGATTGAAAAGGAGAAAGGAAGAAGCACAACAGCATAAAGAAGAATGAAAGCAGGCTTTTTAAAAACAGATATTTATCAGTTTCCAGCTATCTTTTCACTAATCCTTACCTCTTTACCCTATTTTAGTTTACATATTGAAACACTGTATATTAGGGTTCTGTTCAGCATAACTTTTCAGCACAATATCAACATTCAACTCATGCAGCCAGTGAGCTGGTATGCAGAAAACATGCCTCAGACTGTTTTGCTTCTATTATTTTCATCTGTTAGGTTTATTGGTTTAATTTTTTTATCCTATTGATTATTCAGGACTGACAGGACTAAAGCCTGGTTTAGATATAATAAATTTGCCATAAACAGAATGTTGATGTTTTCTCCATTAAAAGGAAGTAACAACCTGGCCTTCAATTTTTTTCTAGAAGATACACTGTGTAAATACAGACTAAGACTATATCAACGATGACATGATCCATCAGCTCATTATAGCTTCTAACTTTCCCTAATATTTGTGGTCCCACAGCCTCACAAGTACTATCAGAAAGCTGAACTTTTCACTACATGTCTGAACTTCTACAGCAAGGAGTGAATTCTACTTATGGAGGCTGGTTAAAGACAAGTGAGGCACCAAACCTTTAGTGCCAGGGCACCCAGGGCTTTGTGAATGGGCCCCAGTGAGAGTGGATGCCCTTTTTTTGGGATTCCTTCTTTTGCCCTCGGATGATAAAATATATCCACACTTAATGCAAAATAAAACAAAAATTCCAAACACTGTCTTAAGCCCATAAAATTTTGCATTAGTCTTCATTTAGTATATCAATTTTTTACAGTTCATGTATTTGGTGATATGCAGGTCTGTACATGTACATGTCTTCACAAGAGTAGCTCATGACTGTCAGAAGTTGACAGAAATTTCCCCTAGCAGGGTTTTTTTATTGTAGCCTAGAAGTCAGAGCATACTTTACTAGCAAGTGCTGTGCCTTCTTCCTGCAGTTGTGTTTGCACTGCACCTCATCACCATCTGCACTCACTCGAGCCTTTCTTCTGTGAATATTTCCCTCAGGTCCCACCACGACTTTGAAAGAGTCTGGACATTATTATCTCCAGATCTGGCTCCATGAGTCTCTTCAATTAATAATTTAACAATAACTCACTGGGAAGGCTGTTATGAGAGCTGAATGCTAAAGAATATAAAATGCTTCCAAACTTATTTTGTGTTGATCTCTCCAGATGAAGGCATTTAAGATATTATTTTTACAGAGTAATACAGATAGAGCACATGTCAGCAGAATACACTGCAGTGTAACACATTGGGAATTCTTAGCTAACCATAATTTTTCTATATTCTGACATAAAACACGGCTTACATCCAAAACTCAGAGTGGCTTCACTGCTTCTGACAGTTCCAAAGATATTCGACACTACACAGACATATTTTCCAGCATCCCTTGATTTCTCTGGATTATTGATAACAAGTCTGCCTCCCACCATACTGTAGCGCTCCTTTGTTAAATCAATATCCCAGTTGTTGAGTTTCCACCTATTAAAAAAGAAAAGCTAGATTTAAGATTTGGCCCCAAAAAGCAAACCTGGTAAGAAATATAATGTGAAAAATAACTCATATGTACTGAAAAACTATGCAGGAAGTTATTAATATACTTCTATAAAAATCTTAAGTTTTCCTTCAGCAAGAGACACAGATTTGAACTCCAGAGATCTTTTAAACATAGCAATGTCAGTTCTTCCTTCTTAGAGATGTGACACACTTTATTAAAACATAGTTGCTGGCCAAGCAGTATGTGATGCTTGAGCTGGCTGTGAATGAGCTAGCCAGTCACCAAACACATGGATTTTGAACATATCTCAAATTAAAGTCTAGAGCCAGACTGGATAAAAATATATTCCCTCTGCACTTTTAAAGTATAGGGTAATGAGAGATTTTTGTAAACTTGCTGCAGATAATGAAGACGATTTATAAAACACAACGTGCCAGTGAAGTCAGTGCAAAAACTGGCATGTTTCAAATAAGACCTTCTTACTACCACTTCAGTAAATTGCTGGACAGTCTTCCCTTAATTATGGTAAAACCTCACAGTCAATTCACTGAATTGCCACAATTTTCACTTAAGAGATGATGACAGAAACTGGTGGCCCAGTTCTGACCGATATCTACTTATTTTAAGAAATGTTAAAAAACACAGAGTGGGTACCAGTACTCATGATTTATATCTGTGTCTATTACTGCGTCCACAGGAGGGAGCCCATTACCTTAGAAAGGAACTGCCTGGCTCCTATGCAAAAACAGCCTAGATCCAACTTCAATATATTTAAAGATCATAAAATTATTTCTGCATAAATATTTTCTTTTTTCATAAGGTAAGGTCAGGCATTAGTACTTGAAAATGATAACATACACACCACCTGTTCATTCACTATTGAAGATGTACCAAAATATGCAGAGGTCTCATTTGGAAGTGGAATTTGCAATTGTCATAGAAAGAAACAATAGTAAGAGTGGTGTGAATAAAAAAAAAAAAATAATCTAATGAAACAGAAGAATTTTAAAGATGCAACAAATAACATTTTGATCTTATAAAATTCTAGAGGAATCACTTCAGTCCTGTGAGACATATTATGTCTGTGTTAGAAAAAAGAAATATATCATCTGTTCAGAAGTATCTAGATATAAATGCCCTGAGGACAGCTCACCCTGCAATGAAAATGGCAGGAAGAACTTATTTACCTCCAAGATAGAAAAATTTTGGCTCAATAACTTAGACGGCTGAGATGATCATAATTGAGATATACTACAAATAATGTGTAAGGAAATAAGAAAAGTGGCCTTATTCTGCATTGAAATCATCATCACATCACCTATCAGTGCTAATTGTCAGATCTGCTCCTAGACAGGGTAGCTCTGGAGGTGCAATGCAATTCTTTGAGAGTGATTTTGCTAGTTCAGATTTTACAGAGCCTACAACAGGTAAAGAAGAATGTCAAAATTTATTAATAGCCTGTAATCATCTATAGACGGTGTGTTTACAGTCCTGCAGACAGAGTTGAGGGAGTCTCTGGACCAACTGGAAGGGATGTACATCAAGTACATCAAAGGGTATCAAATCTTAGCATATGTAATCTCTCCACACTTTCCAAGCGTGGCCAGAGGAAGTAAGTGTAACAAAATGTTATGTAGCAGGATATTCAAATGGTGGTTCTGTACAGGTAGACAACCTGTTAGCATAGTTTTAAAAGACGCAATGAAGATGAAATAAGCTGTTTTGACAGAGAAATACCTTAGTTGATTGCAATACTGTAATATATTTTAAAGAATAGCCAGAAGACTTGATTGTTTTTTCTGTTCTAGAAACCAGTCCAGGAACACTGGTTTCACAATCAGTGATTGCTGGGGGCAGGTCATAGGGCAATTTACTGAAATGGATCTCTTTTGCTGACAAGATATTGTGTCTGTCTTTAGTACAATGACAGCAGTTTTCTGCCTATGATCAGGCTGTAACTTAGTCACAGTCTTAATACTAACAAAATTAAGTACATTTCTCTTCACATAACAGCAGATAATGGCTGACAAACTTACATTAATGAACAAAAAAGCACTGCTTTCTACAATAATATAATATTTGCGAAAGAAATCATGTGAGAATCTGTATTAAAACTAGTTGAAATGTTTTTTCGGAATGAAGTTTTTCATGTCTTTAGCAGCACAGCTGGCACATTCTTGATCACTGCTCTGCAACACAGTGGATGCAAAAGCAACATGGGATGTGGAATACTCAGGTTCAACAATCAGTACTCCTCCTTTCAAAGCAAAATAGAATTTTAAAAGTCATTCTGAATCAAAAAGAACAAAGACTCAAATCTCAGTCAACCTCAGCGTAAGCTGGAAAAATAGCCTCTGAATTGTTTTTAAAGGTCACTTTGTTTTTTAAAATTTGCATATGGATCAGTATTTCTTTCAAAAGCTGAAAATATTTAACATAATATACTGTTTTTAACACTGATTAGAGATTTTGGCAAATCGAATCAGAGTGTTACTAAAAAATTGCATATCTCCCCATTTTTCCCACATTGAATACTTTGCTCCCATCTTTTAAGACAGACAATCATTTAATAACACAATCTGAAACAGCTGCTGAATAAAATATGCAAGATCTGAAAATGAGATGCTACCTGTAAGTAGGAAAAGGAATTGCTCGAGCTCTGCAGTTCATTGAAACTTGTCCATCTGAAGATTCTTCTGGATAGATGGTGTCAATAGGCTGCTCCTCAAAAACAGGTCCGTAACCTTTGTTTCCTTCCTCTGAAAACAGAATAGCGTTTCAAATTAATCCCTTTTTAACTAGCAGTCAAACTGAACACGAATTTGCATCACACATTGAAGAATCAAAATGCGAAGGCAAAATAGTGAGTCACCCGAAGCTAAATTCTATGTGCTTCAGCAGAACTGGAGCAGTATAGACAACAGAACTGCTCTCTCTCTTTCACTGACTCCTGCCTTCTGAGAACCAAAGTGACTCATACTTTGCTCCTCTAATACTACTTTGTGTGCCTTCTCTGACAAAATTAATTATTTGTCACTGTTCAGGCCAAATGTGGAGATAAGTGGGAACTGAAGATGTGTCCCTTAAAAATACAGTGAGACCAACTTAGTTCACACAGAACAACAAATTCTGATTAAAAAGGTCCACATCCATAGCAACTACCCATAGTTCTTCCTGATCTCATAGCCTAATCATTTCCAATGATTTTATGAATTTAGAAAGACTCTTTACTACATTAGACAAAAAAACTGCTTATGTTGGGTATCAAAGGCAAAAATTACATTGTTTCCAGATCACACCTGTCTTTCCTTTTAAGCTGAGTTATGTATTAGCTTCTACACTCCAAATACCATTTTAAAAAGGTCTTACACTGAAAATAATTTCATTTTGTAAAGTCAAGCACTTAAAGGTGAATAAATGCAAAACAGGTTTGAACACAAATTGTATTTTTTTAATCTTTATCCTTCATTTGTGGATGCTGTTGTAAAGTTGGTAGGGTCTGCTCACCCCTGCTGCACTCCTTTATCTCCTCCAAGCATATAAGGTTGCTCTTTGAGATCTAAGAAGCAAGACTACAAGCAAAGGTGGAATGTTTTGGTAAAATTCTTCTCACTAAATCCAGGATATAACCATGTTTTTTCTTTAAAAATGTCAAATATGCATTCCAGGTACAGGATGACTCTGTGAGGAGGCAGTGGATGTTCCATACAGATTTTTGAGACAACACAGTTGTCTAATTCTCACAGGTCTCTACTGAGACTGAAATAACAGTATGGACACTTGTAAGCAAATTCATGAGAGAAGAAAGGAGTACATGATTGCTAACAGGTTCACTTTCCATTCAAGTTCAGAGCCTTGCTCCAAATCCTAGAGATGCCAGACACTTGTAAAATGACTACGAGAACCTTGTAATACAAGGGAAACAAACAAAACAAACACAGTTTTAACTAATAAGATCTTCAGAGATGACTGAATTATTCAACTCAAAAGAAATGGTTGAGGATGGAAAAATACTAACATTTTGCAGTAGTATCTGTGCTGCCTATAAAAAATTGCTACATGTCCTGTAATTCAAAATATCTTCTCAGATCAGTAAATAAACTGGCAATGTAAAAGATTAATGTTCTTAAATCAAATTATGACTTTGTACTCATGCCCTTAAAAGTCCTGTGTTTGGTCCTGGAAAATTTTAGACTAAATTAGACAGTTTTTAGAAATCCTATAAAAGAAGAAAGAGTCTCTCTATATATTCACCAAAAAAGGAATGTGAATTATTCTAGTGTGAAAATACCACATATACATAAGACACTCTTTCTGCAGATATCTTTTTTATTGTTTCTAAATTCCCTAATCATAGATGGACACGGGATTATAGCACTAGAAGAAGATTATTTGCAGATAAAAAACAAGCTCCCTCCTTTTGCCTTCAAATCTGGGGTAAAAAAGTCATCATTTCCCTTGAGGACAGGAGCAGATACAGAAGACACTGTTATGCTGTGAGATATATGGTCAGGCAACTTAATTTTTAAAAAATAATTCATGTAATGAGAATTCTTTCAAAGAAGCAAAGAAGAGCAGCTAGAAAGGAGAGTTTTTGAACAATGGTCTGCTTTCTTTCATATTTTAAAGCACAACACGATATAAAATTTTACCTATTGCTAGACCAAAAGAACTAATTTCAGACTGAAAAGGCAAGATTCACGTACTTGCTCAGAGACTGGAATGACTAAGCCAGAAACCTGATGGCACGTTCTGTGCAGTTCTTAAATATGAATACAAAATAACAACAGCCTCTAGCAGCAAATAGCCATATCATATGCAGCTGACTCTTCACCTTAGGACTCAAACGATGTTACAGAGCACTTAGGCATTTCATGGCATGCATTTTTAATGTGGCCAGCACTATTAATTATACTGAGTGAATGCCTGCTTCTCACATCTATCAAATGTGCTTTATAAAAGCACCTCTGCTGCAATCTATTATGAATCTGGTTTCAGGTGTCTGTCTGAGCAGAGTAAGATGTGCACACTGAATTCCAGGTATAGCAAACAATAAACCTTTCAGTCTCAGGCACAAGGAGAGCGTGGACCAGTGATACAAAACAGCACATGGAAGAAAAGAGAAGAGAAAGGGGTTGTGAAAAGATGTGCAAGAAATGTTCACACTTCAAATGAAGTAACCATGACTGTGTGACAACGTTTGGAGAGTGACAAAGTGAAGACTAAGAGTACAAGGAAAAGCATCAGCTCACTGAAGTTGTGCCTACATGAAAAAGAGAAGGAGAGAAAGAAGAAAATGGACATATTAGGCAAACTGAGGATGTGATAAAGAGCACATTTCTTATGTTTGGGTCCTGCCTTAGACAAGAGGATGGACTATTGACAAACAGGATCTCAAACAGTGCCCTATGTTTTGAGTAAATTTTTATTTTAAATTGGAGCAGAAGCCATCACCTGACTACTGGAGGAATTCTTCAGTGAATTCTGAGAACAAGACTCAGACCTTTCAATAGTACTAAAATGTATTAGGAAGTCTGTGCAAATGTCAAGAAAATCTTTTCTCAACTGATGAGATTACGGAGCCTGTATAAAAATCTTTCTCTCTGGAAGGTGGTCCTGGCATTGTTCTCTAAGTGACATTTTTTTCCTTCTCATTCTGCTTCCTGTATACCTATCCATTTCCCTGGAACTTAATGTTGCCAGAAGTGGCTGCCTGAGACAGTCACTAGGTGTGAATATTGATCTACCTAAAAAGTGTTGGATCCAGTTACATATTTTAACATGAGAGTGGGACAAAGATCTGTTGACCTGGTGCACGGCTAGATTAACCTTGACTGTTAAAGGATGCTGAACGTAAGGGCCTTGGAGTCATTCATTATCAGTTTAACTAAGTTGTCAGGCTCTGCATTAACCTTGCAAGACCAGAAACCATTTGATATTTAGAAGCAGATCTTGTACTGTTTTCAATATGTCAGAGAAATGAGGAGCCACTCGTGTCTGAGAAGCTTGTGCTCAGAAACAAGATGGTCTGGGAACAAGCCAAAGTATCTCTACCAGGCCTGCAGGAACATAAACAGGGCACTTCCACATTTCTGAGCACTGTGATCACCAAATACATTATGATTATTTATTTATGAATCTCAGACACTCAGCAGGAGCATGAAATGGTCTTCTAAGTTCCAAGCAGGGACAAGACAGACAAGGTAAACAGGTATTAAGTATATCTATTCACTTCTCTTTTTTGGAAGAAAATTATTATCTCTCTTTAGAAAATGTGAATGTATGCTATGATAAAAAGCTTTAAATAATGTAAATTCTAGCCCTCAGTTCAGAAATGCTTTTTTGAACCTACTGTTCTGGAAAATGTCCAAGCATGAATAATTTAAGGTTTAGGGGCTTGATTGTGTTTTTTACTTTTCTCAATCATGTGGGAAAAGTCGTACTTGGCATTCAGGGAAAGCTTATGTGCTAAGTAGTAATGAGTTCATGTTGAAAAAATTCATAACATAGCCTTCACCATGATGGAGAAGAGAAGGATACATCATAAGTGTAAGTCATCAAGATGCTAATAAGAAATCATTTTCCAAGAGCCAGTCAGCACTCAAACAGAAAAGGTAACCACTCCAGCACTCTAAGACTGTCTTTGGAAAGGCAGCCATTATTTTTCTGGACCCGAAGGAGCAGGAGAATTACTTCTATTTCCTATGTGCCAGTGAGGACACTGGAGAGCCACATAGTTAATGATGTAGTTTCTCTTTTATAACAAGTTTCAAGTATGAAAAGCTCCAGCCCCTGGCAGAGCAAGTTTCTCCACTTGTGCCCAACAAGGTACAGTTTTCTTGTCTTCTCATACTGCCAAGAGGAGTACCAGCCAATACTGACTATTGTATTTTAAACATATTCCCATTTCCCTATTCACTATTTAATTTTTAGGTGGTTTTTCCTTAAAATTCTAAGTCAAAAGTCACTGAAGAGCCTAAGATGTTGATCCCACGGGAAAGCCAGTGACCGGCAAATTAGGGACAAAGCTGAAGTGCAGTAGCTATTCTGCACAATCTCCCCACACAAGCCTTCCTACTGCATATGAAATACCAGCAACACACTCAGAAATTCAGCATGCTGTCTAACAGCATCCCCATGTACTCATCAAAACAACTGCCTTGCATTGAGAGGCTCTGCATCTTACTGGCTTTCTTGCTTTACTAGCCTTCTCTAAAATTTCAGTTCCTTCTAATTTTTGGAAATTTGTTTGCCTAAAAAGCAGAAGGGTTTTGAAATTTTTACCCCTGGACTGTTGCCTCATTTTGCACAATTCAGCATAGTTTACTAGAGTGACAAGCTGCTTTCTAAGGCATGATCTGACCCAAACTCAGATACTGTCTGGCTCTGCTCTATCATATCCCAAGGTAAAAAGTAGAACAGTTTTATGAGAAATAAATTATCAGAGGGACATTTTCCACTACTGATTCCTTTCACAGCCAAATGTAATCTACTGTTCATTAAACACAATAAAATACAGAATATTTGCAGCTTTTGGTTAATCTTTTGGAAGAACAACACAACCTATAGCTGAAAATTGGTCTTAATTATTGTGGTGATAGGTCAGTATCCCAAGTGTTTAGTTCACTGATTTATATGGGAAATAGTGGATGACAAAAGTTTGAAATTCAGACTTAAGACATGAATCTAATGGTGAGTCAAAGGCAACTTGGAAGTGCATTGGAGATATGTCAGGAGGAAGTGGAGAAGAGTCAAATATTATCAGTAATAGGCATGAAATAACTTTTTTGGCAGTAGACTGACAATCACTGACATGTTCCCTGAGGAGTGATTTGCTGCTCTCATTTGCCTTGCACTACTCAAAGTGCACTCTGAAAAGCAATCCTTGTAACAACTGTCTGTTCTATCAGTAAGTGGAAGACCGAATTATTTATGGCTTTTTCACCAGCTTATATCTGCAAGACTACATTTCAAGCACTTATTTACCTGGAAAATAAATACTGCTCCTGTCTCATTGCAGAAGATGATCTCTGCCTATACCTCTGATGCACTGATTCCTAAAATCTTCGTTTCCCTTCAGTTAAATAAGTGCACATTCACCACTGATGAGAAAGAGCCAGTCAATGCAACTGTTCTCAATTTCTACTTTTGATTACCACAAAATAGAACTGGCTAAAAAAATCAAGGTGTTTACACCAAAGCAAACTCTCAATTTCTAAAAACATATGCATTTTGCTTTGGGAAAGTTTTTTTAGAATTTCCTGCAATGAGAAAGACAACAATTTGGAAATAAATAAAACCCCTCAGCTTATAGAGTCTCAGAATACCTGTCATCACTTCAGGCCCAGTTCTGAACATCTCATGTAGTGCAGCTTCAGGTTGCTAGCTCTCTGTTTCCCAAATACTTCTAGCTGTTAAAGTCTGAAAGTTCTCAATGCTCAGTCACATACATGAATTCTGAATACTTTCAGGCTTTTTGGCTGATATCTTTGAACCTGGGGACACCTATGGGGTGGGACATCTCAAAACACAATGTACCTGCAAGCTGTCTGTTTCCTGGGTCCAGAGCAGTTAATAGAACAGTAGGTCTGTTTAGGAAACATGGATTGCAAAAACCCTGTATTACAGAGTCACAGACAAGTTTGCCAAAGGCAACTTACAGAGTAGCACCACCTAGAACTGTAGATCCAGCGCCATAGAAGGCAAGAGGAGACAAATACACTTCCAGAAAAAGTGTGTTTTGCTAAAAGGTTCTAAAACAACTTCTTGAATACTCTGCTTTCAACATCTGCTTCCAGTTAATTTGTCTCCTCACTCTGGGACTTGGTCTGTCTTGATATTTGAATGAGAACTCATGATCTTTACTCAAAAATTGTCCCCAGCTTACACATCCTCCGTTACTGTTGACACTGCCACTCTTCCCCTTGATAACATCACTTGTGAAAGAACACCTCCTAGTGTTTGATCACTTGATCACTCTACTTGTGCTCCTTCTTTTTCTTCAGTATCTTTCACTGAAGATACTTTTTAACCACACTGAGAATACTTCCAAGCAACCCATTACATTTCATCTTGGTTACTGCGATATACATATTTTCTGGACACAATGACATTTTCATTGCCAAGAAATATATTCAAAAGGAAAACTTGCTAAGACTAAGTGCCAGCAGCTCTCACACACATTTGAAATGAGAAACTGTCCCACAAGATCCAAGTGCTGGGGCTGAGCAAAGACTGCAACACCAGATTTATATAACCTGGATGGATGCCATAAACCCTAGATGACAGAAGCAGATTTTCTCTCTACTCAAAAGGTTATTTAATGATTTATGCAAAGTAGAGCAGGTCCAGGAGCAGAGAGCATGTGCACTACTCAGTCTTGCAGGAATACACTGGCAGTAACAAACACCATCTGATTATATAAAACTAGGAATCTTCCACATTGGAGGGTGGTGCCATACCTTTCGAGATAGTCACAGGTCTTAATTTTGGCTTTTGATGAAAAATGCGAGCAAGTATTTATTCCATATCAGAAGATAAGTTAGGAAATTTCTTTGAACAGTAACAGCACTCTTAGAACCTGCCCTGGATTCACAGTCCTTCACACCAATGACTCCTATCTAGTTGTAGGAATCTAAGAGTGCCAAGAACAGTCCAGTGAGAGATCAAATGAACCTTGCTAAGACAGTGTCAGTGTGTGCTCATGCTGCATGCAGTGTCATGATAGTGCACTTAGTTCTTCCCATGTCCCTTAGTAGTGACCCTCACAGCACACAACCTTCCAGTGCCATCCTCAGGCACTTGCCAGCAGCTACATTCTGGTGCCAAGGTTTTTTGGCTAATAGGCACAACAGTGATGTGCAAAATACACAGTAACATTAATCATTCCATCCTGCCTGTCAGGAAATTACCTGAACATTTGTTCTCCTTGATTGACTCACCTCTTTTATCAACCAGTGTCCAGCAATTATTTGGCTACTGCAGCTGATTGTTTTGCCCAGAGCAAAATCACGTGTGAAACATTACTTACAGCACTTCACGATCTTTTTTAATAATTATTTTTATTCTTTCAGGAAAAGCCCAGTATTGAATTAAAGTGGTGAGTTTAAACTTTTAATTTTGGTGCTATCAGCAAGCCTCATATCTTAACAAAGAAAAAAAACTTCTTGAAACACACCACAAATATATTGTGAAGGTATTGATTTTTATTAGGCATCAGTAAATCCTCCATCAAACTCAGATGTGGAGTAAACAACAGCATTCAAAATCACAGAATAAAGTAATTTTCCTGATAAACCAGAAATCATTCCTGTGAGCTCTGGACTAATTTCTTAAAGGCAAGGAGCTTACATCACAGTTTAAACCAGATTTTTTGACTCAATATAAGAAATATAGTCTCGTGGTAGTGAAATTGAGGCAATGCCTGAAATGATATCCCAGATTAAGCATGTCTTTGATCCACAAAGTAGAGAAGAATCTAAAGCCCACTTTGAAATTAACTAAAACATTAGTACACAATGTCTGCAACTTTTCAA
Organism: Pycnonotus jocosus; assembly: GCA_013400435.1. Taxonomy (NCBI): domain Eukaryota; kingdom Metazoa; phylum Chordata; class Aves; order Passeriformes; family Pycnonotidae; genus Pycnonotus; species Pycnonotus jocosus. The sequence goes on along the minus strand of VWYP01006075.1, from coordinate 16,183 downwards.
ATATTGGTCAATATTTTGTGCATGCTCTGTTTATGTTAACAGTAAAATTCATCCCAGCAACTAAAACCCAGCATTCATTTGAATTGACATGGAAATCTGAAACAGGCTTTACAAATCTCAAAGTTGTTTGTAACAGCTGGAATTTTGCCTTTTCATAGACTTCCCTCTATCTCTTAAAATGGAACTAAAATTTCAATTGCAAACATTTCTCTAAAAGCAGATGCTTGAAATATGACTCCAGAAGGTTTTATTATTTATGGCCCCACCTCTATTTACAAAAAATTTTATAATTTTTCACTTAAAACTGAAGTCAGAATATGCAGAACTACCCCACTGTGTTATGAAAACTACCACTACACTGGGCTTCTGAAAAATTATGAATTTTAGATGGTGTCAATAATATAGAATTTTGTTTTTCATTATTCTAAACATGTTGATCATCATTGCACAATAGACAATTGACAAACTTTTTATAATCTAGAGAAAGATTTCATTCTGTATATCAAATTAGAGAATGCCAAATTTAAAGTCCAGATCTGTCTTTTTTCAAACTTTTTATTATGGCAGCCATTCTAATAAATATGTTTCCTGTCAGTTTCATTGTTCACGTTTAGTAATTTGTTGTGTCTGCACAAATAAATTAAAGCCACACAAACATTCTAATTGTCCTTGAAACATACAAAACTAACAACAGTTACTTTAATGAGTTAACACAGGAGATCATCTTACCTGCCAGGGAGTAGACAAAACAGGGTCTAATAAGATGACAGATGAAAAACCAAATTATTATCTTCTGTTCAGCCATTATCTCAAAAGGAACTGTGCACTTCAATAACATCATTCAGAGAACTAAAAATGCCTGTTACAGAAAAAGAAGAGAGAGTGAATAATTCTGACATAAAGCTTTATCGCATATCACATTTGGCTTGGCAGATTATGCGACTAAACTGAATACTTAAGAGTTAATACAGGAGAGAATCTTTTGAATAACAAATGCATCATCAGAATTTCTGGACCAAATTAATTATCTCTATTATTCAGAAAGCATTCGGTTTTGGAATACTCAGATTTTCTGGTGATAGTATATTATGGTAAATGTTAAAACTGAACATCCTTTTTTACACTTCTCTTCGGATTTTCTCCTGCATATCAGTAAATACTACATTTCAATTCATTACTTCAAAGTCTGTAAAAAGAAGACTACAGTGAAACTGAAGTACACGCCTGGTGTATCTGGTCTGGTATATCACTATTATAAACTTTTAATATACAATTAATGGTCCTTTACAAAGGTGGTTTTATTTTTTATGCGTTTCCTTTTAAATACGGGATATAATCATTATTGCAATGTTGTTTTCAAAGGTTTCTCTTTTCCATATGGGAGAAACTCTGCCTGTATATATACTAAAACCAAGCTAAAAAAGCATACAGCTTCTTTTGAATATCCTAAGATTTTATAAATGATTTTTCAGACACTTCTGTAAGATTTGTTACTACTTTCAATCAGAATATTTTGCTAGCTTTTTGTTTCTTCATGGGGACCACTACCTATTTCTTTAGGGAAATTTTTGTATTTGTCATCATGTTTGCAGTGTGCAATTCTCTAGGTTTTTTAAATGGATTTCTTGTCAGGAATACATAAATACATCCTTTACACCCATCACACCTTGTTCTTGCTTCTTGGTTGGTTCTGCTCTAGCACTCATTAACAATCTCACACAAAGCAAGGCTTCCAGCTTATCACTCATGGAATGTTGTATCTCAGGCACATGCTGGTATCATCCAGTCCCCTCAGTATATCAATTTTGTTACTATTTCATTATAAAATATGCTTATACATACTTAAACATCCTTCAGTAATATACATCCCAGGACATGGTGCATGCTAAAAAAAGATGACTTGTAGATTAGGGACATTGTTTAGTGGTAGACTTGGGCAGTCCAGGGTTAGCAGCTGGACTCAATACTCTCAAGAGATCTTTTCCAATCTAAGTGGTTCTATGATTCTAATAACGCACTGCCACTTTTTGCAAGGTGTAATATCAGTGCTCCTGCTTTCCAGCCTCCCATGCCAGGAATCGATGACTCTGACTATGACGTCCACCTTTTACCATGACTCTTGCCTTTTCCACGCCAAAATTTTTACTAAATTATTCATTTCTAAAATTGAGATGTTTTAGATCATGTTTTGAAACTGCGCCGTTTCCCACCTCCAACACCAAGAAAGGGGCAATTCTAAATTACAAAACACAATACACTTGTCTCATGTCTTCCCCTGAGGTGGCTAGGAATGTGTCTTGGCCACTGGAGCCTTTTATTTGTCCTCTGTTTCTCAGAATAATGATAAGACATTCACTTGAACATGCCTCAAAAAGTGAACTTTTCTTAGAACAGACTTCCAGGAATGTTTTGATAAACTCATAATGCAGGAAAATGACAAGAAATATCACAAGAAAATCTTCCAGCTCAGAAATTACAGGAGCTGTTGCATGTCACTTTTTTCCCCCTTTTTAAAAATAGAATAAATCCTTAATAAAAAGTTGGAAGCTATATGACCCTACAATTATGGCTCTTACATGAAAACTGTGCTCAGCAAAATATAGACAAGAGTTAAAAAGTGATTCCCCAGAACTGAGAATAATTTAGAAATATCTCCTAGAAAAAGGCTCTTACATTGGCAACAAACACATATGCTTACTGTAGCTGGATCCAAGGAGGAAAATTTACTGAATGCCTTTACCTTCCCACTTCTGTTGGCACTAAACTTTCTTCAGATTCTGTCACACAAAGGACATCCACAACTATTTCAGGCATCTACCTTGACCAATATATGAACTACTGTGTCTGTATGATTCATCCAGAAGACAGTGGTAGGTTAGATCAAGAAATGACTTTGTATACTTTTCCAGCAGCCATGCCCTGGCTCTGACATCCCTGTGATATGACATTGCCTTGACTGAAACATTTGTTTCCAAATGACACAATTAAATTGCACAGTTATGCTGAACTAATGCACATAATTAAATAGTGAAGAAACAAGAACTCTTTAGGGAACAACCATAATTACACAGCAGCTCATGGTGATAATAACTGTGTTCAAGTGTATTGATAGAAGAGACTGTTAAGAGCACTGTGTTCTCTGACATTATAGTCATAGATGGAAGACCCCTCCTCCCTCTCTTCAGCAGAATTTAGGTTCAGTTTTGGAAAGATACAATGTCCTCTAGTTCTCCAAAAATCCCTTTTTGCTGGCTTAGAAAAAAAAATAAAAATTGAACAATGGCTCCAATTGCAGTAAATAAAAATTGTGTCAGTAAATGCTATAAATACTTTGTTTTACTCAGAGACAAAAATATCCACCCTGCCAGGATTTAAATCGTTTCCCTACTCTCACTTGTTTCGGCTGAGTGGGTTCTGTATATATAGCACAGCCATCCCTCCTGATTCATCTCAGCTTGTGCGTGAGAAGCTGTTTCACATCGCTCTGCTGAGTTTTGGCAGAACTGGCTGCTATGAGATGAGACAGCACGCAGGTTATTGCTGTGTGTGTGAGGTGGCGTAGCTGTGCAGTGTTACCACCCAGCCGCCCAGGGAGTCGTCCCGGCATATCTGAGCTAGCAGCACTGGTGCCGGAGGCAGCACCGTGGGCTGCAGCGCTCAGGCAGCACCATCTACTTTTGCTTTACAGCTCTCAGCCTTTTTTCTTTGCAGAGTGAGAAGGATATTGCTGCCTAATTAAAAATCATTCTTGAACAAGTGAACAGCCGAGTTGCTTTTCTCCTCTGAAAAAGCAGAGAGTGTATGTCTACATACCTAGGCATACTTTCTTCAGTCAGCACAGTACATGATCTCTCTTCTTCCAAACAAAGCATCACAATTTTACCAAACAAGTAAGACATTTAAAAAATATGTAATAAAATGAGCAGGCATTTAAGGGCAACCATGCCATGTTTAATTACTAACTAATGCTCATTAGCACACTTAGGTCCCTTTTGACTGTTCCCAAAAGAGCCAGTCATCAGTACAGAGCCTTTGCTAGATTCAAAAAATACAAGTTCCGGTGAGCTGTCTGGAGTGTAATCCTCCCAAAGGAGGTGGAAAAAACTGGGGCATTGGCTGCTGAATGGCAAGCACATTCCATTTCGAACACAGGGACCTGCCAGAGTGTTTCTGGAGGCCTGCAGTGTCATGAGGATGAGAAGTGTTCCCAGGACACAAGGGTAAGCCTGTCTCTCTATATAGTATCCAATTGTAAGGATTCTTTGATCTCTCAAAATGCACTTTACGAAAATGTCTACTTTTCTTGCCATATCCTGTGTGGCTGTCTTCAAACCTTCAGTGAGCTTTGGCATTTATTAAAGAGAAAAAGACACCTATTTTACAGCTATGGAAGTGGACAGTATTTTCCATCACTTCCCTGCTAAATTCAAACGTGCAGATGACATCGTTGTTTTGCAAGGACATAAAGCATTTATAGGGTAGGTAGACCCAAGAAGAAATTACAAACAGTATGTAATTGAAGTCAGTTGAATAAAGTTTTTCAAGATTAATGGCAGTACAAATAAAGTACGTAATCTACCAGATTTGAGATCAAGAAGGAATAAGGATAGACAAGGGACAGCAGAGCAACAGCAGGGGATGTTGAAGGGGTGAAGAAGAGACAAAGAAAATATCTCAACACTACAAAGGGAAGGGATGAAATGTGCAACATGTAAGTGAACTGTGGGAAGATGGAAGCAATAAACCAACCCAAAAGGGCCGGCAGAAAAGAAGGCAGAGAGGGAAAGTGAAGGAGATATAGGTAAGTAAAGGTGTATGAGAATTACCAGTTGCCTCTGCCAGTCAATCTCAACATTTACCATGGAAGAGCTTTCCTGAACCTTGCTTGCCAAGGCTTTCAGTGTGGGAGCAGTGTGATTACTGCATCAGCCCCCAACATCCACTCTGGGCTCCAGTCGGGAACTCCAAGTGTTGAAAGGGAAGAGAAGGGGCAATAGAAAGTGTTTAGGAGCTCTGGCATGGTACACTTAGCTAGAAGAGGTAAATCAAGATGCTTGCTATGATTGTCATTTCCTGATATATTATGATAATTATAGACATTCAAGTTTTAGATTTGGTAGATATTCCATCCAGCTTAGACTGTAAATAGATACAACAATCTAGAAGAAATTTGTAGTTCTCTATCCTTTTTCAAAAATAGAATGTATATAATTGCAATAATTCACTCACAAATTAACACAGTGGCAAGTCATAATCAAAGTCTTTTAGGAGTCACACAATACTTCAGCCTAATCAGTGTTTTGTATTTGTTTTTACTTCAGACTCTTTCAGTGATTTTTGTAAGCATGTAATTGCTCCTTGTCTTCATTTTCTTAACAGAGTTGGCATTTTCTTCTATGATAAGTAACTCCTCACGAATTTTCTTAGTTGCACAGTATGTAGAAATACCAGAAAACATTTTAATTTAAAAAAAATGTACATTGCATATTATTTATTGTATCACTTTTTGTCCTTTTCTGCTATTTTGGCCTTTGCAAATTGATTTTGTGATCAAGGAATGAGTCTTGACAATCTAGGTAAAAAATGTGCCATTTAAAAGAACACTGAATCTTGTTCAAAACTCTGGCTTCTCAACCATCACCCCCACACAATCCAATTTACTTCTGAAGCCAATACTTTAGCCACTAGCATTTATAGCTTTCTCTGTTACTGGAAAAGGGATGACAGTCAAGTTCCTTGCCACTGCACAGATTTGTCTCATTCCACTGGTCTGGGATTGCTGTAAGCAAAGTTCCAAGCCAGTCCTGTTCTTACAGCACTGATGCATCTGCAGAAGATTTTAGGTGTTAGCTGGCTCTCACTTAGGAGTCCAAAAGTGACTTTAGTTCCCTGCATAAAAGCTTGTAGAAATACTTCATTTCCTTATGATTTCTATAATTATAATCTTTGGTTTTGACAGATTTGTTCAAGTGGAAATGGAGTCTCAAATCCACTGCTCACAATACTGCCCCACTGGCCCAAACAGTCCATCACCAACAGTCATGCTTCTACTATTTTCCACTTCATTCTATACAAAGAAAATAGCTACACTCTCCCTTTCACATGAATGAAATCCAGCTAAAAAGCACATCAATTTGATAGCCCATAAGTAAGATGCTCTTCTTAAACAGAATTTACAATCTCAAGGACAATATGCAATGACATAACAAAAAAGCATAAAGTTAGAGCAACATGCTGTCTAATTCTTCCCCTCCAGTAACTCAACATTTTTTAACTGCTTACAGGTGCTAAGTAACCAATAATTTAAAAAAACTCACTCAGATTCAGTTTATTAATATTTTTCAATAGGCTAAGTCAGCAAGTGTTTCTATCACTACTGGATAATCACTCAACCAGTTCTGTGATTTTGCTTAATAAACACTGGCTTGGAAATACAAAGAACCAGTAACTTGGAGGTGATCTGGAATTTAATACCATCTGGAATTAAATCTGGACAAAAAATGACAGGGAAGACCAGAAGGCATTCTTCAACAGTACCAATAACTAAAGGAAAACAAAAGATATAATGTGGGTCCATTGCTAAATGGAGTGGGAACACTGGTTACAAGAGGATGCTCAAAGAGAGCTGATGGACACCCTAACAAGGCTGCTTGGAATTATCTCTGAAAGATTGTGGTGATCAGAAAAGCTCCCTGAGGACTGGAAGAAAGCAAAGGCCACCTCGGTCTTCAAAAAAGTCAGCCTCACCTCAATCCTTGGAAAGCTGATGTAGTACCTCATTCTGGAGGCCATCTCTATCCACATGGATGACAAGAAAGCCATCAGGAGCAGAAAACAAAGATGCCTTAAAGGAAAATCATGCTTGATCAACCTCATTGCCTTCTACAATACAGAGCAGTGGGTGTTTTCTAACTCAACTTCAGCAAGGTTTTCAACACTGTCTTGCACAACATCCTCCTAGGAAAAATCTGGCAGCGCAGGCTGAATCAGTGAACAGTGAGGTAGATTAAGAACTGGCTGAACAGCAGATCTCATAGAGTCATAATAAATGGCACAGGGTTTAGTTGGAGTCCTGTCACTAGTGTCCTCCAAGGTTCAGTACTGGGCCCAGTATGGTTTAACGTATTCATCAATGACACGGATGAAGATGCATCCTCAGTAAGTTCACTGACAACACAAACCTGACAGGAGGGCTGATACCCCAGAGTGCTGTGAGCCCTTCAGAAGGGCCTCAGCAGGTTGGAGAGATGGGCAGAGAAGAACTGCCTGAAATTCAGTGAAGGCAAATGCAGGTTCTGGCACTTGAGGAAGAACGCACCAACAGGCTGTATCATCCTTCTCATTTTCATGATTCCTCTCTGTTTTGTCTTTTTGTTATTTTGTCCTCATAGTTCACACAACTAATAATATGTCTTATTTTTCTTATTTGCATCCACTGATTCATTATGAATCAACATTAATTCTTTTCCCTACAGGGGCCTTAGAGCAGTCACACATCTGTCTCACCCTGCAGTTAACCAACACCATTGTAACAAAGGGTCATCTAGCAATACTACTACCAACATGTATTTTCAGGAACATTAGGCATCTTCTAATTTGTGGTAAGCTCAACAACTCATCTTTAACATTAATCATTAATACAGTTTAATTACTTTTCCTAAGTCAGCTGCAAAACCATAGTTTTGAAATACTTTCAGATCATGAAGTGTTGCTTAGTGGTACTTACTCACTCTCTTTAATTATCATGTCAGCAACAAAGGGTCAGACAGACAGTCACTATCCAGACTATTTGCTCTATCAGCAACTGGTTGCTCTTTCCTCTAAGGCAATCAATAAGAAAAAGATCGTTTACTACTGTCATAACTCACAGGCATTACTCACTTTTATGAAAGCCTGCTGTAAGGGCTTTCCTGCTTAAAGACTGCCTGGTAAAATATTTCTCCAACAAAAATCAATAAACCTCCTTCCAAGTCCTGAGCATCCTGTAGGATACTAAATATTGAAACTGGGTATTCCTTCATGACAACATAGATTTTTAGGTTGCTTTGGCCAGTAACTTTTAAGGGACAAAACACATTAACTTCCTTAGAAAAATTAAGTGTATAATCACTGTTATTTTTTTGAGCTTTAAATTTTGTTTAAGCTTAGAAAAGAAAAAAACATACTAATCGGAACAGATCCATTTCTAAGAAAAAGATCCATTTCTAAGAAAAAACCAATCATTTTATGTTTCAGAAAAATGAAATGAAGACTTATAAAAATCTTTATCATGCTCTTGGCATTTCCATTTGATTTTCACTTTTTTTGAACTTAGTAGTACCTTGTTATTCATCAGTAAATGGAGATACTGGAATGAATCATGTATGTTCAGTAAGCTCACAGCAGATGTATTTATATACATAAAAATTTAACAGTTTATCCATATAATCTGTAACTCAGGATACCCTATAACATACTTCTTATTATACAGCCAAAGACAAGCTCAGTGGGAGATTTCAACTTCAAAATGCATGTTTCCTAGCAACTCTCTTGAAATCTGAGTAGCATTTTTTAAATTTACATCAATCACTTGGAACTGTTGAGAATACTTAAAAACATCTCTTTCATCCTATGAATAAACAGTTTGAATCAGACTAGCAGCTGCAAAAAGGAGAAAAAAGGAAAATCAGTTCCATGTTTACTAGAACTTGCTCGTGGATTTTGGAACAATACATTATTTGTGCCTTTTGGTCTTAAGCTTACACATTTCAGAACAGATGTTGGTGAGATCCATTGGCGTTTTTTATAGGTTTTAGCTGCCATCACCATTTCAAAGATACTCTGTGTTTTAAAGACTACTTTTCAAGGATACATCATGAGGTAGGCTTAGCTATACTCAGAAGATTTTAGCAGACAAGTATTGGTTTCCTTCTGTTGGTTTCATGACCTACAACTAAAGCATTGTTTCTGTAGTCTTCAGATTTTTGGAGAGGAAAAAAAGAAAAAAACTAATTTTTTTTAAAGCTTAGTTTCTTGCCTCCTAATTGTCAGTGGATACCTTTCATGCATCGGTTATCTATCAATGCCAGTAGAGCCTCAGAGGCACACAGCACATACAGAAATCTCTCTTAACATTTAGTCAACAAGGAGGGACACAAGGACATAGACCATCAGAACAGCCTTTGGACATCCCTGTGACAAAACCACTACACGTGACGTAAGAAATCGTATTTTCCCAAAGCTACTCAGAATCTTGATCTCATGATTGCAATCAAGGTGCATCACAGAAGAAAAGAGGTGGGAAAATGAACAGGCAATGGGACAAAAGGGTCTGGTCGTGGCTCTTCTGGGTGACAGGTCCCTATTCTGAGTGCATGTGTGTGGATAGATGCACAGGTGCACACCAACGGGATGTGACCATGAGCCTGGGTCTCTGTGGTGGCAGCAGCAGGAGACAATAGAACATGTCCAGAGTGGTGGCAACTGGACAAGGGGCCATAGGCTTCAAGGATCCATGCATGTGCCAGCAGCTATGGAAGCTGATTAGATATGTTAGTGTGGGTGTGAATGCCAGTGTGGGATTGTCAGCAGCCATAAAATAGCCAGCAAGTATGGCAGGAGGCTTGGAGCAGGTACTGGTGTGGCTGCTGCTGCCAGCAGCTGGGGACAGCTGGGCATCCAGGCGCAGGTCCTGGGCAGGGTGGGTGCCTAAGGGCAGCTATGGCAGGGAGGGGTCCAGGCGTGTGTGCACATGTGCTTCCACTAAGGGATCCATCCTGATCAGCCAGGCAGCCGGAGGCTCTTGGGGCTGCTTCTGTTGGTGACTCTGATGCTGTAGGTGGCCAGACACACAGAGCTGTGCATGCACTGGGAGCTGCTGAGCATCACTGCATGTTCTCATGGGCACAGGGAGCTGCTGCAGGCTCACCTTGCACAGGAAACCAGATCTGGCAATCCCTCCAAAAACAACCAAAAAGTTCAGTGAAATGCATCTGATGCTGAATTCCTACAGTGATGTGAAAGATAAGCTCCATGTGAGTGTATTATCTTTGTAATGCAATGCATTTGAAAATGCCAGATTTTTACCTCTGAAATACAATAATGTCTGTATATGAAGTATGAGAATTATATTATAAAAACTATGACTAATCAGTTTAATGACTGAATGCAGAGAACTCTTTAAGATCACTTCTAAGCAATAACAGGTCTATAAATAAAACCAAAAGAGAACTGTTTGATTTTATACATGCAAAACATTCTGCTTTGCTTTTCATACTTGAATATCAAGGGGGAAAAAAAGCCAAAAACGCCCCCATACAGATATATGAAAGCCAAAAGCCTGATCTACTGACATGTCTGCAAATATTTAAATACAGAATGAAAACATACAGCAAAATCACAAGAGGCAGTCACCAATTTGCAGGAATGAAGCCTAGAAAATTTCATTTTAGGGATTTTGTTCCTATATTTTGGTGTCAAAAGATATATTTTGGTATGTAAATAAATATAGCTTAGACACATCAGCCACAAAAAAAGACATTCCTCTTTAGTTATCAAAGTTGCATTAGGAAGTCCAATTCCGTCAACTAAGTTCAAATATTAAAAATGTTTTAGTTGATAACTATTCTATTGAATGAAACATATGAGTGTATTCTCTCACAAATGCTATTTCACTATGGTGATAAGCCAAGAAATCAAAATAACCTCACTCAAAAGGTGCTAATTGCAAAGTCATGCTGTCATATCTTGCAGCAACTCTGTTTTTCCACGCAATGGAATAGAGTCCCTACAGGCTTCGTTAAACAGCTACCTGCAGGTCCTGCACAGTGAATCTGTATTTACTGCAATTCTGACGTGGCCCTGACATGGCCTCCAACATGGGGGCTGCTTTCCCTGTTTAGGAGCTTCTTGCAAAACAGGTAAAATGAAAACGGAAGTAAATTATGTCTGATTCCTTTCAGAATAAGAATACTTTTTTGGTTTGAGTATTATCTCTGATTTGAAAGTATAAGAAAGTATGTAGTAGTGTTAGGGTTCTGTGCTTACTACTCCTGCTTTTCAGCACTGAAAAGAGTTCAAACATACCATGTTTATAGCCTTTCCTTAGTAAAACTTGTATGGACAGTTAATATGCACTGAAATTTTATTCATTTTCCCTATTATGACCCCAAGTTTTTCATCTTTGGCCAAAGTGCAATACTTCGTAATTCCTGATTTCCAACTTATGGATAAAAATTATATTATTATTATTATCATTCCAATTATTTAGGTTTATTTGGGGGTTATACATGACCAAAACTGTTCAGCAAGCAAGGCTGGTCATTCAAACTCTACTGTTAAGTACTCACTCAATATTAATGTTCTGATTTTTCATTATCTCATACCACAACTGAAGGGCAAGAAACTCATTACATAAGGAAAAAAAAATCATATAATCACCTGCAGACATTGTTCTACCCAGTAAAAGCAAATTAATCAACATATATTCTAATATCTCTGGTGATATGCTAGTGGATCTACAAATTAGGAACATCCACACCTTAATGTCTTTCAAGGAAACAATTTATAGACACTTTAATCCATTAACTTTTACACATACTTTCTATCATGCCTGCCTTTGTCCTTCCTTCCTTGACCTTTTCCCCAAAGTGCTCAACTTTTCTTAATTGATATAATTTAAATGGAGAAGCATGTAAGGTACCTTTCACATTCAATTTATTTGTAAAAAAATTTGATAAAATTACCCCCAGCGTACAGCTGAAATGACAAAAGGATAGACAAAGTGTTACTCATGGTAACCAATACCAGAAATTAAAGAACATCATTACCTTCATTGGAATCTCTGTGCTTTCATAATGATAGAGATATGAGAACACAGTTTAGCATGTGTAAGAATATTTTAAAAGATTAAACTGCCCAGAACTGCTGTATATCACATTCTGTGGTCAGCTAATGCATCTGTCAAATGAATCATCATAGCAACACAAATCTCAAAATGTTACAATAAATCACCTTTTAAATGTACAATGTACAATGTTTGTTCTGTAACATTCTTTGGGGTTATTTGCCTTCTTTAGGTTAAAAAAAAAATTACAATTTCCATTACAGCACCAACAATATGAAAAAAATCTTCTAGTGGTGAAAATAACTACAAAATATTCTATATACACAATTAAACTAACCAGGCATTTTGCATCACAGTTTTACAGATCACCTTTTTCTTCTCATAAGAGAGCAGCTACACAGTAGCTCTAGGTCACAGCACCGACAGCTTCTGTGCTGTTGGTATAACAAAAAATCCTTTTGTAAGACATTGAAATTTGACAGTAAGTATTATCTTAGATATGCCTCACATTACTATTTGCTTTGGTAATTTATTTCAATACTGCAACCTGGCTTTCCTTTTATAGTCAGCACAGAAATGCAAGGGCAATTCCAAAGAGCTAAAATTCCAGTATTTGTGATCAAACACGTGATCTCAAGTCCAAGCTTTTGCAGATTCTTTGGACTCTTCAGCAGAAATGTGACAGCAGGAGCATACAGTCCCTTGTCGGTATGGCATAACGGCACAGAAGGACTTAAGCAGAAGCACAGCAGAACAAAGGAAATAATGTGATAGTTCAGGATCCCAGGACCAAGGTTAGGCTTTCTATGGGAATAAAGTTTTCTAGACTATCACGAAAAGATGAGCTTCAGAAGACATGCAGCAAACTCCACTCCAAGAGGCACGAGATCTCCTAATAGAGCATGTACCAAAGCATTGAGAAATAATGTACATCAATATACTCATTTCTTGTACATGAGAACTAAATAAAAGGTAGATTTTTCCTGGTTTACATGGGCAAACTCCCCTTTGTCTATGACTAATGGTCAATAACAGACTTTTTTAATACAGATAAAAAGAAAATTCCCTTTATCTCTGCTCTCATATTTGACACCTGAGATTATAGTTGAGATTATTTAAGACACTCTGCTATATTCTTCAGTAAATGGTGTGACCTCATAGTTGTCCACATTATCAGAAGAAAAACAACTAAATTGAGGAGAAAAATCAAAGTAAAGAGAATTCCATTCTTCGTTTACCATCAACCTTCATCTTGATTTTTGTTTTCCAGTAAACAGCTTGACAAAAACACTCACTAGTGGACAACTTTACTATTCACAAAATACTACAGTGCTGTGTCTATAACATATAATGTGTCAGATTATTTCATTAAGTCCTCCTGTTAATGCCACTATTTTATGCTTCATGGCATATCCAAAGATTATTTGTTCTAACACATCATCAGTATTTTTTTTAAAAAAAGTTTGTGGTTGGCAATTTGGATTTATCCTGCAAAGAGCGTGAACCTACGAACAACACCAAATGCATCTGAATCAAATACGGAGAGATGATTGTCCTAAGTGACCAATATCAAGAGCTCTTGGACTCCATTATGTTTTAATGTGACTCATCCAATGTCACATAAATATTATTGAAACCATTTAGCTAAAATAAAATGCAAAAATCTATTAATAAATCAAAGTAAATTCTGAGGAGGGCTATCGGAAACTGATCATCTGCTCTTGTGAAACAATTTAATAAATTTGACTAAAATCTGTATATATTTTGAATATATTTTTAATAACTTTGTATTCAAAACTGAGTATGTACCTTGAAGATGGTTCTAAGCAGTTGCTTTGTGTTTGAATCACCAGCTTTTTGTTATTGATTTTGCACATTTAAATTTTCATTTCCTATGTGGTGTATAACCCACTTCTCTTCCTGATTCCCAACAGACACGGGTTAGATCTTACAGTAACACTCAGGTGGAAGAAGTCTGACAGCCCTGGTTAACAGCTCTTATAGCAGGCATTGTAGAAGTTTCCTTCAATTCAACAAGAGACTTTAAAGTTTATCTTTTTGAGGCTATATTTCAGGGTCACTTTCACAGAGGAAACTTCCTTTCTGATGTCTTCCCTTTCAGAACTGTATTGATGTTCATGCTGCCAGGCAAGCACACAACTGCAAGATACAAGCAAAGCTCTGAAGTCTTGGGTCTTTCCCATGTAATAGTGCCAAAGGAAGGACATAGAAATAGAAATTATATTTCAGAGGAGGTTTTTGAGCTATTCAGCTTGGTAATACTTGTCATTTGGAAGTAAATGTAAATTCACTCCTGATATAACCACAAATGAAAAAAGTCTGTTTTTTAAAAAAACACAACAGGAAGTACAAAGCAGGCACAGTGTTCTACCATGCTTAGAAAACCAAGGCATTCAGTGCAAAAAGGAATAAATTATGGAGGTCATAAACCAGAATGGGTGCTCTCTGGACAGCAGCAACTCTGAAAAACATCTAAGGCATACAGTGGACAATCAATTTTACTGGGGTTTCCAGGACAATGCTGTGGCTAAAAGAACTGCATGACCCTTAGGAATTAAATGACTAAGAAGTACAATTATCATGTGAATCTGTAGTAGAAACAAGCAAATTTGCTTGTAACTAGGATGACTCATATGTGAATACTATCAACAATTGTGATGCTGGCTGATTTTTTTAAAGAGACTTTAAAAAAAAGAGCATGGAGAGATGTAAAATATACATATATATACAAAAGGAGTGGAGAAAATGCCTTATGGCAAGAACTTTGTGTGTTCAACCTGCCTGCCTGGCATCCAAAAGAGGTGACAGGAATATCCTGGTTACAGGACATAAGCATGGCTTGAAAATATGTGAGACAAAAAGGTACCGCTATCTTCCAGAAAAAGACATAATAAAACCAAAACTCTGGAATTTGATTCTGGAATGATTTAGATGGAATGTATGGTAAATTTTAGCAAGGCATACAGTAACATTCCCAATTCTTGAGGTCTTCAATAACTACTAACCACTTTTTTGCAAGGCAGAAAGTACCAGCACTGAAGCAGCTGGCTGAAACTCACTGACCTACCTCAGAGCTCACTGCCTTTCAAGACCTCAAGCTGCAAACAGAAGGCAGATGATGATATTCTGGCATGGCGTTTCCCCAGAGTGGGATCCTTTCAGACTGACAAGCCTTGTTCTCTGTTCCCAACACCATTTCACATCACCTCCTTTAAGTGTTTTCCACTAAAGACACTGTAAGTTCAGAAAATAAAGTGCCATTCTCCAGTGAGGTTCAAAGTAGACTATTTTTTAATGAGCAGCAACTTTTATTGTTCCTTACAATTGAAAATACTCCAACCTACTTCTTTTCTGAATACTACAAACATCTGTGGAAGCTGCAGACAAAGCAGTGATCAGGAGATCAAAAATATAGAAAGAAATGATTATAAAAGAAAAACTTCTTGATAATAGCTACATCAATTACAAAAGGCCTGGAGATGATATTGGGTTATGAATTACGGTGAGAGATATTCTATTTGCAAAGAAATAAATTACCTGAAGAAAGAGAAGTCTATAATCAGCCCACTCATCATTTCAGCAGCAGCAAGACAAAGAAACAGATCTCTGTGTTTTATGGATAGATCTCACTGCTTCTCTGTTAAAAAACAAGCTTCATGGTATATTTTAAATTTATGCAATAGACCATATGTCAAAGAGTATTGAGAAACTTTGAATTTGATACTTCAAATGCTACAGGCAAAGATTTTCAAGACTGACTTCTATATCTATTATTAAAAACATAATTTTCAAATATTTTAAAAATATTTTTGGATGCTCTCTCCTTTCCTTTTTTTTTTCCTAAGCATTTTACCCATTTCCACCAACTAATTTAATACTGACACTTCAAATCACATTACTCAAGATAAAATGCTGTTCATTCTAACATCTACACTCCTACTCTTTACCCAAACACAATTCACTTCTTATGCCTCATTTTTCATTTGTCACAGAATCACTAGGCTCTAAGAGACCTCCAAGATCAATGAGTCCAACCCATGCCCTAACACCTCAACTAAACCACGGCACACTCAATCTTTTTTTAAACACATCCAGGGAGGGTGACTCCACCACCTCCCTAGGCAGGCCATTCCAGTACTTTATCACCCGTTCTGTAAAAAACCTTTTCCTAATACCCAACCTGTCAGAACCCAGGGCATCCCTCTGGCTGCCCTAGGGGCTCAGAGACCCTGGCTCAGTCTGGGAACTGAGCAAAGGGAGCCTGAGTTTTGTCCAAGGGCACTGTAATACCCTGAGACCTGTATGGGGGGGTGGGGGGTGGTGAACAGGGGGGTTTTG
>VWYP01006073.1:0-20708 GCA_013400435.1 Pycnonotus jocosus | reverse complement strand
TATATATATAAATATAATTTATTCTTAGGCAACTTTTAAGGATTAGTTTATCAAGTCTGTATATAATGTAGAAAACCTCTACAGCTATCAGCCTATTTTTTACAGAATCATCAATGCCAAAAAATGCTGTTACATTCATATTATTTAGACCAACAGAGTTCACTGCAGTCTTATTTTTAAATGAGTTCTTCACCTCTTGAACACTAATATGGAAACCACAGCAGCTATTTCTGTTCATCAAGTTTTTCCCTTTCTCCTGGCATCAGCCCCAGCACTGACCTACATGTACCTGCAGTTTAAATGGACCATTTAATTCACTGCCTGACAGGAAATTTGATTTTGTAAACTTGTAGCTCTGAAGAACACAATGAAGGTATTTAAAGATGTGGAAACCCAACATTTCAGCAATGTTATTTTCTTACTGAGAGAATTTCTAGTGATGTATGTGTTTATGGTCATACCAATCTTCTAACCTAGCATAGAACATTTAGCATGCCATATATTGTTAATGAAACAAGCTTAATAGTGACCTGATATCTGATTAATATTTTAACATTTTAGAAAATTCTGTACTTCAAACAAGGAAGACCCCAAAATACCACCTCTTCTGCAAGACAGGACATCAGCTAAAAATGAAGGGATGACCATATGTAGGAAAAGTTGCTGCCATAATCCTAGCTCTGTCAGCCAACACTTATGCATTTTATCTACAGAGAGCAGAAGACAGGCTTCAGGACAAAATAAGAGGATGAAGAGGGGCAGAATTTTATTCCCTGTGTTTGTAATTCACAGCAGGAAAAGGTGCTTATATTTTCCTTTTTCTTCTCTCAAGCTTGTTGATGTTCAGCTTAAGATTTTTTGTTTGTTTGTTTGTTTTTTTAATGGTCTCTCTAAATTCAAACCAGATACCTTCATCCTGACCTTAACTCTGTTACTAGGTTAGTTATAACACATAACTCTCAGTCCCAACACTGAGCTTATACTAACAGGACTAATTTCTAAGTAAAAGAAATAGGAAATAGAAAAAAAGTTTTTCAAACATGAAAACCAGAGTTACTTCTATCAACCTGAAAATCAGGATTGACACATCTCCAGCTCTCAGCAGAAAGAAGAGAGGCACCCAACTATCACAGTGTTTAGCAACTTTAATACTCCAGTTCTGGGTGCTGTTGCTTTGAAACAAATTGTGTCCCACTAAACCTCATTATATTGTCTAATAAGCATTTTTAAGGACTGCTTAGAGCAATAATTCTCTATCATATAAACATATAGATATCTATAAAAATACAGATATTGCTCATAAAACATCTGGTTCCTGAAAAAGTCCAGTGCAGATAAGAAAGCGTTGTAGTACTTACCATACTGAAAGTTCACAAAACCCTGCTCAGTACATACAAGCACCACAGGGAGATGGAACTAATCACCCAAATTCATTTCTAACAACAAAACCATTATAAACAAACTGTAAAGAGAAATAACTTATGAGTATGTCATACCAAGGATATTTTGTAGAGAGGTTATGTTGCTTCTGTATGAGACCAAGAACTTATACTTGCTAATCCAACCCCGTGGATACATTGCTCCTCTTTGCAATCCTCTAATTGGAGGCTTATTTGTGTTTTCAAATTCTCTTTTGATCCAAAACTTGCTTAAAAATGAAACCTATAAACCATTTAAATTCATCTTTGACACATCATTTAATCCAAAAGAGATTAAAAAATGAGAACACCTGTTATATTATGGCTTTATTCCTAGGGAGTTTCCCTATGTTAATAATTCTGTTTTCAGAGGGATTTTCTGATTTTATTAAGGAAGTTAAGAAAAAAGAAATATTGTTTTACCCAGGAAAAAATGGAATTTGCCAGCAGCAGGCAGTATCATTACAGTTCTGCCCAAAAAGCTGCTTATCTTACACTTGCTTTTTTCTAATTGAAATTTCATTAGTAGAAAAGAATAGTGTCTTGTGGCAGAGCAAGAAAATGCTTCTGAGATTTTTCATGATTTTATATATTTTAGCAAGTGGAAACAGGAAATATTTGTGTTTATAAATGAGAACTTTTTATTTTTTATTATTTTCTTTTTAATATGAGGACAATATCTTAATGCCTTGGTGATTACAAGCATTTCTTATATTATTCTGAAGACTCTCTGAACTTAAGAAGAGTTTAAATTAAATGCTTGC
Source organism: Pycnonotus jocosus (assembly GCA_013400435.1). Classification (NCBI taxonomy): domain Eukaryota; kingdom Metazoa; phylum Chordata; class Aves; order Passeriformes; family Pycnonotidae; genus Pycnonotus; species Pycnonotus jocosus. Next base: position 18,526 of record VWYP01006073.1, on the reverse strand, counting down.
CTGAAGAATTTTTTCAGATTTTTTTTTTTTAATACAAATGCTGTGGTTTTGTCTTGTAAAATTATTAATTGAAAAATCTTTAGCAAATGAATATTAAGAATAACTTCAGATCCTTGTTTTTCTTTATGGGTTATAAAATGATTAAGTAATGTTATGTTAATATATTTTAATTCTTATCAATTACAAATTAAACCTGTGCAATTTTTTGTTTAGCTTTTTTTTTTTTTTTCTATTTNTGTTTAGCTATTCTTTTTTTTTTTTTTTTTTTTTTTTTTTTTTTTTTTTTTTTTTCCTATTTTCATAAAGCCAGTCTTCTGGCCTGCAAAACCTGTGAGGAAGTGAAACAAAAAAAAACAACTCAAAACTCAAATCTACCATACTTACTATCAATAATTTTGTTGACACCATTCAGGAATTCCATAGACTCAAAATAAAATCACAGTCCTTTTTCTCCTTTCAGAATATAGCCTCTTAATCCAAATAATATCAGAGAAGTTAAAATTTAGTCCATTCATCTGGCAAATGTTTCCCTCTGTTTTATAAACATGCATATCACAGAGAAAATTTGTTCAATTCAAGGATATTTAACATAATTAGAGTGTAAAAAATCATCATAGAAATAGGGTCATTCTCAGACTTAATAATGTCCTTATTGTGATGTATCACATTTCCATAAATTGAAGATTTAGCAAAACCAAATTGTGCTATAACCAGCCAGTAAATACAGGTTATTGTCAAAGGGGATTGTAAAATAGAAATTTTTGTAGTAAAAATTATTATGTTCCAACAATCTAACCACAATGAGTTGGAAAAATGTCAGAAAAATTGGAAGAAAGACACGGGGGAAAAATGTGTAACAGCTTATCAGAAATGCTGGTTCAAAAATTCTACTGTAAATTTGTAAATGGCTCCTGTAAATATAAAATAGCCTATCTAGAATAATACAGTACTACAGGCACCATTTCCTCTAGGCTTGTTTACAACCTGTAGAATGCTTCCTTTTTAATATTCTAGTTAATGTCATGTCCTATGGGAAGGACAAATAAGAAGTGCTAAAGTGTATGATGACTTTTTACACAATGATAATTAATCATCACATTTCATTAATAAATTATCAAATGCTTGCAAGCTGTCCACAATCTTTGTCATTCTAGTTTGCATATTTTATAATGGTGGAATAACATTTTAAAAAGTTTGAATAGGCACTTACTGGAATTACAGTTAATCCTGATACAGTCTAGATGGGGAAGAATAGATGAAAAATGAAAATTTATCCTTCAAGGTAATAGCTGCAGACATCCAATAAAATCACAGTCCACCCTTCCGGGGACAGACACATGCAAATATGGCCACTCCATATCATCAGTCTTTACACAGTGTTATAACCCAGATATACTGCGATAAGTCTTTACCAATAGAAACGACAAATAGGGTAAAAATGGCCAATTTCAAACAAAGCTACATGGTGACAAATCTAAGTGAAAAGTCAGGATTAAAAGTCAAAGATGCTTAACTGAGGCAGGCTGCAGCTTTCTCCCCATCTGTGAAAGAACAGGTAATTTCTCTCAGTGCAATTAGAAAGTGCTCCGTCACAATGGGTCATAGAGCAGGCCAGGCCACAATCAGACACCTTGGACAACTTGTGGATAGTATAACCTCAAAGGCTCATCTTCAAAGCTAAGGATTGGCACAGAGCTCATCACCCAGGCCCAGAAATAAGGGTTTATGGGTTTACATATTCTTAATGTCTAGATTTTAGAAATGAACAATGACTACTTTAAAATTATAATATTAGAGTGAGGAAAAAATCACATACTTATAAATACTCATTAGATAATGAAGAGAATCCTTTCTATTTTAAGACTATTTTCTTGCCCGACTAAAAAAATAAATTTTTAAAAAGAGGAATTAAAAAAAGGGTGATGTCAGAGGAAGGAACAATATTGTTAGGCCATGGATTTATTTACTTTTCATTGACTTTCATGAACTACAGAATTAGGCAGCGGGTGGTGTTTTGTACCTAAAATGAATAACCTGATCTCTGTGTTATCCCCTATTAGGCTGCCTGCATTTATTTATTTATTACTTTAAAAAAAAACAAAAACAAACCCAAAACGAAACCCCAGACCCTAGACCATGCTACTTGGTTTGTATGGCTACTCCTGGTTTACACCTTTGAGGAACATGTATACCATCGAACCTAGATTTTGTTTCCATATAGCTGAGTTTGTCATGTGTCGTCAACCGCATCAGAAAAGTGGTTGCAAACAGCCGAGGAGCAGCACCTGCACACCCCCTTTACAGAAAGCGCTCGGAGCCTCCCGCCGCGCCCTCCCTGCATGAGGGGCCAGCCAGGGAAGGGTCACCCACCACACCTTCACTCCTCCTTCTCCCTCCTCACTGCTAAACACCAGGGCAGCGCCTCAGTGAGCCACACTGTGATCAGGTGGAGGGGCAGGTGGTTATTTTCTTACCCACCACTGCCCACTGGTGCTTTCTAAATCTGTGACTAAAGCAATAAAATACTCAATTTCCTTTAAAAATAGCATCCCCCTGAATGGGAATATCTGCATGAGACATGTATCCTCCTGAGCATATTCCTGTTCCTCTGTCAGGTCCTGACTTGGACTTATTCATAAGTGTAGCAGAAGAGCTTTTATTTCTTTACTTACTTTTTAATTTTTAAACTAGACAAAACAATCACCTGACATTTTGTCTATCGTATTTTAAACAAGGAAACCTCCTTTTTTTTTTTTTCTTTTTCTGTAAAAGGGCTTGTGCCTCCTGTGTTCACAAGGCTGTTTGCTGAGGGCCGCAGTCTTTGGGCATTGAAGGGTTGTGTTATCGTTCGATACTACAAAAATACCACTACAGAATTGTTCAAAAAAGAAGAGATGGATTTAATATAGATTTGACACCTAAAAAAAGGAGACCAAGCAATCCATCAGTGGGAGTATCTACCTACAACATTTTCAGTGTTAAAACCAGAAAGTCTTTGATGTATTTGCATGACATAGATTAATTGGTGGAGGTAAAACTGAGCTGACTTACATATGTGTTGTTTCTTCTTGCCCATTGAAATTGTGAATTGTTATTCTGAATAAATTGTGAAGGGAGACCAATCTTTCACAATGAAAAATAACCAATTTAGCCAAAAAATACCACTGATGAACTTGTCTTCTTTTTTTAGAATACACAACAGTACAAAAATATTGTGATGGGTAATGATAAGACTAAATAAAAAATACAAGAATGCAAAAGAAAACAAAATAAATTGTAATAATGGCCGTGTATTTGTGTACATGTGCAAATGCCGCATTGATGTGTGTTTATATATCATTTCAGTTTACTTTTAATGTTAAAACAGGCTGTTTCATAAATGTTTGCAAGCAAAAAGAAAAATGTAAAGAAAATGTTAACTTTTTGGAGGAAGAAGTTGTTACCTAAGTTGACCGTTAGCTTAACTCGTCCTGCATCCAGCTCCAACCGAAGGGTATCTGCAGATTCTCTGGAAGTTGTTGCCATTAAAATGCCATAAGCTCTCTGAGACCTGAACCTTAAAGAAACATCTTCGGCCTCTGTGTGCATCACAACAGGAAGCTGTATCTTCATAAACATACTTCCATCATAGCTTAAAATTGTTGCCTCTGGAAACACAAAGGAGAAAATCAGTTGTTAAAGAATTATGCTTTGTCCACTGAAACTCCTTAAAGGTAAGATGGTAAATGTATATTCAGTCAGAGAGACAGAGAAAAACTACATATTACTTTTCATTATTATTACTGGGAGACACAAGGGAAGTCAGGTTTGGGGATTTTGTTACGATTTGTTTTGTTTTTAAGTGACATATCTTGGTGATTTTCACAGAAAATAAATTGTTCTTAATGATCCAGCCAGTCATGCATGCATCTTCAAGGAGATCAGTAAAATCACTCGTAAGGCAATGCTTGAAGGACAGGCCTGTACTGCTCAAAATAGGCCAAATCAGCAAAAGATATTCACGTTAACAGCACAACAAAAGCCCATGCCTTGACTATCATTCCCCTAGATAATCACTTTAGGATGCTTCATGTACTACTGGCATTGCTACAGCCATGAGGTTGCAATTGTCATAAAATGAGCAAAAATCCTCATGAAATGCGTGACTGTCCCCAGCACGGTTTGGATGGGGCACAGGTTGTTCCATGACTACAAAAATCATGGGATGGACTCAAAAATGCTTGTATGAACACTATGACAGCCTCAGAAAGAGGATTGAGATTGGAATTGGCATATTGAGGGTAACATCTTAAAACCCCCAAGAAGAGCAAAGAACTGTCACTTTCAAACATTCCAGGAAACCCTCCTAGCCAGAGGCTCTGGCACAGAGCAGTCACGGTCTGTTAGACCCCAGAGCAACCAGTCACAAGCCTTCTTTTTGCAGCTTCCAGCCTGGTAATGAGAAAGGTAGCAAAGAGACTGCATTTGTGCTCATAGGGAGGCACTGCAGTTCCTAGAAAGCAAAGGAAATACAATTCTGAAACTTATTAGTAAGTCCTTTTTGGCAGGACAATCAAACATTGTGGGCAGAGAACACCTATGGGAAGCTTCTCTATGCTTTAATTTGCTTTAGTGTAACAGAGACACTTATCTAAAAGCTTATTGTGGTGTCAACATGCAATAATATTTTCAAGGACTAATACTATGGATACTATGTTAAGTAAGTATCACAACTACGTTTGCCAAAATTGTTCCCATAGCATGTCTTGTATGCTGCCAAAGGCAGATAAGCTCTCCAAGACTTCCAGCCTACACCATCCATGGAAGGACAAAATGTTCTGCTAATTCTGTGAGAGGCAAAAGTGACAGATGATATTTTCACTAAAACAATCAGAAAATGTCTTGGGTTAGGAGGAACCTCAAAAATCACCCTTTTCCACCCAGATCCACCCATGTCCCCTGCCAGGGACAGGGACACCTCCCACTAGACCAGGTTGCTCCAAGCCCCATCCAACCTGGCCTTGAACACTTCCAGGAGTGGGGCATCCACAGTTTCTCTGGGCAACCTTCTCCTGTGTAAAGAATTTTAAATTCCTCCAATACAAATTTGGAGAAAACAGTCTGATATTGGGGAAAAAAAAGTGGTTACTGAGACTGCTGTGAAAGTCCTTAGATGTAACAGGTTATAAGAATGCATTTAAAGGTTTGATGATTTCTGACTATGCAGGTAATCATGTTTTCAGCATATTTTAAATCTAAAACTTTTTCCATAAAGTAGATAAAATACTTAACTTGCAACAATTTGAAAAGTGATTTCAAGTCAAAGAGTTTTCAGTGGAAGGTGATTTGCTTTTTGAAGATTTGGGGTTTTTATTTTTTTTAGTTTGAGGGTTGGGGTTTTGTGGGTTTCCTTGTTTGTTTATTAGTTTTTGGGGGGAAGTCATGAACAGGGGCTTTTAATTCCTTCCTATATCTAGCTGTCTAGTCCATGCATAAAAATCTCCCAAGATTTTAATTGAGGTAAATATAATTTAGGTAAAGAATTCCAGGAAAAAACCCTAAAGTTACATGTTAATATAACAGAAAATAAAAGGCATTTTGTACTGTCTATAAAAATCCACCACATTAATAGTACTCTTTTCTTATACAGAAACATTAATCAATGTTAGAGTTCTGTTGCTAACAAATTATCTTACGATAATGTAAAAAAGAGAGCTATCAGAATCAGCACTGCTACTGTTAGCCAACTTTCCTGTAATTGTTCCAGGTTTTTTGAAAATTGCAGAAGAAGGAGAGAAGGAACTTAACTGGAGACTTAATTTAATTGGAGATGGCCTGTGAGTAACACCATGGTGAGCAAACCTGATGTGATTAGATACTTAATCCTCCTAAGCCATACTGTGCCACTATCTTGGGAACAGATGTTCGAAGAACAGACCAAAGATACTGAACAGAACAGCAAATGACTAAAAAGCTCTGGGCAATGAGGAAGCCCCCTCGTGTCAACTAGCTCCTTTAAATGTGTCAATATGTCCTTTCCAAGGCACAGGCTTTCTAAATATCAAAGTACCATGGGGAAGGGAAAAGGGAAAAAAAAAAAAAAAAAAAAAGACCCTAAAAAACCAACACATTCTCCCCCCAGCTACCACAAAGAAAAACCCCAAGTAAAACTAAAACCAGAAAAAAAATGAAAATGCAAATGCAAATGGAAAACAACAAACAAGTCAAAAATCCAAACAACAAACAAAGCAGAACCAAGCACAAAACTGGCAGGAATGGATTGCTAATTCACAAGGCCTGGTCAGTAAGAAGGTGACCTGAATGTCAAGAGGCACAAGTTACAAAAACCTTGAAGGAAAAATTCAGCTAAAAATATGTATTATTTTTTTTCCCTTTTATTTTTTTATGCTTTGGACCAACTAATTCCAAGGAGGTGTCTCATCTTTACATGAAATCTACACTGCTAAATATACGTAAGTGCTGGCAAAATGTCTTTTTTCTCTTGTTCAGCTTTCTCCTAATTATTAGATCAAATGGTAATAGACTATAAGTTTAGCTCGGGTTGTGATATTCATTTAAAGAAAGAAGGAAAAGAGTAATAGATTCCAACTTCACTGTTGGAATCATAGTGCTGAAAAGAAAAAAAAGCAGAAAATTCTTACAAAATAATCACTAACAATTTTTTTTTGATGGCAGCAGATAGGTGCATGCAGTAGAGTTATGAAGAAATAAATGGCATTATATAATATAGAGATTCATATAAACAATGTTTTATACATTCATTCTTTGATTGTTTTATAAAGCTTACAATTCAAACTTTTCCTGCTCCTGTGGTAAAAAAAAAAAAAAAATAGCCAACCAAAACACACAAATGAACCAAACTCCAAAACAACTCCACTGAAAGGTTATTATTTTTCTTCAATTTATTTCTTACTAAAATCTTCACAGCTAGATAGTCTTCTTTCCTACATAGGCACACACATCCCACCTCAATTATCTCTGTGTCTAAACCCAAGGATGCACAGATCAGTACTGACATGAGAGGAGGTTCAGAACCTTAATTTCCAGTTGAGCTGGAATTACCTAAATTGCCCAAGAGACTGAGGCACCAACTCTTCTGGAAACTTTCCTACATCTGTTCCTACCCTCAGAAATGCTGAACTGGATATTTTTAGAGTAAAGTAGAATTTTCTGAATAGATGCTATTCTTCAATTCACAGCTTATTTAAATTAAAGTGAAACAAGCATGGGCTAGGCATTTGAATTTCAGGGTTCTTTCTCATAAGTTTTGGAGTCAAGTTGGAGTTGTTTTAAAAACATGATTCTTGGCGACTACAAATGCCTATTGCACATATTTTAATAAATAAAACAGGACCTTGTTTCCTCTGGACCCCTTGTGGTGCCTGTGAAGTCCCAAAGACAGAATTATTAATTTTTTTCCACTTTTTCAGTTATTGTGTCTGCAATAATATGAGGACTGTATTGCATCCCACGGAGGCATTTTTAAAACATGAAATCAACCCCTGTGTCTGCTGCCACTAAAATCCCACATAACTTTGCCCAGAAATGACAGACTGTACAGTCCAGAGTCATGCCAGGGTGTGTATGAGCAATCTGGATCATCAATAATCAAGTATTCAGGTTTGCTCTCTGATCCTACTTTATTTACCAGTACAAATACAGCAACAATGTTATGCCCTGAAATGCTCCCTGATATATATGATATTAGTCCTAGAAATTGTGTGAGTATTCAAATACATTGGCTGCTACTGAGTCAAATGTGAATGTTTTGTTTTCTTCCCAGGTGTTTTGTTCTTTCTCCATGACATCCTCTTCAGTCCACCTGGGCCCAAAGCTGCAGCCTTGGAGACTTACAGGGAACATTTCCATCAATCTGATAGAAACAATTCTCTGTATGTGANCTCCACCACCTCGCCGGGCAGACCATTCCAGTATTTAATCACTCTTTCAGTGAAAAACTTCTTCCTAATATCCAACCTATATTTCCCTTGATGCAGCTTGAGGCTGTGTCCTCTCGTTCTGTCTGTTGCTGCCTGGAGAAGTTCCTCTCAATTCCTACACTGGTATTATTTCAGGACTGAGGTCCTAAGCCACATTGTAAGTTTGTTATAACTTTAACACACAGGACCAATCACTTAATTTAAGACTGTGATGGAATTAGTATAATATTTAGAACAACTGATTCTTCATGCCTATCCTCATACCAGCTCTATTATTCTTAATTTAAAATTTTAAAGCATCCAGGTATAACACAAGGAATGAAAGCTACATTTCTTTTATGTGTGTATGTGTATGTAGAGGTCTGTGCATGCACAACATGGGTGGCACACTCTACTTTAAACAGATTTTCTCTTCAGAAATGTCACCTTCATAAACCTTTGTTTGCATGTTTACTCTTTCTTATCCCTGTTTGATGATTTTACTATTGCTCCTGGCCATCTAGTCAGAAGAATACACCTGCAAAAGTCTTTGCCAAGAGGCAGTCACTCACTTAGTGATCCACAAAGTAAGAGAGGACGCCAAATTATATTGCTGTGACATCTGTCCATCCATCTGCTAGAATTTTCATAATCTACTACAGCCAATCTATAGATTATGCTGATGTTTAACCTTACTGTAATTCAAGAATAAAATCAAGTATAACTTGCAACAGGATAAAATGGATGAGGATATAAATATATATGTGTATATATATATATAATTTTAAGTATGCACAAATTAAAATAGACCACAGTGATGTTCCAGGGGTTTTATGCATGAAATGGGCTCAGCTCTAATAAGACAAAATTATTTCAGATTCTGTATTGTACACTAAACATCCATGTATGGATATTAGCACTCCTATTTCAGATGAAATAATATGAAAAAAATTAAATGGCAACAAAAAGTAGCTCCGCATTTTTTTAAATTTTTTTTTTTTACTGAAGATAGCTTAATTACTTAATGTTAAATATTCTAGTTGTTTACTGTCCAGTGTTTTATTCTAAAGATTTCTTTTCTTTGTGAAACTGTATTATTTGCTGAAATGAGCATGTTCCCCTTTTATTTCAATTAGTTTGAACAATCGTACATGTGCTGCTTCTATCACCAAATACAAAAGTTTATCAGTTCCTACACATGGGCAGCAGTTATAAAAACTTTGTATGGCAAGATGCCAGCAGGATGCTTTCAGAACCCCAAATGCTATAATCTCATTAATGCATGACCACTTGGGATATGAATATTACTGAGAAGACATCTCCTTTCAGTGCAGTTCCCTCTGGAGAGGGAAACCCAGGAGCAGGAAATGATCTCACACTGCTCAAGTGCCACACATTTCTGTTGGACGAGAACCAAATGTTGTTGTGGAGGAGCCAACACCACCACTCCAGTACCACCATTCCCACCAGGGGAATGCACCTGGAAAATGAAGCCTTAAGCTGGACAATGCCTGAAAATGGGGAATAAAAAAGGCCAAGGTTACTTTATAAAACATCACCACCTGTCCAATGTGTGTATGAGAAGTTGCTGTGGTGAAGCCTGCTTTCAGCTCTTTGCAGAGCTGCATGTGTTTATGTCCCTAAGGCACGTGTTTCCTGCCTTTTCAGTGGAAATAAAGAAATGCAAATCCGGTTTTTGCCTGAGCCGCTGTGTAATGGGAGAGTTTGGCCACAGGGTGGTACACCAGCCATGTTCAACCGAGGGCTGCAGCAGGCGGCTCCCTTATCCCTCTGCCGGCTCCACTCCACCAGGAGCAGCAGGCGGAGAGCTCCGAACAGCTGGCCAGGAGCCAAAGGCATAAATAGTCCAAAAATAAGACAGAGAAAGCCCACGGAAGAATCTGAGGATCTGCTTGCAAATGCTGATAACATGGTGGTATCCGTACTACGTAGCTGCACATATCTACTGATGTACAACTTAAAGCATTCGTTGGGGGGTTTATTTCTAAAGAACACAGTTTCGTTTTGTCTGCCTAGTTGGAAAAACTGTTCAAACTAGATGAAAATAACTTACGTTTTCAGTCAATAAACTTTAGGATTAGACTTCAGGTCGAAGACAAATCTGAAGAAAATACTGTGTCAACTGTGAGATGAAAAAATACCACTCCTGGCATTGCAATACTTTCTATTCCAATAAGAATAAAAATAAAACCCTAAAATATTAAATACATTTATTTTTATCGTTTACCTACTTACTTTAAAATCTTTTATTAGCACACTGCAATTTTAAATAACAGGGGTTTTTATTAACTAACTTCAACATCTGCCTTCCTTGACACTATCCACCTTTTCAATTAAATAAATAGAGTCTGTGAATTTCACTGCTACCTTTTCTAGGTAAGAGGACTACTCAGATATTTTAGATAACTACGGAAAGTTTCCTTGGGTATTTGGAACTTTTCAAAAAGACATAAGAAAATTATTAATTCCTGCTGACACTTCTGCTTTGACTCATGGGTGAAGTTCTGGCCATGGATTTAGTGACACTATGGAATTCAAAAGTAAATTTAATTGTATATTAATATTGACATGAATAGACAAAGAATAAAACCTCAGGTTGGAACTGGAATGTGACAATTTAGCTGATGCCTTAAGATTTGAGCCTTTATATTTTTCAAATCCTGTGCTGCATTAGTGCATAACTCTAAACTCCATATAAAGGCTTAACTACTCTTCATACTTTGGTCAGACAAAATAATTCCTCTGGGCCTGGAATCCAAGGACACTCTACAGCCTCAGCCCCCCAAAAAGTATAAACAAAAGTAAATTGGGAGGGAACCAACTGTGGGAATATGATTTCATGACCTGAATCTGCAATTGGAGAATTAACTCCTGATATGTAAATGGACAAAACTTATATCTGTGTGAAAACTTGTGGCCATTGTCCATCTCAGATGTAGGCTCTGGGAGGCTTTTGGCTGCCCAAGATGCATCTGTTGAAGGCCTTTAACAGGTACCCACTTTATTCTCTGTCAAGCCTCTGTTCTAGGTAGCCACTCAAGGCATAATAACAATGCAAAAATATTTAAAACTGCTTTCACAAAGCTTTTCAGAACTCAGCAATGTATGATGAGACACAAAAGGAGGCATTTTCTAGGAGATAATCAGCAGTATTTGCTCTCTGTCATTGCCACTTAGTACTTTTTCATGCACCTTAGTGTCTCCCCTAAGATCTTTTCTCTAGAATTACTGCATTGAGTCTAGAGCAGGGTTCCACATCACATCAAGTGAAATCAAGGGTGCTTTTTCTTGCCCCAGGACAGTTATTGGTAATCTACCATTTTTAATCATTGTACAGGATTTTGTTTATTTTATGGTAGGGTTTTTTTGTTGGTTTTTTTTTTTAATATACAAAAGTAGAAGAGCAGTCATCTCAGGGAACCTACCTCTTTCACACGATCTGCCAAGGTACCCTGTGCCAGAGCAATCACACACATATCTGTTCCACCCATCCCTGCACACACCATTGTTTTTACAGGGGTTGCTAAGGCAAGGCTTTGCAGTTTCTCTGGAGCATGAGGGTTTTACTCCAGCTGTGCTTTGAATTTCAGCCATCTGTCGAATATCTTTGCTTTGACCATCAATAAATAAATCTCTAATGCAGCCGACGTATCCGTAATTGAGGAGTGCTGTCCACACTTCTGTTGGGAAGACCAGGCCTGCTTTATTTTCTGGTAGACCTCCAAGATACAAGTCATCATCCAAGTCAAGGATTTCACTTTCCCCTGGTGCAGTGTATGGAGTACGTAACGTGTTCACAGATATCGTCCCTGTAAAGAGAATAAAATGCATGATTTTCAAGATATTTGATTTTGACACTGCTTTTTTTACCATTCATCTATCTGTCACATTAGCTCCTGGCCAACAGCTATAAGTGAGGCAGAGGTATTTTATATGTTCAGCTATAGAATCATAGGTACACTTCAGTATTTCAACTGCAATGTAGTCAGGAAGTTAATGATCTAAGAAACCTTTATGCACAACACTGCATGAGCACAATATGAAAAATCCCAGTCAAAATCACCTTACCGATCTCACAGGTACAGGAGGAATGCAGTTCACAGTTATTTTCAGAAACATCCTCATTGTGCAACAACAACAACAACAATATCTTCACTCTCTCATGTGTATTTCAAAGCCTTAAGACCAGGGTTGCATTGATAGGTTGCAACCTGGGAGGCACACCTGAGTCTTTGGTTTGGGCCCAAAGACACAATATTTTAAAAGACTCTCACCACTTCCAGTGGGCTTTGGATAAGACTTTTTTTTTTATTTAAGTGCAGAAGGAAAATGCTCTCATCAACTTCCAGGCAGGCAATCATTAAGAAGGAAGTGATGTGTCCTGGAGGAAAAATCAATGCCTCTGACATTTATCTCAAAACATGTGCATGTTACAATGAAAGTGAGAGAAGATGTACACAGGCCTTCGGGAAACCAGAAATATCCTTTCCATTTAAGTCTAAAAATTTAGCAAACAAAATTGAACTTAACATAGAGGTTTTTTTATGAAATGTCTGAACAAAGAAAATGTAATCATCAGCAAAGAACCTCCTTTTGGTGGTACTTTGTTTAAAATAATGAGATGTGCATCACTTACAATTTGAATAAGCAGAAAAACAAATTTAGTACATTCAGTCACAGAGCATACTTATGCCAACCAACTTTAATTTTATTTCTAAGAAAAATCACTTGGAAAACAAATCTTCATGTAGATCTTCACAGAAGTGATTCCTTATCACTCTACGTGGGTACAAAAGCAAACAAAATGTAAATCAAAATATTATATAGGTCAAAAAAATTATTAAAATGACCGGTCATATCATGCAACACTTTTATCTGCTGAGAATAACATTGAAAGTGTATTAGTAATGACAAGATACTGAAGAATTGCATTCACCATGATGAATTTAGCATACAAATATATACAAAGTGAACATGATTCACCATCTCCACTGTTAGCCTGAAACAGATTTCAGAAGATAACACTGATTACCAAAAATTCTTCCACTGTGGTAGGAGTTGTGCATAAGAAGAAATTCACGCTTTACACAGCATACATACTAAAATGTGAGTTTTAGGCAAACAAAGGCAGGTCAGAAAAAGGTCATTCTCTTACTAGGGAACAGCCTAAAATTTAGGCTTCTCATTTAGTAATGGACTCCTGTGGAAACTTTTTTTTTTCTGTTTTTTTGTTGGTTCAGTAGGTTAACTTCAACAACATTGACAGAATGAATATCTAAAGAATTTGGATTGTTAGTAAAAGCTGTTTTGGATGAAGGTCTCTGGAGGTCCAACTCCCATGTCAGACTTGAGACATATGGATTTTATAAGAGCTGGATACCACAAACAGTCTCCCTACTATCAGAAGAGAACTAACAGATAAAACTAAGGTTTGCTTAGCATTTTTGCATCTTTATAAGCCTGTTTAAAGAGTGAGGATGTGGTCAGTTTTGCCTTTTATGTGTTATAAGAAATGTTTTCTGTGTCAGTTGTATAATCACATAGATATAAAAGTGATCAAACTTCCAAGAAAGAAAGAAATAGGCATGTTGAAACAAGATACTTTTTCTTCCAGACTTCCATCTGTTTAAAACTGATGATTATGGCTTGCTAACTCTAAAAATTTGTTGTTGCTTCTTAGCTTCTAGGAGCAGAACTTGGCACTCATATGGAATGCTTGCTACAGGTTTGACCTTAGGCATGCAAGCATAAACATTTTCAGATTTGATCTGATTTGACTAATCAGCTGCATCAAACAAGGACACCTGAGAATGACCTGTCAAACCAAGAGAGACTTTTCAGAGAGTATCCTAGGGTATCAGGAAGGATGGCTAACAGATCTTTTCATCTTTATAAACATTAGAGATGTTGTAAATATAAATCATACTTGTCCTCGCAGTGTTTCTTACTGCTATTGTTAATTGCTGCCATCTGTTGATGTACAGGCTAATTTAGGACCAAACACTCTAAACCCATGCTCAGGCAGCACCCACTTGTGCACCCACACAAGCTAACTCAGCTGCAGCCTCCAACAGCAAGCTCCAATGTGTGAACAATGCTGCTTTCTGCTGGACAAAGACATTTATATTTTCAAGACATTAACAAAGAATCCTGGAACTCCTTTTCTATTGAAAAAAAATCTGCTGCATCTTGGTTACTTTCAGCTCACAGGAAAAGACAGATAAATCTCTGCTGGTATAGCTGCTACTCTGCTTACAAGTGGAAGCTTTGCAAGCACAGAAGGCTTAGAAAGGTGAATGATAAGGGAAACTGGTAACTGTGAATTATAGTAAAGTGATAGATTGAAGCAGGAAATTTTTCTTCTCTGTGTCATAAAGGATTACCCTGAAGAGAACTTAAGTATTATTTTGAATAGATGTCAACAGCTTCTTAAAGAAATGAACTTTTTACCTTCCCAGGTAACCCCATAAAATACTTTGTGTGAGAAGCCCTCTGAAAACTTATTATAATCATGGTGTCTAATGAGTGTGAGTAGAAAAACATGACAAGCAGCCACACAGCCATCACTGCTGGTGATATCCAAATTACCTTTTACGTATCTCTGACAGACAATGCAAACTTTGCTCACTACTTGCTTTGTAAACACAGATGAAAAAAGAAAAATCCAAGTAGAATAATTGATTTGATTAATCAGCTGCATCTGAAATACAGCAAAAATTACAGAGCCTTTTAAGGATCCTAGAACAAAATGCAGAACTCAAGTTCATAGAACACAGGCCAACATATAAATAAACAGAGATTCCATTAGCACCTTTGGATTCACAGTGCACCCAGAGCTGAGACAGAGGTAGCACAAGCTGTTCCATCTTGGTGAGGTTTGGGGTGGGGAGGGGTGATTTTTTTTCTAGTTTATTCAGGAGTTTGGGTTTGTTTCTTTTCCTGTGGTTTGCTGGTGTTTGTTTTTCTTGGGTTTTTTTTTTTGTTTTGTTTTGCTTTTTGTTGTGTTTTTTTGTTTGTTTGGGGTTTTTTTTGTTTTGCTTTGTTTTGTGGTGTTTTTTTTTTTTTTTTTTTTTTTTTTTTTTTTACTTTTTAGTCTGTTATCTTTCTTGAGGGAAACTTTGAGTTCTACTGAAAACCTCTCAAGTTGGACCTCATAACAATGGCAGAAGCTACCACAGAAATAGAGGACTGTGATGCACACCTCCTTTGATAGACTTCAATTCTACTTTCTCTGGAAATTATAGGCAGATTAAAAGGAATTATTTTGTTGAATCACAAGTGCGCTCCAATCCATTCAGATGTTTCTGCTTATGAATGTGAAGGGACATCCTTTTCCATAGAGGAAGAAAGGGAAGCTAATGGAGCAGGCAAATGTCTCCTGTGGCCAGCAAGAAAAAGGTTAATAAATTTCCCTGTAAAGATACTGTAATGTCATTCTCAAGACAGAATTGTCAAATTTTACAAGAGGAAAGAATGGGACAAATCTTGTTTAACAAAATAACCTAGAGCCAACAGATATGATGAGAAAGTAGCAGATTTAGAAGAGTACAGGATGTTCAGGAGAGAGACATAACTTTAAATTGTAACATCTCTGGAGTAAGAACCATCCTTAAACTTCCATCTTTTCATAACAGCACCCAGAACCAGATAAGTAGTAGTACCACTTCTTTGAAAAGAGCCATAATGCCTTCCAGGGAACAAGCAGCTTCTGTGCAAAGTTTTTAAGACTCAAAGTAGGAAATAATTTTTGTATTTCTATCAGAATAAGAAAGCAATGGAAGAATGCTGATAGCATATGGTTTGTCCTGCCTGAAAGAAGTAAAAGGAAGTGACAAAGACAAGAAGGTTTGGGGTGACTTATTTAGGCTGGGAATTCATGATCTAGCTTCAGATTCTAAAAACAAGTAGCATTACTTATCTCCAGAAATCAGACATAAGTTTAAGTGTCCTGAAATTACCTATAGCTGCTTTGATTCTGCAGCATTTCACCTGAGAACAACGTGCAATTTAACATTCAGAAACTTCTTTCTGTATTGGAAAAGCAGTTTGAGAAAAACTAATGAAGTTATGGTTTTCAGCAAGAATGATTGAGTTAAAGGACACCTGGTTATGAGAAGTCCTTGAGAGGATGAGTCGACAATATGTCAACAATAACACACATGTGAGCAAAATGGAAAATATGTCGAAGATTACAGAGCAGCCTATTGTAACACTTGGCTGAGCGTTGGTTGAGTTTTACCTTGGACTCTGAGAAAGAAGCAGATCAGCCAAGGAAGTTGCAAATCATTGAAATAATATTCCTTAAAATGCAATATGAACCCATCCTCCCAAGTATGAAAACTATTAATATCTCTTGAAATAAGAACATGTACATCTGGCTGTTCTTAAAAGACTAAAAAGATGTGGGAAGTAATATGTAGAACACTACCTGTGGGGAAAAAAAAAGAAAAAAAAAGAAGCTGGCACAACAACACATGTAATGGACATCAACAAAGCACTACTTACAGTGAGATGTTGATTATAGTTAAGCTCTAATTACATACTCCAGAAATGATTTCTGGTATTCAAGTTGAGACTAACTTTAGTTCAAAATTTCAATGACTCAGCCCTTAAATGCTACCTACTTATGAACAGGCGCTGATACATTCTGCTTTATGCTGCCCTACAAAATTGGAGGTTGACAAGAAGAGTAAGTTTCCTCCCTGATTTCACTATGTAATGGTGGTTTCCAAAGGATGAATGGTTGTTTAGTAAAAAAATAATTTGCATAGTTATCATTGCATATGGCAAACAGTTTTAAAAAAAAAATTAAAGGATTCTTAAGTCTCAGAAAATAGTTTTTAAATCTATCCCTACTGTGTCACAAGAAACACTGTGAGCAAACACCTTTACAGCTGCTTCATGGTTGTTTTTTATTTAGTTTGGTTTTGTGGGGTTTTTTGTAATTCTTTTTTTCTGCAGAGTTTGCAGTACTGTTAAGAGCAGAACAGAAAAACATTTCCCTTAGGTATGACTTAATGAGTCTCTCCAATCATATTCATTATCTCAGCAATTTACTTTTTCCTAAAACTGTGTATAAGAAACTAAATCGTATTTCTAAATCTTGTCTCTCTCCTGATCAGTTAAATATGAAGATTGAAAGTGCAGCTACTGCAACTGCTCTCATCTCTCTGCTTACACGACGTGGCCTATTTCGGTTGTTTTTTGTGCCTGTGGAAAACCTCTGCTTATTGAGAAATGTCGAAAAGTCAGAGAAAGGTATTGATTCTAAACACATCTTCTGTGCTAAACCACAATGTAATAGTTGTGATGAGGACTGTATACAGCATGCAGCCCATGGCCAAGACAGGACACATATCAGGCAGCTATGAAGCTTTGGTCCTTCCCAGAAATTCAGGATGTACAGTTGAGGAGTACTGGGAAGAAACTCAGGGCACAGCAGTTGGTAGCACTGCTGCACACCTAGCAAGAAAGATGGAGCAGAGGAGAATATCTTATGAATATTTATCCTTACTTAACCCTTATATATTAAATAAATATGGTCTCAGGAACTCTGTCCTACCAATGATCTTCTTTTTAGGTAAGAAAGCATTCAGAGTAAGTCTTACAGGAAACAGAATGGGATTCTAGGGTGAAAACAAGAATAATAGGTCAAAACGTTTTTCAGCAAAAGGAAATTAAAAGGCATCATCTCTTCTCTCTTCCTTTTATCTCTCAAAATCTGAGTGGATTGACAGAATTACTAGCAAATGGGGCCTGGTTGATTATAATTTAAAAATTGTTCTCATTCCTTGCATCTCCCTGCCCCCTTCAGCTCAGTCCCAGACAAGCAAAGGCAAATTCAGTAGTTTAGAGTGGATGTTCACTGTGACTGAGAGTCTGGAAGAGAGCAAAGAATGAGAAATAAATCTAGTACTTGCTGATACAGCTAATATGAAAGTCAAGGAAATTAGCAAAGCTCCTTGAGAAATGTCATGGCATTCTACTATAGGAGGGAACCGCTCTGCATTGGACTTGAAGGCTAGGAGCAAAAGGTTGCAAGACACTAAACTTGATTTAAAGAAAAAAAATCAGTTTATTTGAGCTACTTATTCATTAATAGAAGAATCTCTTATGCTTGATAGCTAGGGAAATATGCTGCCAATGGCAACAAGAAAATATCAGAAAAGCAATTTATTTCTATACAAGATACATTCATTCAGTTATATAAAAATTCTGAAGGAAAGTTAGTGAAAATTCATGTGATTTCCAGTATGTTTGGTCTGGGATAGAGAAAAGAAAGTGTCCTAGGATGATGTTATGATGTTTGTATCCCCAATCATCTGTTGGGTTTATTCTGGATATTACGCTCTGTACCTTTCATATTGAGTCTGAAGGGGAGCATACAGTTTGTTTTCAGAAACTCTCCTCCTCCTCCTGGCCTTGAGATGGATGCAGGACAGAGAGGGGTGGGGTGTTNTGTTTTTTGTTTTTTTTTTTTTGTTTGTTTGTTTTGGGTTTTTTTGATTTTGGGTGGGAGTTTTTTGTTTGTTTTTGGTTTTGTTTTTTCCCTGAGGTTCTCTTTTTTCCTTTCGCTTTCTTGCTAG
>VWYP01006072.1:0-30042 GCA_013400435.1 Pycnonotus jocosus | reverse complement strand
GACATCAAGAGCGACTCCATCCTGCTCACCAGCGACGGCAGGGTGAGCCCCCAGGGCTGCCAGGACAATGTCCCTGCACAAAGGGGCACTGCCTGGAAAAAAACATAATCCAGGCATGGGGAGGAATGGGGTGTGACCCACAAATAACTTGTTACAGGGTCTGAATAACTTGAGAGAGCTGAATCCAAAAAACACGGGTCTGGCCTCACTGGTGATTGGCATCTGTGCTGCAGGCAGAGTGTGGGGAGGGATTGGAGCCTCAGAGGCAGTGGCAGAGGAAGCTTGGCAGTAAGGGTGGTGATCAGGTGATGGGAGACCTACTTTTGGGATGCACCACTCGTACCCTGATGACCTTCAAAAACCATTTCCTTTTTACTACACTGAGTTATCATTTACTTAGCAGTTTCTGTACATGTGCTCTGCTTCCCCAAGCTAGCTGGGAGGCTCAACATCAATCTATGCAAATGGGAAATAATCTGCATTACTGCTGAAACCCTCCCCAGATGGTAAGAGTAGCTTTCACATTTCCAAGATGCTTGATAAAACCTGTCCCACACTTCCATTTATGTCACTTCTCTTTGTGTTGTTAATGAGCNACATCTGATCTGTGCTCGGGATCTGCATACAGTGCCTCATTATACTCATTACTCCAGTCCTTATTATCTGCATTGCAGATTTCTTCATGGCTGTGTTGTGCAATTATCTTTTTTTAGAAAATCGTTGTCTTTTATGTACTCGAATGAGCAATAGATATGCAAAACCTCTTGTGCTCCTACAAAAGAAGATTGGGCTCTGCTTCCAAAATATGCATTATTTCTTCCATTCTTCATCCTGTAAACTGAAAAATACATTTAGTGTGGAGAACTTGACTATTACTGGCTTTGTTTTAGAAATACCAACAATCATTTCATAATTCTGTTAAAAATAATACCCGTAACTTTTAAAAAAAGTAATGTCTGTGCTGAATCCAAAAGAAAACAAGTGAGTGCTGACAATGAATCTACACAATGCAGGGATTTATGCAGCTCCCTACTCCAGCTGTCCTGGGGCTGTTTGGGCTCACTTTGTATCCCCAGACACAGAGTACTTGATGGGATGTACAGCCTGTGGACCTTGGGCATGGATCACCATTGAACTCCAGCGATGGAGGTTAGGAAAATGTCCAGGGAAATCCCTTTGAGAGCTTCCAGGCCTCCAAATAAGTACTTGGAGGGTTAAAAAAAAAAATTTAAAAAAAAAAATTTAGCCTTTAGGAACAAGCTGTTTCTGGAAGGGGGTGATGCCACCAACCCTCAGACCAGGTTGTTGTGGTTGGAGGTTGGAGGAGTTTTCACCTTGGCATTGTGCAGCGACAGGGAGGGGGAGGTGATAATTTTCCATAATTTTTGTTGTTAAAAAAAAACTGTCATAAAAGTGTGAGCCAGGCACATGATGCAGCAAGAGCTGCTCTCCGGAGTGCTTGTGTATCCCATTATTTCTATTTCAGGTCACTGCCACAGCTACTCAAGGACAGTACTAATTCCTGAGCTCCCAAGCAAAGGGAACAGGATAATTCTTTGGCAAGGAATCTTGTAGCCTTCCCTGCCTTCTCCAGCTTAGCTCTCCTGCTGCATAAAGGTGGCAGTCCACAGTGTGAGGTCCTGGGCTTGAGAAACCACTGGAAGGCGTTTTATTTCTGTGGGTGATAAAAAGGAATGGGGTGAATGTCAGTTGTTTCCTGTATTTTCTGGTAAACTCAGAGATTGTACAAACTAGTATGAACCACAGGAGGGGTGTGTGTCACTTGGAATATGTGTGTTACTGGATATCACATGCATAACCACAAACACGGGGGTTCTGTTTGGAATATTTTGTTTCCCTTCTATTTTTAAGTGTTATAAGCCATTTATCACCTCCACATCCTTTCCTGGTGGAGAGGCAATGGGCTGTGACAGATGATATCAGGAATGAGCACAACTGCCACTCTCCTACATCTCCCCTTCATTTTAATGAGCTGCGTGTTCCCCAGGCTGTGCTCCCTTCTCCAGACACTCCTCCAGAGCTGGGTTGCTCTCCTGTCCCAGGAAAATGCTGCAGCTCCATCCCTGTCCCTGCAGCTGCAGCTGGAGGTGTGTCTTGGAGGAGTTTGTCCCGTTACTCAAGAAGGGCTTTCACTCTTCTTTTCACAGATAAAATTGTCCGACTTCGGATTCTGTGCCCAAGTGTCAAAGGAGGTCCCCAGGAGGAAGTCCCTGGTTGGGACACCGTACTGGATGGCACCGGAGGTGATATCCCGCCTGCCCTACGGCACCGAGGTGAGCACGGGGCATTCCAGAGGGGATATCCCAGTTCCCTACGGCACTGAGGTGAGCACGGGGTATTCCAGAGGGGATATCCCAGCTCCTGGGGCACTGAGGTGAGCACAGCAGGCACTGCCATAGGGGTTGTCCCAACTCTCTGGGGCACTGAGGTAAGCATAGCAGGCACTGCCAGAGGGGATATCCCAGGAGGGGATATCCCAACTCCCTAAAGCACCCAGATGAGCACAGCAGGCAGTGCTGGAGGGGATATCCCAACCCTGTGGAGCTCTGTCAGAGCTGTGCAGTTCAGAAGTTATTTGCACAGCTATGCTAAATAGCAGCAATTACATTTGCCCCAGAGTGCTGCAGCGTGCCTGGTTTGAAAGTATTTCCCCAGGATGAAGTTATTAAATAACAATTCCATTTAGCACTCTAAGCAGTGTAATGCTTTTCCATATTTCAGCTTGGGATGCTGTAGTAAAGGAAACTGGTCTCATTTGCACATTGTGAGAGGCTCTTTGCTGCTCTTTAATATCAAGCCTGTGGGCTGGAGCTGGAGTCACAGGTGTGCACACCTGCATGTGCCAAACCAGCAGCCACCTGACACGCCCCTGCTGCACAGCCCGGTCCCATCAGTAATTGCACGGGGCCACTGCTTTCATCCAGCTAAAGCCTGCCATTCCTTTCCTCTGGAGGAGTGCCAGTGGAAGCAGGGTCCTGTAGGGTCCCAAACTCGGGCCCAGCTGGGTGGGTTGCACTGCCACCCTCTGTGGTAGGATTGGCCTCCACATGGGCTCATTCCTTGCAGTCATTGCTGTCATCAGTTGAGAGATGGGGAGCTCCCCTCTGTGGGAGCTGTTTCAAGCACTGCAGATGTTCTGAGAAAGGCAGAAGTTTTTACTGGAACCCTTCAGAGGAGCCCAGCAAGGTGGGGGGATCTGGCAGCTCTGCAGTGCCGTACCCCATCCATCCAGCTGCGAGTCACGGCACTGCTGGCCTGGCAGCCTGGGAAGAGCAATCCCTGTGCCGAGCTCAGCCGTGACAGTGACTCACTCCTCCCCGGGGGGGCACGGCTGCCTCTGCTCCACCACGTGGGGACAGAGCTGCTGCCTGGGAGTGCTGAGAGGAGCAGCTGCAGCAGACAGAGCCAGGGACACGGGTATGTTTGCACACAGGTGCACATATACATACCTGTATAGAATAGAGATATCTAGAAATACAGATATACACAGGGAAGGGGAGAGGAGCTGAGCGGGAGCTGCTCCATCCTCACACTGCTCTGGCATGGCACAGTAAGAGCACCCTGCAGGCACTGCTCTCCACCCAGGATCTGTGCTGTTGCAGAAGACATTTCAGAGATAATAGCATCAACTGTTACTAGCCCATTAACAGCTTAAGGGGATTATAAAGTGGCTGAACTTCGGGCTACATTAAGTTTCCCCACCAGATGGGAAAGGGGGAAAAAAGGGGGATTTAAGCTAAAGGATAGTGGTGGCAAAAGAACAGAAGCAGAGTGAACTGGCTGTATTTGGACTGGCAAATGACAGGAATTACAGCCATCAGAGGATTGGGATTCTGGAGCAGCTCCGCAGCAGGCCAGGACTAAGGAAAAAAAAACCTTTTTTTTTTTTGAGCTGGAGCTGAATCACTTTCCAAACGTCTTACATAATGTGCTACCTGTGCTGGCTGTAAACAAGCGTGGTTGTAGTGAGTGCTTGCATTTGCCTAGGGGTCTTGAATGGAGTTCTTGTAGTCTTTAGGCTTCAGGGGAATGGAGTAAGTGATTTCACAGCAGCTGAAGTGTACCCTGCTCTCCAGCAGCTCAGAGCCAGCCTGGGGTTGGCATTCAGTGGGTGCAAATCAGTGCAGCTGGAATGCAGGGCAGCAGGGCACAGCCTCTCCAAGGCATGGAGCGTCCAGTGGGCAGCACCTAAACCAGCTACAGACCCCGGTTTGTAAGCCCCTGCTAATCTGTTTTGTCAAGGCACTCACTGCTCAGAAGAAAAATCATGGTTGGCTGGTTAAAAAAGATGGATGGTGCCGGCTCTCAGACTGCTGGCTCAGGCTGGCGGCAGGCAGCAGCATCAGCCAGCTCTGGGCTTTGCAGCATCCCCAGTGCTGAGCCTGTTGGCCCCCCTGCATTGCCAGCAGCGCTCAGGAGCCCTGTGTGTGTTGCAGGTGGACATCTGGTCCCTGGGCATCATGGTGATCGAGATGATCGATGGGGAACCCCCCTACTTCAACGAGCCGCCGCTGCAGGCCATGCGCCGCATCCGGGACAACCTCCCGCCCCGCGTCAAGGACATGCACAAGGTCAGCCTCCCGTGGGGCCAGGGCTTTGCACAGCCCCACGCTCAGTAACGCTGTGGGCACACACCTGCATGCCCAAATGATAACTCACATCTCTAAGGGGCCACCTTGAGCAGTGAGTCCTACACAGGACTCCTGTGGGGTGGAAGTGAGGCCAAAGCCATCAGTCACAGCTTCATTTGTGCCTAATCCTGGCACTGCTTTTGCAGCCAGGGATGGCAAAGGGAGCTGGGCACAGCCTCACTCTCTCGGTGCTCCACACCCTGCCTAAGGACTCAGAGCAGCTCAGCTCTTGGCCCTGCTGCGGGTGGGTTGGTACATCCATGTGAGGTGCCAAAGCCTTCGGGCACCTCTCAGTTTGGGTGTGTTTCCATCAGCCCTGAGCCCTCAGCCTCCCTTAATGCTGTTCTGCACCCCAGCAATAGCCAAATACTTCAAACATCAGTGGCACAGCAAAGACCCACAGCCCTCAGCTCAGCACAGCTGTTGCAGTAGGGAAGATCAGAGTGTCCCTTGCCTTCCCAAGAAAGCAGCATGCACAGAGCAGGCATAGCTGGAAGTGGCTGTTCCTGTCCACCCCTAATGCCACTGTGGTGTTTCAGGTCTCCTCGGTCCTCCGGGGCTTCCTGGACTCGATGTTGGTTCGGGAGCCCTCGCAGAGAGCCACGGCACAGGAACTGCTGAGACACCCCTTCCTCAAACTGGCTGGGCCCCCCTCCTGCATCGTGCCCCTCATGAGGCAGCACAGGCATCGCTGAAGCTTTTTGGGAAGAGGTCAGTGCAGAGCCTGGCTCGTGGCGTGTGGGAATGCCAACAGTTGTGTGGGCTCCGCAGGCAGGGAAGAGGAAAACCTTGTGAAGGAAAGCAGCCCTGTGGAAATCCCGTGGTGTAAAGAGAACCCCAAAGGCCAGGCAGAGCTCTCTGTGCCCCTGCTGTGCCAGACACAGGGAGCAATCCCAGCCACGCTCTGCCAGGCACCGGCGCTCCCAGCACTGCTGCCTGCTGGGCCATGCGGGCAGAAGGCACCAAACGCCAACATTGGAAAGGTAATTTAGCAGAGGAGAGCACAGCCAGAGCCAAACACCTGAACTTTACTGCAGGCTCCGGCACTTCTGTTTCACAAGAACACTTTTCTGACAAAATAAAGCACTTTTTATCTCGGTCAGAGCAGCGCAATGTATTTTGCAACAAGTTTGTAATTTTCTGTATAGTATGTTTTGATAATTTGCAGTACTTTGTCATGTAACTGTTGTGTTAGTTGAAGTAGTAAGTGTAACCTAGCGAGAATTTGAGAAGATGAAGTTTCCTACTTTTTTTAACCCTTTTGAAAACAGGAGAAAAAAAAAAAAGAAAAAAAAAAAAAAGAAACCACAACCACCTTTAGGAAGGTGTAAGGTTTTGCAGATTTCCCATGGGGGAAGGGGCTCATCCCGCCCTCATGGCAACTGGAAGAGCCAAGGATAACTGATGCTGGCAGGAGCACCTGGCTTGGGGCACTTGGTGGCAGTGGCAGCCCCAGCTCTGCTGAGGGCCAGCCATGGTCAGGATCTCCCTTTCCCCCCTCCCAGCCTTGGCCCAAGGGGTCTCCTAGGCTGGGGCCATCCCTCTCTTTTTATGCCACCACAAGGCCAGTTCTGCCACCGCAGAGGCCTCTGTATTTCTGTCACGCTCTGGCAGTGGAGAGGGAGGGCAGAAGCTCCTGCTCCCAGCCCAGAGGGGTCCCCAGAGCTCAGGCAGAGCTGTGGGGTGGGGTGGCTTGGGATGTGCTGCCAGGCGTTTGCCGTAGAGGAGAAGTCGTGCTGCTGTCAGACCTTTCTGAATGTTGATGCAACAGTTGACTACTGCGGTACAATTTTGTGTTATTTGTTGGATGACTTTGCATGTTAACTGTAGGCCTAAATAGATTTGCCTTTAAAATTTTTAGAAGTGCTTCATAATTATTTCAATGAGAAACTAATTTTATTTATTAACGATTAGTTGTTTTTAATTACGTATAATACAAAAGCCATGTTTTTCAAGTTTGTTTTTTTTCTTACTGACCTCATTTTATGGTATCTTTAAGAACCACAAAGCCAACTTTGTGAAAACACAGTTCCTTTCTTATTATGGAATTTCATAGTCAATAAATTAATTGTTATTTATTGTAGTAAATTATAACCAAACATCTAAACCTGGCAGGAGTTGTTGCTGAAAGATCTTCCTCTGGGAGAAAAGAGTTGCCAATAGTAAAAAGTTCCTTTAGTTCTGCCCTTAAAGAATATTTGGAGAGAGAGAAGCAATTCTTAAAAAAAGGAGATAAGGATGATTTGGAACATGGAATAGCTGTTGTTACACCAGTGTCTTATCCCCACTCCTCTCTCCCCCTGGCCCTGTTTGCACATTTGAAGGAGACACTGAAGAAAATGTGTTTGGCTCCCACCGCCCCAGCTCCCGGAGCCCACCCAGCCCGGAGCACCCACAGCCTCCCAGGGCTCTCTTTTGTAGGCTTGACAACTCAGGAAACCAGGCTGCACCAGTCCAGGCAACGGCACAACTTAATACTAGCCACAAAATTACCTTTTATAACCATCTTTGAATTTAAAAAAGGGGGTTGGGGGGAGTTTTTTCTTCAATATTCAGCACATTTTAGGCTGTACAAATGAAGAATTTTCTGCGACTTTCTTACCATTAGATACTTTAAACAGTGTTCATCAACTTTACTGAGAGTTTTGTCGATTTCAAAGGGGTTTTTTTGTGAACACCAGGTACTGGTGAGACAAATGCACATGCAAGTTAAATAAATTCATTAATAAACACTTCAAGTTTCAGTGTGGTGGTTTTTTTCCCCATGCCTTTCTCTGCTTTATAGATTTGACTCAGTCCCACAGTACTGGACCAAGCAGATGACAAAGAAAAAAGGTGCTCATATATATTTATATACACATATTTACAAGATACATATGTGTATGATACACATATGTGTGTATAAACAGATAGTGATTTATAGAGCTCCCCCAAGCATTTCCAAGTACCAGTGCATTTCTGCCTTCCTTTCTCTGCCCCCTAAATAATCCCTTTCTCCTTTTGCCTTACATATCCCTGATTTTTAGCTCCCAGCTGTTGATATCTCACACCTACTGACAGCAATTCCTGCCGGTTTCCCCAGCAGCACCAGCCAGCTGATGAATGTACAATGTTATTTGCTGTCTTCAAGTCTCACAAATGAGGATTTCTGTTACTTTTGGTTTCTGACATCAGGAAATACTTCAAAATACATTGAAAAAATGTAATGCTATCACCTAAAAACAAACAAGTAAGGCACGTGAAGAGCATCCATTCACTCAGAAGCTGAGGCCGTGCTCCAGCTATAGTGGGATATTCCAGTGAAATTATTCCCACCTCTCACTAAGGAATGATGGCTTTTTCTGAGCTCACAGTTCTAAAACTACTCCTAATCATAGGAGCAGAGGCCAGGACATTTACTGGCTGTGTCAGCCCCCTCCTCAGCAATACACCAATAATTTATAATTAAAGTTCTAATCACAAGTACTCTGTAAGTCATTAGCAGCTGCTTTAGTAAGTGCTTAATTATTACAGGTCCTCACAGAGCTCAGTAGGGTGATAAGGTGTATTTATCCACCTTCTACCGCTGTGTTCATAAACATCTATAAAGCAAAGCTTTCAATTTGCAGCTCACCCATAAAAGCCATCAATAAATGAAAGCTAAATACAAAATTAAATGACAGCAAAGTGCTGCCATCTTCAAGATGCTGCTGCAGTTTGACAGGCAGGAGGGAAGCTGGACATAATCTCTTGCATAAATAATTTTTTATAAATAGCCTTGAAAAGCTTAAAGCAATGGAGAATTCAGATTAGTTTTAGTAAATATGAGCAAAAGGATGAAGAGAATAAAAGATTTTAAAGGTTTTCACCCAAAACCTTAAATAACATTTTTTTTTCAACCAAGATACATCAGTCTGGGAAACAAACTATCACTGAGATGAAATTACTGTTTCTTTTTTCCTTTCTTCCTCAAAAAGCAAAAACATTTTAGTCCAACAAAAAAGTATTTTCTATCAGTTCATAAAGTCAAGAAATAATTCTTGCATTTCTGGAACTCTGTTCCTAATAGCTTACTGACACCTCTGAAGGTGATGCCAGTTGCTTTCTAAGGGAAACCCTCATCTGGATATGAAAAGCAGCAGAAGTGATTCAAGCAGACACAGGAGCTGCATCAGCTTTTGGGGGGGGTTTGTCTCCATCCAATGGCCATTGCCACCACCTCAGTGCTCTGGGGACAGGCAGGAACAGTCCCTGTGAGTGCCCTGACAGGGTCAGTGCAGGATGAATTAAAAACAGTTCACAGAGGCCACCATTAATCAGCTTTTTTCCTATCTTAAATCCATGCAGATGTTTGGGAGCACCTCCCTGTTACAGCAGGCAGGTCTGGCTCACATGGTGCAACAGGAGAAGCCACACCAAGGGACTGGAACCCAGCAGCAGCAGCTTTACCTGGACAAGGCACAGCCACTGCCCCTCCTGCACTGACACTAGGCACCTCAGCCAAGCCTTCAGCAGCTCCATGTGAACCCCCTGAACTTCCCCCTCTTCCAAGGGAGGAAGCCAGGCAGGTGGGAATGTCCTCTGAGTGACCGGGATGGCTCCAGTGGGGTGCAACTTATCCCATCTTTCCCACAGCCCCCGTGCCAGAATGGCCTATCCAGGAGACAAATGACAGTGGAGGGGCTCCTCTGGCATCTGCAGCTCAGCTGTTGGCTTCCTTTTTGCATTTTATTATTATTTGGGATGTCACAGTGGCAGATGTGCCAGGCTGATGGGAGCTGGCTGGGACAGCCTTCCTGGCCCCAGGGCAGACAAGGGTGAGGCAGGACAAAGCTCCTCTCTATTAAGGATGAACCTTTAATCCTTTTATTCACCCCCCTGCTACCTCTGGCTTTTTCTAATTGCCTCTAAAAGAACCTTTTGTTTTCTTTTTTAATTATCAGCTTATTGTAGGCAGTGGCACTTGGTCAGTCTAAAGCCCACCCCGGACCCTTTCACTGGAGTTCTACAGGAAAAGGGCAAAGCCACTATCAACCTTAGTGCCATAATTTTGCTTTTTGCATCCAAATGAGAAAACAGAAAGCTGAGCACAGCATAGAAATGAGACCAGGAATAAGGCAGGACTAAAGGAAGGTTTATGCTGCATCCACCTTCATCAAAAAACCCATAAAAATTTTGGAGGCGAATACAGCATTAAAGAACAATTAAGATTCTTCTCTTGCCTTTTTCCAGCATTGAAATTACTATTTTAAAGTAATTTTTTATTTTTAAGTAAATTTTAAAAATTACTATTTTTAAGTAAGGTTGACTTTTAAGCTGAAAGAAAATCAAGCCTCTGAAATAAATCAGTTTAGGAACAAGGAAGTGTTTTTCACACCCTAAACTGACACAAGGCCTGGACTGACTCCTGCTGAGGTAACACCGGAGCCAAGGGAGTCAAAGGATTCAGTGGGAACTGGACGGTACTGGAATAAAACACATCAGTGCCCATAGAACACACAGGAAAAACAACCAAGAGAGAGAGGAATATTAGGGACAACCAAAAAAAGTCACAGAATACTGAACCACCATCGTGTCTTCACCAAGCCATTTGCAGCAAAACCACTGCTGGAATAAATCCTACATGTGACATCCATTCAGATGATGGATTTGTGTTCCAATTCCATTGGTATCAGGGAGTGAGTACAAAGCATTACATCATTTCAAATTAAGAAGGCAAATCAAGCATTATATATGCACATGTTTTAATTAATTTTAAAAATTGTCTACATTTAAGGATCAATTTCAAGAGTTCCCTTATATTTTTTCTGTTACATTAGATTATACCTGAATAATCTGCATAGTAACTTTTACATTACTGTTTTCTTTTTTTTTTTTTTTGTGAAAATTACCAGTTGCAGGTAGCAATGTAACATCTCAACCACAATCACAATACGTGCAAGATGCCCAGCCAGAAGCATTTCTCAGTTGACTTGCAGTAGCACGGCACTTTATAATTTGTGTATCAATACTTTTTTTTTTCTTTTTTCCTAAGTTTAGTTCAGATGTGGCTCAAGAAGCAAAAACAAACTTTCTTCACTCAGTCTCAAGTGTGGGGTCAGCTCCATAAGCTGTGATCTGCTCCACTGGAGTTACTGATCTTGATTTTTTTTTTCCTTTTTTTTCCAAAGCATACCTACATTTGCCTCCATGCTTTTCGTAACATGAGTGCAAATTTAGGGATGTAGTTTGAGCCCCTTCATTAGAGGGACTGAATGAACCCTGTGCAATGGCTTTCTCTCCCAACCCTGCTTCCTGCATGGACAGGAACGTGGAGGGCTGAATGCTCCAAAGGTGATGCAGGGGGAGGTAAGAATCTCTTAAGATGGGAAAAAGGGAAAAAAATAAATAAAATAAGAGAGTTAATTGTGCTGCCAGTGTGTAACTCTGACATGTGAAGCATTTCTGTATCCAGATGATCAGCCCAGCTGCTTAAAGAAGGTATTCAAACCACCTACAGACATCTCAGACAGTCTCCTTACAGAGTCTGTGTTAAAGCCAAGCCTTATCCTGAGCGTCTCCATGAAATACTCAGGATTAGGTGCTGTGAATACCATCCCTTGCCCCCCGCCAGAACCTTTCCTCACCCACAGAAAAAGTGCTTTTGCTTTTTCTACCTGATAAATGCTGGGGTTGCTTGGTCCTGCTCCCTATCCCATGTGTTTGTACTGAGATCTGTCCCGAGGGATCTGCACCTGGCTGGCTGTCAGCTTGTGGTGGATGTGGTAAATGCCGAGGGTGATCACGATAACCAGCCCCAGGATCAGCCCCAGGATCAGGGGCAGGGTTTCTTCCAGCTGCTCCCTCTGGTCCACCGGGCACTTGTGTTCTGCAGAGGAAGAAAGAGTGGAAAGAGGGACGGGGCTGAGGCGGTGCCGAGCTGAGCTGCTGCCGCGGGGCCTCTCCGGTCACGGCTCCGCAGGACGGAGCAGCCGCAGCCGCCGGCAGAGCCCTGGGGAGAAAATCAATTGCTTTGGAGGCAAGTGGAATCAGTCACCACGCAGGGATGCAGGGAGAGGCTACATCTATCAAACCTTGCCCACGCACTGGAAAAACACTTTCATGCCCATAAGCTCGGCCCTCTCTGCCACACATCGATGACCTCGTCGGGGACGGGGCAGCCAAAACCCGAGTTTCCTGGGTGACTGAAGAGCTGCTTTGTTTATTCAGTTAGAGAGTCTGGAGAGGCCTCAGCATGAGTAAGTCTTTAATTCTGCACCAGACTCACCCTGCACACGATCCAGAGATCCCCCCTCCAGCTGCAAGTTGGCATTGCTGCCTCCTCTCCATGAGCTCCCCACGGGCAGGGCCCCAGCCCTGGCAGAGCACACTCAGTGTGTCTGTGTCAAAGGGCACCCTGCACTGTCCATCAAATGTGGCAAAGGAGGAGCAGGAGCAACATCAGCCCTGCCAGTGGCTTTGTCTCTGGCTGATGAGTCTCTGCTACAGCCTAATAAACCACTAGAAAGTAGTGATACAATGGAAAATACTTTTCTATTGAGCTTGGAAAGGCCACTAAGGTCAGGAAACATGATACACCGGTAATCCTGGCTCAGCTCCCTTACAATTCCAGAGTCTACTGCAGGCCTGAGTGACAGGATCACGATGCACTTTTTTCCCCACAGGATTGTTGCATCTCCATGCTGATGGGCAGACAGAGCTTATGCTGCTGAGATGGGACAGCCAGGCTAAAAAGAAGAAAAATGCGAGTTCTGAGGGAAAAAAAGGGTACGTGATACAGGGAGGACAATTCTCTGGCTCATGGTATTAGAAATGTGCTGAAAACAATGACAACTTTAAGGGGGAAAAAAAGGGAAAATAGAAAGGCTGTGTGTTAGATGAGCGAATACAAAGCACACCACAAATCCCCCCCTGTTGCTAAAGACTGTCCAGATGGGTTCCCTGGGCAGCTGATGGCAGAGATCTGCAATAACCACGAAAAGCAAACACTCCACAAATCTAACAGCATGTGGCAAAGAGCAGGGAAAACCCAGAGACCCCCAGACCCAGGCAGGAGGTGACAGCAGAGACCCATCTCCAGTGGTGCCAGCACCACCAGGAGCTTCACCGCGAGTGCAGCCTCCTCCCAGCAATGTCATCAGGAATCATTTCAAGCTGTAAATGAGGTGAAACAAACAAACAAACAAAAAAGAGCAAAAGTAAAATGTAGTCTAACACAAAAGAATGTCCTTTTTCAGTTCCAGTTGCTCACTGTTTCACCAGAGGAGTGATTAATCACCAGGACTGTGGCACAGGCGATTCAGCAATTGCTGCAATGCAGGGGTTTTGTTTGTTTGTAGTAAGGAGAATGGGGGGAAAAATCCCGATTATTACTTAGCTCCCAAAATTGGAGTTCTAGTGCTCTGTGGAATTGTTCCCAGTTTAGGATGCTAAGGCCTGAGCAGCCCACAGGGACACAAACCCAGGCTGAGCTGACTGCAGGAAAAGCCACGCATGGGGTGGTACTGTGGGGCCAGGGCTGCTCTGCCCCCTCTCCCCACAGGTACAAAGCAGCACCGTTCCCTTGGGAAGGATCCAAGCTCCAGGAGCTTCTGTGCACCCCCCACATGGCTGCAGACAGGGTGTGCTGAGGTGCCAATGAGCAGGAGATCACTGTGGCTGGACACTGACTTTTCCTTTGAAAGTAGCTTAGCTTAAATCCTACAGAAGATGGAAAGAAAGCTGCTGGAAACCCAGCTGAGAGGACTCCCCTGTGTTCAAACACACCGGATTTTCCATGCACCTTTCCCTGAACAGGAATGCTCCAGCATTTGCAGGAGAATGGGCTGGATGTGGGGGGCTGCAGCCAGTAGAGAAGGCAAAGCTTAAAAGCACCAGTGCAGAAAACAGATCCAGCTCTAAAGCACCCACTTGTAATATTTGAATTCCACCAAATTTTGCCAAAGCAAACCGGCTGCAGGGCACAAAACATGCCAGAAGATGTGGCCCGAGATTTGTGGTCCACAGAAAGCCATGGCTGTGTTCAAGTGTTTGTGTCACAACCCAAAAAGGTGTCAACTCCTGCAAAGCAGCCAAGGAAGAGAGTTCTTTATCCTGACGCTATTTTTAAGAGGATTAAAATAAAATAAAAAATAAATAAAGCCAACAGGAAGGGGGAAAAAAGCCAAGCAAGGCTGTCAGTTTCCAGCAGCACATCCCCAAACCCAGCTGGACCTGCTGCATGTCCCCAGGCAGAGCAGCTGCCTCTGCCCTACCCACACCTTCTCCTGGCCAGAAACATCCATTTTCTCCTTCTGGAGCAGACCACCAAAGAGCTGGGCTCTTTGGAGACTGTAGGGGGAATGGGGGAAACCCAGCACTGAGGCACTGGGAAGTGCTAAGCACAAACACATCTCTAGCAGAAGTGAGGCTCTCTGGGTGCTGACTGCTAGAAGGATGAATTAACATAGTGTTAAACCACATCATTTTACAACAAATAAAAGTATTTTCACATTTATAACAATGTACTTTAACACTTATACAGCATTTTTCACCCCAAGAATTCAAATGAAGTGTTTCTCACCCCAAAAATTCAAAGCAAAGGCACTGAGGTCCACAACACAGCAGGCAGGCAGGCAGCAGGTATCATTCCTGCTCCATCAGCACAGGAAAAGGCAAAGGGGGAACAGGAGGGGAGAAGGGTTTGCATTAAGTCCATGGCAGACAAATTTGGATGTTCAACCCCCTCAAGCTTGGGTAGGTTGATGCCTGACAAATGAAAAACCACAGCACTGGGAACAGCTGTGATTTCAAAATTAACGACCCTTTCTGTCAAATCTTCCCCAGTATTTCANGATGCCTGACAAATGAAAAACCACGGCACTGGGAACAGCTATGATTTCAAAATTAACGACCCTGCAGGAAAACAACCCTTTCTGTCAAATTTTCCCCAGTATTTTGCTCCAGGTCACAGGGATCTCAGCATTTCCCAAATTACTGGGGTTTACTTTCAGTCCAGGGAAGCAAAAAGATCCCTGGCAAAACAGAGGAATTTCAGGCAATGCTGGGAGTTTTGCTGCATCCCAAACACGGCAGGGTCACCCCTTTGCCAGGGTTGTGTCACCCCAGTCCCTGCCCTGTGGAACATCCACTGCAGACGGCTACAAAGGATGTGTTCAGGTACATTCCTCACTGTTCCTTTGTGCTGTGCTTCCTCCCAGGCTCACGTACTGCCACGGTTTCTATGGTGAGTGCTCGTCCAAT
Organism: Pycnonotus jocosus; assembly: GCA_013400435.1. Classification (NCBI taxonomy): domain Eukaryota; kingdom Metazoa; phylum Chordata; class Aves; order Passeriformes; family Pycnonotidae; genus Pycnonotus; species Pycnonotus jocosus. Next base: position 15,169 of record VWYP01006072.1, on the reverse strand, counting down.
TCCAGTACCAGGCTGTGAAACCACCTAAGAGCCCATTTTCCTCTTGCAGAATCCTTCTGCAGAGCAAACACGGAAAAAAAACTCGGCAAAAGGCACAGTGCCCTCCTGCAGGCACAAGCACAGGGATTGTCCAAAGGGGTGGAAAAACAGCTCAGCTCTGTCTGGCATGACAAGATTTTTGAGATTTTGAAATGGGTGTTTATAGGTAAATAGCTTTAAAAAATTTAAAAAGAAAGACCAGGTGCTTTTAAAGAAGCGGCTGCATACCTTGGTGCAAAGGACCCTTAAGAAAATGTGGCCCTCAAATGGGAGGTTTCAGCTCCCTCTGAGCCACTCCAGAATCCCAGACTCTCATTCTCAGCCATTGTATCCCTTTGTATTAGTATTTTTCATCAGATTGCTTTATATTCGAATTTTTAGATATAAAATCAAAAGAGCTGACAGTTTCTCTGGGGTTCTGTCATCAGTTTAAATCTTCTCACACCCTCTTGAGCCAGCTCTCATTTTACTCATCTTTTAAGCTGAAAAATGTACACACACTTTCCCTATTTAAAAAAAAATAGCAAACTCTGAATGAAAAAAATTTCTGCTGCTTCTGTATTGAAAAATAAAAATGTAATAAATAAATAAACAAATAAATAAATGTAGATTTGTGAAGGCTGGGAGGAGTGTCTCAAAAAAATTACTCTAGTACAAGAATTTAAGCATTTTAAAAAACAAAAAAAAAAATCCAATAATTCCCTATAAGGTGTTTAACCTATCCCTGCCAGAACAGTGTCAGGACTAATGAAGAAAACTTTCCCCCATTTCTTTATGGAAAAAAGGGCCCCAGCCCTCCTGCGTGTCGGTAATTCTTCTGCTCTCGCAGGTCTCTTTCTCTACTCTAAAATATTTTAAAATGTTCTGTAGCTTGTTCATAATTAATAGGAATTTTACCTAATGGGAAATTAATGAAGCAAAAAGGAGAAGGCTAATTACTGTAACTTGAGATTGGCAGTGATTCTCAGGCCCCACAAAGGATCCTGTTCTGCCGTGTGTGTGCTGAGGATGAGCTCGGCTGGTTGGAACGTGCCGCTGGGAGAGCGGCAGAGCCCTGGATGGAGCTCCATCGATAAATCACCTTTTAAGCTCTCTGGCCACCCTCTCCAGGTGTTCTCTGCTGGTTAACTTCCAGTGGAATTCAACAAAAAGGAGTGTAATTGAATAATGAGAGCAACAACAACAGAAAACCCCATTGAGCTTGACAAAGAGAGAAGCCATTCTGTCCTCTGGAGGAGGAATTCCCTCCATATGTTTAAAGATTGCTAAACCAACATCATCTCTTTATGTACTGGAGGAAAAAAACCCACCAAACTACAGCAACAAAAGAGAAAACAAAATAGGAACAAATTTGCTGCCTGACAGGAATGAGCATATCATGAAAACAGCAGGTAGATTCCTTTGGCAATGAGTCCCCAGTTTGGTTGTTTAATTGGGAGCTCTTGGACTTCACAAGTTTGGTATCACAGAGACACAGACTTGCATATTTCAAACATGTTGTTCTCAGCCTCCAAGGTCTGCCCAGCCCAACCCTGGTGCAGGAATCCTGGATCCACAAGAGGAAAGAGAGGGTTAAGCTACGCCAACAAAAAAAAAATTACAGCCAACTATTAAGTTCTACTTTTTTCTCCCTGTAAATCTAGGAAAAATGTGGTACTACTTTGATACAAAGAAACCCTGCCCACGGATAAAACCTACTCAGTATTACACTGGCCTTGCCATGAGTAATTCAGCCAGGCAGAGCTCTGCCAGAGCCAGCACATGCAGCAGCACGAATTTACTACGTTGGTGAGAGGATGAACATCGTGAGTGCAACCACTCAGCTCTGCAGTCAGTGCTGGGCTTCTATTGTGTTCCAAAATATTTCCCACATACAAAATAATAAAGCTCCACATTTTTAATGCTAGGCTTCAATACCACCATTTTCCAACTTGTTATTAAAAGAGTTGACTATTACACATTTTATTTGCACCTGGTTACAATAAAGGGCTTAACTAATTTTAGTGCTAAGGCAGCACTATGAAATGGGACTGGTCTTACCTAATTCAGGTGAGCATGATTACACTGCCTCATTCAACCTGATGGGAAAGCCAGGGGGGAGCCAGGGAGGAGGAGCACCATGGGATCCTTGGGATAAAGGAAGCTAAAACTGCAGGAATCCTATCCCACGGCAGCATTGCTGCAGACTCCAGTGCAACCCTTGGATACAAACAGCATGCTTTATCTCAGGTTTTCTTTTATCCACCATGGGTGTTAAAGAACCCCAGAAGGGGAATGGCATCCTGTGTGTTTGGTGCTTGAGGAGCCTCAGCAAAGTCTCTGTTACGCTTCCTTCGCCCTCACAATGAGCATTAATCAAACTGAAGCCAGGAACGTGCACCCCCAGTGTCTCCTGCCACTGCAGCCCCAAGCTTCCTCAGTGTGCAGCTGCCCCAGGAAGCCCCTGGGGCTGTGCTGAAGCATTTTTGTGCTGCAGGGGAGACACCTCAGCCTCCCAGGGCTCCTCAGGGATGCTGCATTGGGGCTTGCTGGCAATCTGACTCTACAAATCCATACGGAAGCCAATGTATATACAACGATAGCCCATGTTTCAGCAGCTGGGCTGAATTTGTAAAGCCTTTTGGGGGACCACAGAGGCAAGGAATGGGTTGGAGGGACTGCAGGGAGCACTGATAACAGGCTGCAGTGAGAGGAAGGTTGCTCTGGAAAAGGCGAGACCTAAATTCCTTCAGTACACTGCAACACCCCCAAAGGCTGTGGCAGCATCAGCACCTCGGGGATGCAGGACGTGCCTCTGCCTGCTCCTTACCTTCACTGAAGACAAAATCCGCGGGGATATCGAAGGGCTGGAGCCGCACTTCGGACAGCAGGAGCTGCACGGACTTCTGGTGGTCGCTGGAGACGAGGGAGATGGTCTGCTGCGCCTGGCACTCGTAGGAGCGCCCGGCGGGGGTCACCAGGGCCGAGAGCCGGTGCGAGCTGGCCGTGTGCTTCCCGGCTGGCCAGGGGACACAGACAGGTCAGGCTCGGCCCCGAGGGGCCTTCACGAACAGAAGCAACGAGCCGAACGCGCAGGGGATGCGGCCGCGGCGCAATGCGGCAGCAGGGCCCTGCTGCTCCTGAGTGTCCTCCCGGGGTGGGACCCTGCTTTTGTGTGACACCCCACACAGCCAGGGCAGCTCCCACACCGGGATCCCCTCCTGCAAGCGGGAACGCACAGCTCCAGCACACGGAACTGCACCACAAAGGGCAGAGCTGGCTCTGCTGCCGCCAGCTCCGCTCCTGTCACGGCGCCTGGAGTCCACAGCATCAGAGAAATGGTTCTCCTTCATAGAGACCCAGGGTTCAGCCCAGGACTGTGACTGTACTCCCTACATTTGGGAAACAACCATTTCTGAGGCTGCACTTGGGCTCTGAATCCAGGTGGGAAGGAGCAGTGCCATTGGGGACCACACCACAACGCAAGACAAGCCATAAAGCCTTTCCTGAAAATACAACGTGACCATTTCACCCAAGTATAAATTATAACAAAATATTTTCCCAGCACACCAAGCTTGTTTTGCCGGTGAAGGCCCAATGCGGCTGAGCTGGGTGGAACGAGGAATATCTTCCACCACCCGCTCTTCTGCAGCCCTTTGTTCCCCTACAGCAGCACAAAAAGGCAATCAGTGTTTCACATGGGCAGGGGCTGATGAGGCATGGCCAGCTCCTTGTTTTGGGGACTTGAACAGTGGAAACACCAGTGGGAAAAAGAGCCCCAAAACCAGCACATCTTATGGCAACAACTCTAAACGCCCTGTTCACTGGAGTTGGAAAACGCTGAGGGAGGAGTGATTTGCAAATGACAATATTTCATTTTTCAATTCAAGACAACACATTTCTGAGCCAAAATGAAATAAAAACAAAATGAATGCCAAAAGAATGGAAACTCAGTGAGAAAAGAGGAGGCTGCTGGATGCAGAGGTGTGTAGGGGTATGATACTAACGTCAATCTCAGTTATCTTGGGAAACTGCTGCTTTCCCACCTCTATTCAACCATCATCAGGATTAACGTCAAAAACAATCTCCCTACAGGAAAGAAGACAAGCTTTTCCAGCCCAGGTGTCTCCCTGCCCCATCCCCTCTGCCCTGGGTCCCACGGGACAGCCCAGCAGTGCAGCAAACCGGCAGAGCTGGGCTCTCCTGCCCACGGCAACAGCGGTGATTAAAAACAAGAAAAAAAAAAAAAAAAAAAGGAAAAAAAGAAGAAGAAAACCAGCGGAGAAAAAAAAATTGTACTATGCGGTTTAAACCCGGCAGCTGGTCCAGGCTTTGTCGGCAGCGTTTGGGGTTTCCTTTTCCCCGTAAGCTACACTTAGCGAGCAGCCCTCCGGGTGCTCCCCTTCCGCCCGCCCGCCGGGATCTGCCTTAAACCCCGAGCACGGGCGCTTACGGCTGACGGCATCCTTGAAGTAGGTGCGCTCGGAGGTGTCGTAGGTGAACTGGATCCGGCTGAGCCTCCAGGACGCCTCCAGTCCCCGGGACGTGTTGTGCCCCTCCTGCCGAGAAAGGGCCAGTCAGGACCCCGCGGAGCCGCCTCGCCCCCGCCCCAGGTCCCAGCGTGCGGGGAGCCCGTACCTTCAGGAAGGAGAGTTTGAGGATGTACGCTTGGTCCAGCCAGGAGAGCTCCAGCTCCGACTCGTTCGAGCCGCACTTGCCCTTCATCTCGGCGCCCCGCGACAGCGGGATATCGGCTTGCTCCGTGATCAGCTGCAAGAGGGGAGCGGGGCTCAGCGGGGCGACCCCCGAGTCCCCCCGGGCCCCCCACTGCCCCGGCTGAAAATCCTCGGAGGGGATAAAGGACTTTCCGAAAGTACCGGCAGATGTGTGTGTGTGTCTCCCCTGCCATCTCTGGTCCTGCAGGAGCCCCGGCCGCCCCCGGCCCCCACTCACATCCACATAGTTGCTGGCCCACACGTCGTAGGGGACAATGAACTTGGCGGCGAATTCGGCCATGAGACACGTCGTCCGGTTTTCTCGCACCACGAAGATGTCCTTCTCGGGGTTAGGGGAGAGCCCAGAGAGATTTTCAACTTCTTGCTCGGCGGCCAGGCGAGCCGCGGCATCTGCGGGCACAGCTGGGCTGAGTGCCGGCAGCCCCGGCGCCCCGAGCCTCTGCTGCTCACCCAAACATCCCCCCGCCACCCCCGAGCCCGGTGGAGCAAGCTACCCCATCGCGACGAGGCGTCCCTATCGCGACAAAGCAAGTGGAGGAGAGGTGGCAGCGATGCGGGACCGGTGCCGTGATAGCGCCGAGTCTGTGTCAGCGCCAGCGGCTGCCTCGTCGCGACAGGGCTCCCTGTCGCGACTCGCCACCCAGGTACTCACGCAAGATGAAAAGCAGCCCCGGGAGGCGCCCCCCGGCCATCCTTCCTGCTCGGTCCCGGCGTGGCCCCGGCTGCTGCAGCTGCTCCTCCGAAAGGTCTGCTCCGGAGAAAAGAAAAAAAAATTAAAATAAAAAGGGGAAAAAAGCCGCACACCTCCTTTCTCAGGAGCCGCACAGGATGCAAAAGCACTCTGCTGCGGAGTGGCGGGGAGGAGGGACGGGGAAAGTGTGTGGGTGTGCGGGGAGGAGGAGGAGGAGGGGAGATGCCGGCGGAGCTGATGGAGCGCCCACGCCGAGGGACGGGGCGTACGCGCAGCCGGGCGGGGAGGAGGGAAAACGGGATTCCCCACCTCCGGCGCCGGGGCCCCGCCGCACCCTTGGAGGGGCTGCAGGGGATCCCCGCGGGGACCTTGGGCCGCCCGACGCGCGGCTGGAGCGGAGCCGGGCTCACCCCGAGCGTTCCCCCGGCAGGAACCCCCTCGCTCCAGGGTTGCGCCGCCCGTCCCTGCTGGAGAGGCCGGCGGGCTGGAGGAGGGGAATTACCTTTCCAGTGCCGGCTGCTCACGGAGCGTCACTAATTTCCGTGAAGGCGAACAGCTGCTCCGCGTGTTAATTTAGGAAGAAACGTGCAGCTATTTTTGTGTGGCAAGGTCAGAAGCAAACCCGCATCCTTCTGTGGACGGCCATCGACACACCTGAGCGCTAAGATGTGACAAACCACAACGTGCACCGTAACATAAAACCCAACAGCTTCGAGCGGGTGCTTTAGAACATTAACAACACCGCCCGTGCCGGGCGTTTTTGGGGGCACAGGCAGGAGGTCGCACCTGGGGTGCACCGCGGAGGTGGGGCAGGTGCCAGCCGAGCGGGGGCACTCAGGGTTTTGTCCCTGGCCGGTTCAAAGGAGTGAGACAGCGAGGCCCGGCGCTGAGCGGGCTGTGAGGCGCGGTGAGAGCACGGAGGGCTGCCCGCCCCCTGCCCTGCCCGCTCCGGGGCCCCTCAGCTGCCCGCCACCGCAGCGCCTTCCCTCCCTCGCTGTCAGCCCGGGGCAGGGGCGGCGCTGGCCCCTCGGGTTGTTGGCAGAGGGAGCAGCGGGCGATCCCAGCCCGGCTGCGCTGCCGCTCCGTGAGGTGCGAGTGCGGCCGACTCCCGTGCGGCTCCTTTGCTCCGGGTGGTGCGACGTCGAAATATTTCTTCCCGCCTCCCACCGGGACGTTTTCTTGGAGCTTTAACGCGCTGCCACTCTCGGCCCAGGAGACCAGGAGCACATCCAAATATTTACGATTTAAAGCGACACCAGTCCCAGGAGCAGCGGGGATGAGGAGCCCTACACTGAGGATTTTTTTTTGGTAAAAAGCCAAAGGGACAGCAGCGATCTGGAGTGATGGCATTACTGGATTCACTACCAATTCACGTTTCTCGTTCAGGAAGAGGCATCTGGAGGAAACACTCCAAGGTTTTGCAAAGCAAGATATTGCAAGGTGAGTTTTGATTGTGGGCAGCTGCCCTTTCTCTGCCAGGGCACACACGTGCAAAGAGGGGCTTTCTTGCTGGGAAATGGCTTTTTTAAACAATAAAAAACGGATACTAAAGGAAAATATTGATTTTTGTAACTATAATGTTGCAATTCCTTTTTTGCTTTCTGTACATATTAAATATATTCCAACCATTTCCTCTCTCTCTCCTGTTTCATGATAAAAAGCCGTTCTTGCACACCCCCCAAATACAGTCAGACCTGTGTCAGTTGTGATACAGGACTAACCTATGGATAATAATTTCAGGGGGCTACATAAAGGAAAAAAAAATTCATCTTCTATAAAATATAAACTTTGACTGTAACAGACTGTATTTCTGTGGTGATTTTAGTGCCTGGCTTCCTTAGGTCCTACACTGATGAGCTCAGTGTTTTACCTTTTATTTCCTTCTCTAGTCCATTATTTAATTTTCAGCCTTTTTGAGGTTTCTAGGTAGCTTTTAAGCCCCAAATTACACGATCCTGAGCAGCTGCCCCTGCATCCAGCCTGTGCAGGAGGGTCCAGGGAGCAGCTGGGAGAGAGCAGCTGTGCTGGAGATGAGGGCAAGGCTGCCCCACAGCACAGAACTGTGCTCCCTCAGCTGCACAGGACAACAACAAAGCCTTCAGCTCCAGTGACAATTATCACTTCCAGCCTGCAGAGCTGCGTTCATCCTGCTCTCCATGGCAAAAAAGGAAAAGGCCTAAGATTTCCTAGCACTGAGCAACCCCCAAAACACAGAGCAGAAAGGTCTCACCCAAGCAAGCCAGCACAGCACCAGCCACCCTGAAACGCTGTGACCAGGGACAGTTTATGGTCCCAGACTAGGTCACTTGAAACCAGCCCTGCCACCTGCCCTTATCCCCAGCTCTGGAGACTGCCCAGGTATCTCTGAAGGCTGAATCTCCCTTGCTACCAACAACTACCAGACACAACAACACTTACCAGCCTCCTCAAAGGGAGCACACAGCACCGTGACAGCCAGGCTGCAGCACTGAAACCACTGTTGACACATCCAGCAGAACAGGGCTGTACACTCAACTGTGTTTGCCACTTACGGCTAGTTTCACAGGCAGCACCTGAGGGGTATTTTGGCTCTCTGGTGATGCAGTTTAACTGCACTCAGGTGGTGCAGGGGTTAAATAGACCCCCACCTGGAAACAGCCAAGTTAATGACCAAGCCCCAAACTACTGGAAGTGAAAGAATAGCAGGCTGCCTATGAGGCCAGGATGTCATGACCCTCCCCATCACAGCTGAGCTGAATTTATCTGAAGCGACTCAGAGAGGGAAAATCTGCCACTTCCCTCGATGAAATTTCACTGAAGTGGAATCTATCACCCCGGCAGGGAACGACATTTTAAACTGCTTTAACTCAGTATCAATGTTCAAATTGATTAGCCTATTTCATCTCAATGGAAATTCTCACCTCATTACATTAGCGGCCAAACTTCAAATAATTTTTGAATCAAATACTGCTTAAACAGTATTTCAAAACACTTAGCCAACAAAATTCATCACTTAATTTCAAATTACTGCCTGCATTTTATGCTAAATTGTCAGTGGATGAAATACGTATCAGTGTGGGGAGCTGAGCCTGAGGTTTCCTACTCGGCAGTTTCACAGCAGCCCATTTTTCTGTCTGAATTGATGGATGTCTTGCTCCTGGCTGAGCAGGGAGCACAGACTCAGACAGAGGCTCTGGAGAGTATTTGCTTTCCAAAATCTGTGTTCTCCCCTGAGGGATGGTNGATGGATGTCTTGCTCCTGGCTGAGCAGGGAGCAAAGACTCAGATAGAGGCTCTGGAGAGTATTTGCTGTCTTTCCAAAATCTGTGTTTTCCCCTGAGGGATGGCGGGATGCTCACCAAGGAATTAAATAGGTGGGTTTGATCTTCCTCAGGGAGGGCCGTGGGCTGAACCCAAGCCCTCCATTCCCAGTGGTTTCTTTAACAGGTAGGGCAGGGCTTTCCAGCCAGGCTCTAACTGAGCCTAAGATGCTTCACCATCCAGTTCTCTCCGTACCTGGTCTGTCATTTGCTTCTCCTTACAGGCTAAAAACCACTGCAGTAGGCAACAGTGTACAATTCCAGCTCACAGCACTGTCTCCGCCACCTGTGTTTTAGAGGACATTTTTCATTAAAAGAAAAATCTTAATAAAAATCGTGTACAGCACGCTCTGACAACACTTCTGCTCCCAGCTCAATCCAGCATTTGATCCAGACTTAGAGAGCTCTCAGTACACAACTTGTATTTTAAAACATTACAGATCATAAAGGACCAGGAGCTACCTTCACAGGCTGTGGTATCAGATGGAGAATTCTGAATATGCATCACAGGTCTGCTTAAAAACCCTGCTTTAAACACCTAAGGATTCACTGACCTTTGTCTCAGTTGCTGCTACACTGCACTCAGGTTGCTGCTTTTCTAGGTTGTGTTGCTACACTCCACTGGGACAGTTCTCTAGTGCTGCACAATGCTTCTATCACTTATATAAATAAAAAAAAAAAAAAAAGACTTCTTTGACTAAATAAGCTGTGATAGAAATATATTTACACTATGCACATTTTTACAGGAAATACAACTTGCTAAAAATCTGCAATTCATAACACCACCACCCTGCAATTCACTGCAGTCAAAACTAAAAGATTTGAATTTTTAAGGTTTTTATTAGAGAAGTTGAAAGTTTCATCTCAGGACTGACAATAACATAATTATCTCTCTTCATTTATTTTGTTTATAGGAATATGTAGAATTTGTTTGTACAAGCATATACAACAAAGTAATTGGTGCTTAGTACATTGAAATCAGAAATCTGATTTGTTCTAAACTACCAGTTTTCCATGCAGTCATCTTTGAATTGGCAGCATGGACAGATCCCAAGCCAAATGCTTACATGCATTGTTTTGCAATATAACTACAGCAAGCCCTGGAAACATGCAAATAAACACATTAGCAAATTTTTTTTTTATATCTAATGGACATAAAAAGGTTATTCCTGATATGAAATTCTGAAAATCTGCATAAATACTTCTGTGTAAAATTAAATTAGTTATGTACTTCTCTTTTACTACAAGTATCAAGAATGCCCACGTAATTAATATACACACATATATATAGAGACCTTGTAATGCTAAAAGTCTTTGTAATTAATCAAACAATATTCTGTGCCATACATTTACTCAGTATTTATCAGCTAGTAGCATGACTGTGGTCATATAGTAGGCATTACAGCCTTAGTAGCATTTGTATCACATGCAAACATACTCTTAGCATTTCTGTTTACTAATTTTATCACGTAGCAACATGTATGTGATTTTCTACAATGTTGTGTTTCCCAAGTGTATAAATACTTTTTACATTTTCACAGTTACAAACTTTTTGCCAAAAGCCATTTAAACAATCTTTTAAGTTACAATGAACTGTAGAATCCGGGATCTGCAGCAACAGATCAAAATGCAATTTCTATACAAGCAATGTAGGATGTAAACTTTTCTTAAAGTGCCTAAAATGTAATTCCTTAGAGCACTGATCAGTTTTGGCACGAATACACTGTATTTCCCTCAGGTTATCCACTGCAGTAACTTCTACAGGATATTGTCTCCTCTCAGACATGATAGAGTTGATATGGCACTTGTGAATGACATCATTAGGCTGCAGAAATACCCTGTCAAGTTACTGCTGCAGCTGATGAATTTGGCCGATGACTTTGTACACGTTGTACTTTTGAATATACGCAGTTACTTTTCAACTGCCTGCTGCCTGAAAAAAACCCACTTGAAATATAATTTAAAATCACCAAACTCAACTCCTTACTATCCTAATTATTACTTGGCATAAGGTCCAGTTTGGTGGGCTCAGGGACACCAGGTGCCAAGCATCTGACAAGGCGTGGCATGGCAGGGTCTGGCAGCGTGGGGTTTCTGCACAGCGCATCAAACGTGAGAACACAAATGGGAAATTACAGGACTCGAAATACAGCTTTGTTGCCATCTGAGATGATGTTAAAGGTATCTCCTGTGTTTCGAGGCTCTGATCGTGTGACTCTGATGCAGGCAAGGTGCCTGGTGAGATACAGAAAGGAAAACAGGATAGGGTTTAAAAAACTCTCTTAATCTTTGGGTCGGGGTTTTTCTGAACAAATGAAATTCTTATGGAAATCCAACAAAGGAAATTCAGTGCCCAGTGTTAAAAAAGAAACAATGCAAACCTTAAGACTTGGTGGTCCTTAGCTACACTTGATATATTAAGAACAAAAAAACCCAAAACAAACCCCTGCCAAAACCAAACCAAACCAAAAGCCCACTCTTCAACCTCAGCAATGTTATTTTTGAATTTTGCTCTCATTTTAAGGATGCTGTGCTCTCCAACTTCAATTTGCTTGTTGAGGCTTTAAACCACTGTTGCTGGCCTGCGATCCATCTCTGCTTCCAGCTTCACCATCTGCTGCATCTCCTTTGCCTGCAATCCAAAATAACCGCATGAAGTGTTGCATTAGACCTTTTGCTCCCAATGAAGCACATTTCACATGAGTGTCTGAGTGAAACACAGGCAAAACACACTGAAGAGATAGGTAACAACATTATTTTTACACCCCTTGTCCCCCCACCCCATGTCACTCTGTTTTCAAAATCAGATGTAATCTTTATACCTACAAATTCTTAGGATTTTTGTTTATTCTATTCTGCAAGTCATGAGTTGACTTCCTAAAGAAATGTGTGATAAAATGCAGAAGCCCCAGTTTTGGAGATGAAGTTAGGCAGATGCCAATTTACTGTTTCTCCAGATAGGAAATGTCTGAGAATGCATTCTTACTGCTGTTGTGAGAGTACTGCAATGTGTTAATGCTGCAAATTCATCTATCATCTGGACTTGTTCCTTCCATAAAGGCAAGGAATGACAAAAATCCATCAGGGTAACATCTCCCTTGCAGTAGGCAAGATTTTTTAAGAAATATTTTTTAAAAATAGTATCTTTTTAAAAAAATAATTTTTATCTGAGTTGGAGATTCTTATGATTACAGAGGGGGGGTTTTTCACCTCAGGAGTAGAATACTGCTATGTACTCCATGGGATTACACACCCTGAATCCACCTGAAACTATACCCAAATGCATTATGCAAAATCCAGCAATGAATACATGCCAGACCTCACTATAAACTCTGCCTGCCTCGGGCTCTGCAGGCAGAGTTAAAGCTCTGTGTGTAAATGGTGCCTGGCCTGGGAATCCCCTCTCAGAGGGCACTTTCTAAATTCCCTTCCTCTCTCTCTCAGACGCACACACAGCCACACTCTCTCCTCCTGGTTCGAAACTCTGCGGTTTAAAGGAACTGAGAGTCAGCATCTCCATTTTCCCTGGGGATTCTCAATCTGGGAAGTTATTTAAATCCATACCCCAAGGACCCTGAATAAATTGACCCAGAGGGCAATCTAACCCATCTATACAATCCAACTCAGGAGCATCAGGACAAGTGTCAGGAAGAGACAATCCAAGCTGCTATTTTCTTTGGTGTAATTGCTGTATATCTATCATGCAGGGAATAATGCTTAGGGGACTTGGTTTATATAAACAATGTTCCCTTAGAAGTTGCAAAAGTTGCTTAGACAGGGAACTTTGCTATACAAGCTGCTACTTAAGGAGTCACCTATTCTGGATGTTCAAACACAAATTTGCATATGTGAAAATGGGCAGATGTAGGTCTAAAGTAATGAGGGTGCACCTCTATTCCTTTTCAAGGTAAACGTGGATTTATGCAGATGTGACATACCTGCCTTCTTGAAAAATCTAGCCCTGCACTTGCTTAATCATCCTCATCATCTTGGGGGAAAAAAGTAATTATGATAACAGCAAAGCAACCACCATAAATATGATTAAAAATTAATCGACATTCTCTATTAAATGACTTAAAAGCTTGAAAGTAATGAAGAAATAATTTTAACATGAAAATATGGAAACACAATAAATAAATCAATATGGACAGCCTCTTCTGAAATGGCTTGATTTTGCCTGTGTGTGAAATGAAACATCCAAATAAAACAAAACCCTGTGTTTTTTTCTTAGTGACTCACACATTTCACGTTTCAGGCTTGTGACTTGACTACAGGCACAGTGTCCTATAAATATTCCATGTCCCAGTGCATTGTGTACAGAATTCTTTTAGAGAACCTGGCTTCAAAGACCACACTAGCATCTAGCAGAGGAGCAGGATGTCGTTTGTGCCGTTCTGGGGCTGGGTCAGAGAGTGCATTCTGATGTGAACACACCAGCACGACAGGACATGCCTCTGGAACCTACAGTGGATCCACGGGGGAGCCAAGGCATTCTGCTTTCAGGGTGCTCTCTACTGAGATCTCACACAAGCTAGGAAACACATGGAGTAAAGAAGATTTTTTTCTTTCCCTAGTCTAATGAGAGGGGCTTTTTTCATTATTATGTGTCCATAAATAAATGTTCTTATAGTGGGTGCTATCGGTAGTGCAAGATGTTATCAGTTCAAGGGAGTAATTCAGATCAGGCAGTGCTGTACAAGGGGATGTTCCAGCCCAGTGCAGCTCTTTCCCTCGGAAAGACAGGGGTTAATAGGGATTTCTTGGAGTAACGATTATTTAGGAAGCCACAGCAGCACAGCCACATCATTAAATGTAATTGCCAGAGCTTGTAACATGTTGGAATTTGAAGCGAATTTTAAAGTGCTCTTCCACAGACACTAGGAAGCTATTTCCAGCCATCTATTCTATATTTGGCTATTCTTAGCGTGGAATTACTTATTTTATTACCATATTAATATATGTGGATACCCTTTGTCTGACTATCAGCATTAGCAGTTAATCATATGTGTGTTAACACTAAAATACTTTTCTTAGATCAACAGACACTCTTACAGACACAATTTAGAACTCTAAGCAGATCTTCCAGTAACAGCAGCTAATGTACAAGTTAATCTCTAAATATTTCCTCTGTGCATCACCGTTCACATTCATCTGAATTTCAGATGCTAAAGCACAAAATGCTGTTAATATTGTGTCAGGCTCAAATATCTGTGTGCAAACAAGATTAGCACTGTGCTCACTATGTCAATGGCACTTCCCAATGGTTGCATTTACAAGGAGGGCTCCAATGATAATGATTAATTTAGAGAGAAAGCACACTGAAATAATAGTTTGCTTATTATACGTCCATCCTACCTTGTGTTTGAGACACTGCATGACAGGATTTCAAAAGCTGTTTGTACAAAAATAAATATGTCAAAATCGAGTAATACAACAAGAAGCAAATTAAATGAATGAAAACTGAAGCGAGATTGAAAAATTAATGCAAGAAAAACATACATAAAACAAAACAAATTTAAATTTATAACAGTTTGTACTGAAGGCTGTTTCCACCCATAATTCTGCTTTTCTCCATTATATATTTGTATGAAAATTTTTTGCCTTGTTTGATTAGGAATAAAGAGTGTTTCAAAATCCTCATTAAACAAATACCACCTGGATTCAACTAACTTTCATATATCAGTGTATATAACAGTGATACCAGAGCCAGCTGGAGGTTGCACTGATGCACTTTTAGGGCTACAAGGAAATGGTCCAAACAGCACGTATGGAAATATCTGCTCTGATGCATCACATTAGAGGGAGTTAAAAAGCTGTTAAGGACCATCCCTGTGGCAGAGGCCACCACATGCCCACACATAAGTGATAACCAGCACACGGAGGAGCTTATTCCATTTAATAACTGATGATTTATCTGACAAGTGGCAAACGAGCAAGCTCAGGTAGGCTGCTGCCATCCCTCAGCTGCAGAGCTGTAAGCCCAGGTGAGGATGTATCTAATTGCTCAAAGAGGTGACCCTTCAGTGACCCACAATTATCCCAGCTCCCTTATACAGAATGTGCTTATCATATCATGGTCAAAAGCACAACCAGAATAATTCTCTCCTCTCCTTATGCATTTTAAAAAGTGGATCCAAAGCTCTCTGAAGCCAGCAGTAAGAAATAACTGGTAACACCATAGCTCTAGATCAAGCCCATAATTTTTTTGTCAGCTATCACAGGGACACTACAGATTTGCCATGGCCCAGTTTCCTCCCCCAGGTCCTGCCTCAGGAGCAGACTGACTGACAGATCCATTCATGCTGGATGTTGGAGATGGCATCCACAACAACCCTGTGAGGGATCAGAGTGGGGCTTGTGGTTGTTATCCAGGAGGAGGTGGAGCGATCAGCAGAGCCGTGGTGGCTGGGGCTCAGTGGTAGCAG
>VWYP01006071.1:0-10480 GCA_013400435.1 Pycnonotus jocosus | reverse complement strand
AAAAAAAAAAAAAAAACCAAAAAAAAACCAACAAAGAAAAAAATAACCACTACCAAAATAACACCCCCAACAAGCCAAAGCCAAACAAAAACCCCAAACAAACAAACAAAATAATTAAAATATAAAACAAGGTGAATTGAGATCTAGAATATGGAATCGTGACAGATATGGGAAGTTTAGTAATGAAGGCTACATAAAAGTTTATGGTCATAGCTCTCAAACACAATGTGCATAAAAAGTTTTGAAGCTACCAGCAGTATTGAGGGTGTAGAATAAGATCAGAGCCCACTAAGAATTCTGCTAATCTGCATGTTCCTCTTGGTAGATAAAGAAAAGAAAAAAACCCATCTTGGAACACTTTATTCCCACATTTTGCTGAGAATTGGAGCTCTTTCCCTGGCCCCCCTCCCCAGCAGGCACAGGAGGCTGGGATCCAGTCCAGCTGCTGTCAATCACAGCCAGGAGCTGCCTCTAATTGGGAGGGATCCAAGCATGTGCCTCTGCCTTTCTTGTCTGAGCTAGAACACGTCTGCAGAGAGCCGGCTCTGCTACCACCAGCACAGTTCAGAGCACTTGCTTCTGAACAAAAATAAACAGTTTGCTGGTGTAACTGCATCTACACCAGGTTCTGCCAGGATAGCAGTTAGATGCCATTTTATTTTTAGTATTCCTAGCCTACATAAGTTTGTGAGCAAGCCTTTTAAATATAGACCTAGCCTTCATATTTTTCTTCATTAGAGCTCTAGGAGAATGCCTAAAATGTAAACCACATCACAGAATATACAGAATATGGGCTACAGGAACAGCATATACTCACTACTTTGATCAGGTATACATTCGCTTTCCTATTATTATTGCAATATAAATATTGTAATATTAAAAGCAGAATTATCTAAATCGCATATGTTCACTGCTTCATAAAAGACTAAAATGGTATCACAGACAGTAAAATGAATGTCAAAGATACTGTGCATTTTAAAAGATCAAATTCTATAATTTAGTCAATTGCCTATGACAAACATCAAGTGGAAATTAGGAAGATGTATTTAGGGGATATGTATTTTGCACAGGTAATCAGACTAGCAGAATTTGGTCATTTTTACAAACTTTAGATTTTTATTTTGATGGATTGTTGACTCTTAATAGTTTTAAAATTTTGCCTTCATTTTAAACATTTTTTTTTGTAAGATTGCCACAAGGTCATTTCATCTCCATCCAATGGCATCTACATCTTAATATTAAAACAATAACTACCTAGAAAAGGGCATTTCCCAGGGAGTAATGACTGGCTGGGAGGAGTTGATGGCCTGAGGCACTGCTGAGGGCCATTAACCCTGGCCAGTTATTAATCACCAGGAAATGCCCTGCACCAAGGTTGTTATTGCTATTTTAAGCACAGATTGAGGGGGTGAAATGGATATCCGAGCATGCAGGGGGTTTAACACGTGATGCCATTTCTTTTGTTGCAGTTTATGGAGGACATTTCTACAATCTACAGTCCTGACACCCATCCAGATCACACAGATCATTTTGGAGCACTCCATTGTACACACAGGAACCCACCAAACTGAGAAAGCAGTCGGGATTTTTAAGAGATTGTCTCTTGCCTCTAAATAATAGTCTGCATGTTCACACTTTAATAAGATGAACAGAAATATGCAACTCTTCATGTCACTGTCAGCAGAATTACTTTCTAGAAATATCTTTTTAATCATACTGTCTTTATGTTTAGGGCATTTCCTTTATCAATACTCCTACTTAATGACCGCTCACGTATCTCTGCAGAAAAGGAATTTTTAGCAGCAACTGCCAAAGCACATCTTGAAGCAGCTTCAGCTGATGCTAGCCATTAAGAAGTTTGTCTTTTCCAATAATCAAGGAGATTGGGTCATTTTCTAGGAGATGGTTGGTGAAGTATTTCAGAAACTGCCTTAATTTTCCCCTACTTCTTACCCCAAGGCTAAAGTTTTAAAGATGTGTTCACAGTCCACAGAGAACTGTGAAAATTGTTGTTTTTTTCCAGAGATCAATAAATCATGTTTTAAATCCAAAGAATATTCTTAGCATATGTACAAATAGTCTTCTGCCTTACTGAACTACTCACTGTTTTTCAAACCTTAGCTGTGATAGTAAAACAAACAAAATAAGTCATGGCTTTATAACATGCACAGGAAGGAAGCACAGGTTTGACAGGTTGCTCAACAAAGCAGTAGTTTCCAAGTGCAAAACATAAAAAGACCTTCTCACATTTTTCCTCAAAGTCCTAATTTGTCACCACAAACATGTACATCTGAATCATAAACTGATTGTAAAAATCTCACTGAAGCTACCATGTGGTCCTATTTTCAGTTACAAATTGCTGTTTCCAGCAACAGATATGTAATTTCCTAAAATAAAATTCCCTCAAATTGATGGCCAGAGTATGTGTTCCCACTTCTTTGCCAGCTTACTAACCCTATTTTTGAAAAGTTTAGAATAAAAACCACACCCAGTGTGCATATTGTGCTGTTGGGATCAAACATTATGACATGTACTGCATGGCCATTTGAACATGCATGATCAGATGACCATGTCTGGGTAAATTTTTAACAGATTTTCTTGTATTACTGTATGTAGGATTGTCTGAGGTGACCCTCTGGAAATACAGCAAATCTTAGTAAATTGAAAGTAGCATTTGAATTACAAACCCCTTAGCACATCACTTCAGACTAGTACAAAATATATCTATATCTCAGCTTCACCGCAAGTAATGTAGCTACATGCTAATCAGGCTGTCAAAATGTAATACAGGAACAATGGTTGAGGCAGGACTGGGAGGCAGGGAGATCTTCTGACCCTGGGTGCAAACCCCAGAGCCCCTCTTTGTGCACTGGCAGTGCAAATCCCCAGGAATGGGTCATGCAGCTCAGTCCCCTTCTCCCACACGCACCAGCAGCAGCTCCCCAGGGCAAGCTCACCGTAGCACTTCCCTAAAAAACTTGCCCAGCTTTCAAGAAATCTGTGGCACAGGAATTCCCTGAGTCAGAGGTGATGCTTTCAGATGGTTTTTCCAGTAGGTTTTTCTCAGCTCTGTGTACCTCTGGGACTGGCAATGTCCCATGAGTATGAGCTCCACAGCTGCTGAGCCATGTGGTGAACAATCTCCTATCACTCATTTCCACCTATCACCCTTCTGGTTCCAGTCCAGAAAGATGTGAGCCACAGTGTATTCAAAATGTAAAGAGAAAAAAAAATAATCATGCTGACACACTGATGGATTTTGCTTTGTTTTCTTCCTTTCCTGGAAATTCTGGGTTTGACAAGCTTTATTTCAATGTTATTCAGCATTAAGCTGAGATTTTCATAGTGCTCCCTTACTGTAACCCCAGTATAGTTAGCTTACAATCACTCACTGTACATATAAATGTATCATTGGTTTATCCCATCTGCATACAACTTTCTTTTTTTTTTTTCTTTGTCAGTTCTTTGGCCAGTCAATCAGTAATGCAAGATTCTTTACAAACCTTTATGTCAGCTCTCATCTTTATCTCCCTACATTACATACTATTATCAGCAAAGTTTACAGTCTTAAAATTCCCTCTCTGTGCCAGATTGTTAATAAACATTTTAAATAGCACAGAACACAAAAGAATTTTCCTGCAGCTCTCTATCCATTGTGAAAATTGACTATTTATTCCTTAACATTGTTTCCTATTTCATGCAGGTTTCTTCCTCTAATCTTATGATAGCTTAATGTCCTTCAAATTCCTCATTAAAGGACCTTACTAAATATTTCTGGAAACCCAAGCTCACTTTTAGCATTTGAATTTCTCCTGGTATCCTCAAAGAACTTTTTTTTTTTTTTTAAGGCATAACATACTACAAAGGGAGTTCTTCACTCTTTTGTTTGTTTTCTTTCTACTAGTTCTAGTTTTTTAGAACAGCTTTTACCAATTTGCATACAAGGATAAAAGATTTTAAGCCTGTAGTTCCCCAAATCTCTCCCAGAAAAGAGATTTTACATTGACTCCACGTCACTTTTCAAGGCTGAAGCAGATCTGCTATAGCCAACATGACTATCTAAACATGCTGGTAGATGAGATGACAGATGAGAATTTTCCTGTGTTTCCTCTCTTTTTTTTCTTACTAACACCTAAGCATCAAGGAGTGAAAATTTACACCACCATACTTTTTAGCTCAGATCCATCTCTATTAATATTCAGGTCATGTGAGGCTTAAGCAGTTTTTATGTGTTGTGGAAGAGCCTTTCCAAAAAAATTTCCTTCCACATAAGCAAATGTGATCTCGAAGACACAATACATCAACATTTCTGTTACTAGCCTCTGCTTTTGTTCACTGTGTAAATCTGACTTCTTGCTGAATTCCTCCTCACACTGAACATGGGAAAAATGCATCCTGCTGAAAAGAGCTGAACCAGGATGAGGAGCAATCCCCCCCAGGATGGGGGGAAAGTGGAAGCTTCCCTGGAACATGTTGTCAATGTCTCTGCTGTTCTTTTGGGGCAGCTTTCTTCCTGCTCTTTTCTGGGAAGTATTTTTTGTTACTGTTTTTCATCCTCCCTTTTTCTTGCGGTGAATGACAAAGGGAAAAAGGAGATGTGGTCATGTGCTCCGAGATCTCTTCCTTTCTACCCACCACAGTAGTCACTGGAAATGGAGGAGTGATGGCCATTCCTGTGCTCCACATTCTCTAGGGCCAAGAGATTTAGTTCCTGGACAAAGCAATCCGTGTGAGTGCCTTATTCCAACCTCACCTTCCCTTTTCAGCTAGGATTTCCTCTGATGTTAAGGGAATGGGCCTACTGCCAGTTTTCTGTAGTGAAAGGGATCTTTTCCATATGGTGAATTTAACAACTGCTGTGTGGGTTTTTTCACCTCCTACCAAGCATCCATGACGGCTGGCTTTGGGAAGTTTAAGCTGCAGCAATAACAACTTCTGGAGCTTTTTTAATGTGATTTGTGGGCCTGAAATTCAGATAAAGCAACCCAGGTAGCTGTTGTGCATTTCTGGGAGTGTGCAGGCTTCCAGGCAGCCCTTTTGCTGTGTCCTTTTCAGTTCATGTGGAGAAGCATCTGGACTTTGAGCACAGCCCTCTGACAGCCTGAGAATGCACAGCACGTACCCTCCCCATTGGGGTGACCCTGCACTGGCTGATGCTGGCACCAAGTGAGGTCCACACGGGCATGGCCCTACCTGAGTGTTCAGAAATGTTCTACTCCAAGATTGTAGATAGTGAGCTTGTCAAGACCCATGAGACTTATCACATGGAGGCTCAACTTAGTAGGTATTTGGAGTACAAAGTATCATTTCTCTGCGATGGAAAGGTAAAGCTATCTATACTAGAACTAGGAAGAGCAAAATTATTGCTTTTTATAATCTGAAGCAAGTCCATGACTGGTATCACAAAATGCAAATACTATGTACAACATCCCACAGGCCTCTAAATATCCATTAAAAGCAAAAGCTACAATAATACCTGCAAAACTAAACAAATTATTCCTAATACCTCTAGTGAGCAATCCAACTTTGACCTTCTCACAGTAAAGCTGTGAAGCCTATGAGTCCTCTGTATCTTAAAAAGTTTTCCACCTAATGTCCCTTAATTTTAAGTCTCGAAGGAGATGTACAGCAATTTTAGGTATTCTGGTCAATTCCTCTCAGTAACCAGATCAAAGCATCCACTATTAGTGCAGCCTTAGCGAGAAAAAAGGTTTATACAAATAGATAAATGTTGTTCCCAGTCTGTAGATGAAACCTGTTTTTAAAACCTGAGCTGGTCCAACACAAGATTGATATTTCGGACACCACTTCAGGATTCACACTGGCAAACCAATTAAACTTCCCCATGCAAAATATCCAAATAACTGTTGCAAGCCTATTTCTAGTCACCTTATAACTTCGCCTCTTTCAACATTGCATATTTCTGCACCAAATTTTATTTGTAGGAGCAATGCACTCATATATGCCTGTTAAGATTGTATTTTTCTTCCTCTGTAGCCTTTTATCTTCTCCTATCCTCACAGGGTAGAATTAAATTCTGGGTTTGTAAAAAAAAAAAAAACCAAGAACCCACAAAGACCAAATCCAAACAAAACTGGCAGCCCTATTTCATACTTCTATGGTAGAAAAACAATCATAATATAAAAACTAACTGCACCATTCCAGGAGATTAAAAAAAACAAAAAACAAAAAACAAAAAAACAAACCCAAACAATCAAAAACCAACAAAACCCCCCCAAATGCTACAAAGAAGACAGATACCAGGCTGGGATCCAGTGATCTGTTCTCACACACTCTGCAGCATGGCTACTCCCAACAGGTGCTCCTGGGACATTCTGAGCAAAATGTTGAGCAAAAATACATCTTGAACAGCTTCAGCCTTGAAAAGCTGCTCTCTGCTGAGTAACTGTCAGGGAGAGTGTCAGCAACATTCTGCAAGCAGCAGAACAAACATTAAGACAAGAGTTTTCAGCTTAGTTTGGGGGTCCGTGAGTACTTGCTGTTTCTAGCAGAAGAGGTTTCTCAATTCAACGCATCACGACACTGATATCTGAATCACAGATTCAGTGTCACAGCTGACAATCTGGTATCCTGTGTACATTCCCGAGAGTCATGCAGGAGATCAAACTCTCGTGTTGAGCTAGGAGGCCAAAAACTTACTTTTAAGACTTCAGTATACTAACACATGAAATATTATTAAAAAGTATTAAATTTGGCATCTTCTTTCAAGATCCCAGTTCTTTTTTGTGGTACAAATTTATCAGACATTTGCTTGTTTGTGAAGGACTTCTCTTAGTCTGGTAGGGAATGACATTTCCCCTGCAATCTATTTCATGAAGTCCTGTCAAAGTCCTTATTTGTACTGCTGTGACCTCCTGCACATACCCTGATGTGGGTGCTGACCCAAATGAATTTGCATATTGAGGTTTTTAATTGATTTGCTTACCTTATTATCATCTACAGGGCACCAATTATAAGAAGGTGTAGAAAGACTATTTGGCAATTGCATTCATCACCTTCTTAGTGAAACCTCAGCACACATTTTTCTGCAGAGAAGTATTTTACTATTTTCATACCTTGCTCTTTTCAAGCTTGTTCCCCTCAGTGCAAAGGCTAAAGGGGTTACAGCTCCTTGCTTTACCAGATCACCAAGACATGCTACCACTACCAGTATTCATGGTTCCCAGCACAGATAATGGCCAGATTGTAGCTATTGTCACGTATGTGAATATAAAATTTTAGCAGTAAGTTCTCCTCCCAAGCTTCATAACTTTTTTTTCCAACTTTCTCAGCCACTTCCCAATGATTAAAGTTTGTAGATGTTTGCTAGTGTAAAAGCCATTTTTTTTTCTGCACAGTTTTGATTCCTGTTCATATCATTAGGTGAGCTCCATTTGGCTGAATTGGTATTTCCTAGGTAAACAAATTTCTTGGCTGTACCATACTCTGTCATTTTCCCAGCTGAAAAGTACACCAGTACACCACAGAATCAGGTATCTCCTCAGTGAATAAAATATGGAAGTGGGACTTGTTGTGACATTAGTGCTAGTGCTTTTACCCCACTTACTAAAGCAGTTCTACCACTGGGTGTCCCAGTTGTGGCCTAGTCATGAACTGACAACTTTCTGCATTTCCCACCTGTGGTAGGTTGACCCCAGTAAGCAGCTTTTGATAATACTTCACCAGGTAACATACAAAATCCAGACACCTTCTGCTTTCTCCTCTGCTTGGACCCTTACAATATTTTATTTGCTGCTGGAGGCACTGAAGCAAGTTTCTAGGGGTGGCAGCTTTTCCCTCATCCACCTGAAGTGGATTTGGGGTCAAAGGGAGAAGCTAATAGAAGAAGAGAAAGGGACAGACCACCAGTTGAAAATATTTGCAAGCTGCAAGCAAGAATCAGAAGACAGAAGAGACAAAGAATGAAGCCACCCACTACAGGGGCTGAAGACACCCAGGGGAGACACTAGCTCCTGATTTCTAGAGGCAACATGCCACAGTCAAGTGACATTGCCCACGGAGCTGTGACTGGTGGTCCTCTTCTGCACAACCCATTGCAAAACTCAGCTGCTCTTTGTGGTTTGCTTCTTCCCAATGGCACAAGATAGGATGCTGTTGTGGGATCATGTTCTAGCAAGTTGGCTGTTTTGCTCATATCTTTTTCATCTCTAACAGAAATCTTACTCTAACTTACTTGTATTTCACAGCAAAAGTAATTAAGTGTAAGTTTTGATCTGCTTTTAAAATTTGCCTTAGAATATAAGGTTTTTTTACTTGTGTCCTCATCTGTTTGGCCTTTCATTTGAGCAGAAAATGTCATTCATTGCTTGTTAATTAAGTTCACGAAAACAGTTCTCAGAAACTGGTTTTGGTTTTAATAAAACACACAGAGTAGAAAAACCCTTTCTAGAGGAGTGAACAGGAATTGGGGGAAGAAAATTCTACAAGCTGTAATTATACAGACTATCTCAAAATAAGCACCAAGAGACTTCTCCTCAGTGAACAAAATTCTGTTTTCAGTTAGTAACAAATTTACTATTATAATTGTATGACAGTTCTTAGATGAGTTCACAGGCATGTTTTAAAAATCCCTGTAAGCAATGCCAAGGTCTACTGCTGGGTGCTGCTTCCCCTCTGCCCACACAGGCGTTACCAGCCTCAAAGATGCCACAGCAGCAGCCACAGCCAACCTGCAGAAACTGAATTCACATTCTCAAAGTAATAACTCACAGATAATGAGGGATGATCAGAAGATGTTCACCCCAGGAACTCTGGAAGAATGGGACTTCTTCATCCCACACACAACACTAGGTCTCAGAAAATTCAAATCTTCCTTTTCAAATGCTGCTAGTGCTTTTCCTCATAGAAGAGAATGGTTTGATCTGAAGCATAAAGTGCTGTGAGGGATTTTTGGTGAAGACTGCAGTGGGACAGCATGCCCACAGCAGAAATGGCCAAGAGTCTGCCTGCATGCAACATCTATATCCAATATGCAATGCAAGGACTTTGACAAGGGATGTTAAAATCAAAATCAGGATATTATAGGATATACAGGACATTATCTTTTGGTTCATGCTTTCATTATGATGAAGATCAGTCACAGTAAATAAAGTGAGGAGAATCCCAGCAAAGAAACACACAGTCCATTCAAGGGAAGTAGGACATTGAACATGCAGCACTTTTACTGTCAATATGAAATGTTTAAACACTTTTATACTTGCTGATGTGTACGTTTACACACCAGGAACAAAAAAACTCCTCTTGATTATCTTCATGTCATAATACATTCAGGAATGTTCACTTATTTTGCTCATAGCTGAAGCATAGAGGTAATAACTTCAAGACAGAAGATATGCAGGCTCTGGGATTTCTAGTTCTATCCATTCAAGATAATGATTGAGGAGAATTTTACTTTCTACCTTGCTGTTCTTATTCACAAGAACAGTAGCTGAAAACCATTTATGCCAGCTAGCTGGTGTCATTGCTCCCAACTGTGAATATTACCTTTGAGACAGATATTCCCCACAGCCAAACAGGCTCTAACAAAACTCTATCCTTGTAGTGAAGTTAACTTTAAGTATTGCGTTTTTTCACCTAGAGCACTCAACTGCATACAAAAATACTATAAACATTTTCACATTTGGATTAAGAATGAAAAGAACACATACTCATTTTATGATCAAATTCAATTCACAGTAACAATTCTTATTATAAATTACATATGATCTTAAACATAAAATTATTCACAACACAACTGCTGAGCATCCACACTGGGATCAACTCTTTCCCTTGATATTATCTATTTGAAAGTAACCATCAGCCTAACTAAAAAAATCATGACTGTCCTCTGCATGACAGCAATTGCACAGAATTTTCTGTCATAAATATCCATTGGATGGGCTTTTCTGGTTTTTAACAATGTACTTGTATGTCAATAAAGCAATCTGCATCCTGTTGAATAAATACCAAATGTGTGGGTTTCACAAATCTGTAAACTATAGATTCCAAGTAAGTATGTTGCTTTTTTATGATTAAGTGTCACTCACATGGTTTGGAAAGTCGGCCTTCAGTTCAGTGATGCTTTGACACCAATATGCTGCTGTTTTCTCACTGATCAGTTCAATGTTTAGAAAAGAGCCTTGGCCTGGGCCATACAGAGGACCTGAAGTGGTTCCACGCACAATCCTTGGAGAAACATTGGTTACAATGTCCTGCAAAATAGGAAACAATTTCAGACGGATTTTGCAAAGTGAGGTTTATGTTGATGATGTATATTATACAATATAAGTTAAAATGTACCAGGTGTCTTAAAAATCTACAGCTATTATGAGTAAAAGCTACAACTATAGGGCGGCTCTATACATTAGCAGATTCTCCAGTTCAATTCTTTATAGCAGAAGAGAAAAATGTTTGCTCTGTGTCTGAAATGGCATGATAATTATATAATGATATATATAATGATATATAATATATAATATAT
>VWYP01006063.1:0-16659 GCA_013400435.1 Pycnonotus jocosus | reverse complement strand
AGCCCCGGCCCGACCCCGCCCCGGGCCCGGCCCCGACACCTGCCCGGAACGGGCTCCGCACCGACCGCGCTGCCGGCACAGCACCGCAGTGACACATCGCCAAGCACTGGGAGAAAAGCAGAGCCCCACGCTGATCAGTAAAGCCCTTTGCTGTTGTTCTCTTTACGAGGTGTGTAGGGGGAGTGTAAACCCACAGTTATCTGCTGCTCAGGTGAACTTAAATATTCTTTTCGAGGGAGGTTAGGAACGGGGCCACAGAGCCTTTCCCACCTGCAGGAGCAGCCGTCGCCTTTGCCGGCTCGCAGGAGGCTGAGCGCGTTCTGTACCTGCATCCCTGCACACCTGCACCGCAGAGCAGCGGCTGCCCTCAGTGACCAACTGATCTGAGCATCCCAGGAGGGTTTGGGTTGAAAGAGACCTTAAAGCCCATCCCGTCCCACCCTGTGACATGAGCAGGGATAGTGGAAAGTGTCCCTGCTCATGTCACAGGGTGGAACAGGATGGGTTTTAAGGTCCCTTTCAGGTTGCTCCAAGCCCCATCCAATCTGGCCTTGGACACTTTCAGGGATGGAAAAACCATAGCGACTCTGGGCAGCCTCTGCCAGGGCCTCACCAGCCTCAAAGGGAAGAATTTTTCCCAGTATCCCATCTAATCCCACCCTCTGTCAGTGGGACATGTCATTCCCAGCCCTCATCATTATGTATGGAATATCACACGGCTCTTATCTAGAAAGGATGGAGTTTGTTACTTATTCAAAATCTCACTCTGCAGAGAAGAATGCAAACTCGGTTTCTCAATCCAACATATTTTGAGTTGGATTCCTCTGGCAGAGTCAGGCAAGCCCTAACTGAGAACATAACTTTGTTCTGCAAGGTCATGTAGCAATAACATAATTGTAGAATCTTGTGTAATGAATATTCTTCTTAATGATAAACCTGAAACTCTTTATTTTGTCAGTTTGTTTCCTCTACATGTTTTCTGTGCTGTGAGGCTACATAGTAAAGTCAGTCACATAGAAAAAAAATAATTTCTGTAGGACCATGTTAGGGCAAAACACCTCTGAGGTGATGGACCTGCACTGTTCTGCACTGTTCTACGCTCACTGAAAGCTCTGTCTCTTGAAAGTAAAAAATGTTCACCAAATCTGCTCATTTGGAAAGGTATGGATTTTAGGGTGAGTGCCTACAACAATCTGGTATTTTAAAGGCACTGTAACTTCTGGAGACATTCCTCACATGTAAAAAGTTTCACTTTTACTCCAGGCATTAAACCCAAACAGACATCCTGCTTTAAATAGGAGCGTTTATAAAAAGCACTTCAGGTAACTTCTATCCCAAGGGTTACAAAGGAACTAAATGCAAAGAAAATCTTGTCATAAAATCTCATTCTTGCTTCACCTGCTTGGAAGTGCTGTTAGTGGCTTCTGACAAACAATTTTAGAGAGAACATTTCTTGGAAAGCAGTTAAATGTGATTACAAAAGCCTGTGTTACACAGACCATAGGAAAATGTTTTGCGCTTCAGTAGGAAACTACAGAAACTGCAGTAATACTCCTCAGGGGAGAAAAGGTCCTGTAATATAAAATGTGGAAACACTGTTGGTTTGCCAGCTCAGGAATGTTACCTGCATGCAGCACGTTGCCCTGCTTAATAAAGAACTTTCTACCCGGTCAGCAGAAAGCAGGCCCCAAGTCATCCCATTGTAATGGAAATAGGGAACAGCTTCTGGAAGGCTTTGTAGATGTGGTGAGGATTATTGGAGTCATAAATAACAACAGTAAGTAATACATGCATGGTGATCTGTACCAGGTAATGAAAAGAGCCTCAAACAAAGCTTCTGAATTTTAATGTGACCAAAATTCCATGTACATCCAAACCTTGGGATGGTGCTGCACTGTGGTGTGCAGGGTGTTACCTGCTCTGGAATTCCGGCTGTGACAGCTGGGGCTACAAGGAACAAAACTGCTTTAATATAAACTAGAAAAATACTCCCTTGGGAACACCACAGCCAGGAACAGTGTTTACAACATTTATACTTACATTATTTATGGAGTTGGGAAGCTCTCTGAAGGACCGAAGCACAGAGGGTTACGAAGCCTGGCAGGCAGCAGCACCCCATAAGCAACTTGATGAGGCAGATAAAAATCTGCTTTCAGCTGAAGGAAGGCTTTAGAGCAGGGAGTGAAGTCAGAACCAGCTGGTGAGCAGAGGCTTGCTTTGTGTGATCCTCCCTTTGAAGGCAGAGCCATCCTTCACCTGAGGCTTGGTGGAAGGTGCCAGTCTGCAGAGAGAGCCCCGTGCCCCCACTGCATCCCAAATGACCTGATCCAGACAGCCCAGTGCCCCCACTTTGTTCCTATTAACCCTGGGTTCCCTGGGTCAGGCTGTGCTGATGGTGGGACAGCACCTGGTAGAGGGAATCAAAGCAAGATGTCCCTCTCCTCCTTCCAAAGGCTGGGGCAGCCTGGCTGTAGGGCTCTGCTCAGATACCAGGTAAAGCTGAGCACCAGGAATTGCCATGCGGATGATACGAGGCATTTTCAGATAAGAGAGCAGATGTCTGGGACTGGCTGTTCAAATCACAAGTACATCCCTGGCTTTTGAAAACAGCTCTGTTCAGAAGCGTGTGCTTGTAGCAGAAATTATTCAGAACGGTCACAGCCCACTTTATGCAGGTCAGGCTTTGTGGCCGTGCCTGGCACCAGCAGATCCTGCTCTCTGGGGTCCACGCTGGGGCAGAGGAGATTTAGGGGAACAGCAGGAGGTGAGGGGGTGGGGGAATCAACAGATGAGCTCTGAGCAAAGGTCTGGCTGGGGAACACCCAACAAGTGTTGGAGTGTTGGCCCTGCAGCACCTGGAGCCCCACCTGCCACCTCTCCACAGCAGTTTCGGGGTAGAGGATGCTGAGAGAAAGGATGGCAGGCTGGGTTTGGTACTGCCTGATCCTTTGCCCTTGTGGTTTGTGGCTCTGCAATGACAAGAAGCTCTACTTCCCACATGAAGAAAATAAAAAAAGTACATGAGGTGAAATACCTTGAATTGTTTTAGGACAGCATTTGTTGGCTGTCCAGTCCCACTCTGGGGCAGCAAGGGGCTGCTCAGAGCCCATCATTCCCACTCTTCCTTACAAGCATTTCTGTGTGCTCACGCACAATGGCTTTTTATCTGCTATATCATTTTATATTTTGTTTAGAAATGTATTTTAACAACATGTCTTGCAATGCATAACTAGCAGGACCGGATCTGAAATGGTTCTTGTGTGATTTTAGAATTATAATTCTCCTTTTACATTCAGTGGTAAGAAAATTCAGTGAGCAGAAAGAGTTGAACAGAGTTGAGGTTATGCTTTAAAGACTCTCCATTACCTTGGTGGGACTAGCTCATGATCAGACCACAATGAGTGAAAGAAAGCTCTCTTACCCCATTAATATGTTCCTTATAATAAATTGTGTTATCAGTTGTAGTTTATACACTTCGAAAAAAAAAATGAAAATCATTGGAATATGAAAAAAAGTCTAGATTTTAAAATTGCATTTATTGATTAGTAGCTAGGATGATTTATAATCTAAAATTCTCAAGGAACAAATACATGTGTATTTGTATGCAAATAGACTTCTACTTTTTCTGTGCCACCAAGGAGGAAAAATCATCTTTGTATTATAGTATAACAGCAGTACATGGAGTACCAAAACAGAATAAGCAACTTTTTTTTATAAGGACACTGGGTTTGTGATGCTCTCATTATTTTCAGCTACTCAAAAGATTGCATTTCATGGTCTGAAATGAAATAATACAGTGCTGCACTTACTCTGAAGCAGAAGTCACTCCTTTGTTCTAACCATTTTCCTGTTTGAATTGTTGAGGTTATTTAGCAGTCACTTTACTTTGTTTCAGATGATTAATACTATGCAGGAGATGAGTGATCAAGCGAAAAAACCCTCATTGAACAACTTTCCTCCTACCCATTAAAGACTTTATTCAGCATGCTAAGGAGTAAATGCCTCAGCTGAATGAAACACTGCCAGTTATCTTTTACCAGATATCAATTGCAAAAAACCCCATTCAGAACAGAACATGGCAAGATAAACATAACATTTTGAGGCTTAGTACAGAATAAAAAGATGATGCTAAACTTTCTTCCTGACACTGCAGAAGTCCTGTGAGCCCCGGCAGTGATGTCTGTGTTATGCTGCCAGTTCTAATTTACAGTTCAGGGATGCTGGAAGGGAACTGATAGAGGAAAGGGCCTGCAGACATGTGGAGCACAGGGAGCAGCTGATCTGTGAGTTAAACACTCCGCAGTTCCACACCAAGGAAAGATATTACATTCATTATGACCAAAGAGCAGGAAACCAGTTCAATTCCAAAGCAACAATTTGCATTTCCCTCTCCTGGACAGACTGCCTGAGGAACAATGCTTCTTATTAAAGGAGATAAAGGAGATAAAGGAGCTGTGCTTGTGGCACACTCAAATAAATGTTGGCACCTTATTTTTGGGGAGAACAAGACAGGGATTTGGGGGTTTATCTTTGCTGTTACATGTACCTGACTAAAAATGTGTTTCAGAAACAGCTGGTCCGTCTTTAAAGAAAATCTGAGATCATTAAACAAGTAGCACAGAAAAGTGTTTAGAATATAAAACTATTGAAAGTGAGGGTGTAAGTTCTTAACATCCATAAATAAAATCTGCTATAGATTTTAGAGACTGTTTTTCTACTCCAAAACCACTCAAGATGAAAGAATGCCTTAAGATATACTTAATTTCTGCTGCATCATCATTTCCATTATTCAACTGCTATGAAATTTCTATGGCTGAGGATGAAGGATGATTGGGATTTTAAATAACAAGTGTATTGAACAGTTCTTTGTACTGAACAGGTCAATGTGTATCACAGGCATACAGAGAACAAAATATCTGAATATTTGAGGAATCTGTGCACAGAAACTGGAATAGGGATATTTTAACCTGCTTCTACTTCTAGACCATTAGTAACTACTAGATTTTAACTACACACTACTAATGCTGCTGTTGTAGCAGCTGGGGGGGCTGCTGAAATGAACTGCAGCCTGAAATGCTGACTGAAATGCCATGTTGGGACCTACAGAGCTTCTCTTCTACATCATATTATTTGGCTATATATAGTATATATCTTTCTGTCATGAAATTTGGGGTTTTTTTCATAGTTTCTCTCTCTTGGAGTGACCTAAGTTTTCACATGTTCCTACAATTTAGAGCTGAAATTTCAATTTTCTGTGAGTAGAGAGTTTATGCTGTTTGTCTTAATGCAACATGGAGAAGTTTTCAGGTTATGGTTGCATTTAGCAAGCTTTTGGTTTTGCTCAGGTAAAACATTGCGCAGAATTTATTTTTGAAAAAAATATTCATTTTGAGCCCTTTCCACTTCTGAGAAAGTTTCAATTCATGACCTGTCTATTACCAGGCAGGTAGAAATCAAGAAACAAACTTGATAATTTTTTTTTTCCTATAAAAATGTATAAGATCTATAGTTGTTTCTCTGGGATTTCAGAACCACAGCTCCTGACAATCCACCCACATCTGTTTCATCAGCTGATTAAAACGCAGATCTCTGAGGAGGCAACACATTTTCGGATGCTGGGCGTTCCTCTACCCAGCTCATTATTAAGAGAACAACTTTATGCACCATCAGCAACTTGCCAGTGTAAACATGAAGCAGATCTTTTAAATGGGACTTGGTGTTTTGTTTATGAGAACTTCCATTTACTGGGAGGCTTTATGGCTTTTATCACCCATTTGAGCATAAAAGTTTTCGTTATCTTATAAAGCCTTTTAGCACAAGGAAGAATTCAGACAGGAGCCTTATGTGAAGTGATGAATATCTGGTTTCCTGATTGTATTGTATGATTTTTGGTGGTTTGGATTTTTTTTTTAAGCCCACAAGCCACCTGACAAGTTCTAACTTATTCTTCCAAAAATGAGATCTTTGTGCTGATAGGGACAGCGTGTGCTCTTGCACTTAATTTTATAACTACTTTTTATTTATGTTTCAAGTTGGAAAAGAGTCAAAGTGAAAACATTCCAGTCAAATGTGTATTTCGATTTTATTTTTGATTTCACAATTAGAACAGTTGCAGTTTAAACCCACAACTGCTGGATTTTTTTGAGGAAGGAATTTTTATTTTGACACAGCTCCACTGTCTAGTCTGACTTGCTTTGCTCTGCCAGTACAGCAACTGTTTTGCCCCCAAACTAGAATATAAGAATTAATTGTACCCCAGTAAAGTAACCCTGTACAACACTGCTGGCAAAACCAGTCACTGCCCTGAGCCAGCAAAATGCACCCAGTTTTAGGAAGCAAGTTTTTTTTTTCCTTCAGTATATCACCCTGATTAACACTTCAAGAATCATGTTGGTGCACAGTGGGGTAACACACAGCTCACCATTTTGGGGATTATTGCCACTGACTCAAAGCACTTCCTAGTTTTAACCACCTCATCAGATTAGTCTTTTCTCAGCTACTGTAAATTCCCTCCTGGATCAGACAGCCACATGCAGTTGGGTTGCAAATGATGTTTTAAAACACCCTATGGATATGGAGGGTTACTTGTTTATCATGGACAAGGTTATACTTTGCGCCTTCCTCCCAGGTAGGTCTTTACACTCACACAGTCTGTATAAAGCTCCAGAGTGAGAACAAAGTCCATGGAGCAGTGAGAGATTAAAGAGTCTTGGCTCTCACTAATTGCCTCCTGTTCCCTCATTTACAGAAGCTTAGCAAATGAGTGGTTTCCAGTCATCCCTGGGTACTGGCTGCTCTAAGCAAGCAGCACTCGGAAGGGGTTCCCTGTTGTGGGACTGCTGATGATGTACCCAGGTATGTGAGTCCACATGTGCACAATACCAACATTCCATGTGTTATTGCAATCCACATTACCTGGTGCTTTTATGTTTATGTCAGACTATTAACATTTTCCTTCAACATTTTTCATTTCACTAAGATGCCACCGGATTGTGTTTTCTACATTACCCCATTCACACACTGGTATAATAGTTCAGCTTTCCTGCTCTGCTTTCTGCTGTCTGGTTCATATATAATTCTTCCTTTACTGCTGTGACTATATTTATTATACTTTTACTGGTTTTATCTGTGCATTAATAGATTTATCAAGAAAAGTTTTCACTTGCATAATTTGCTAGGTATACACAGGCTAAACAGGCAGCTCACCACCATGGAGACATTAAACAAGCCTCTCTCTGCCTTTGCTATTGCTGCATTAGTTCAGTTTTAAAGAATCTGCTTTAACACTCAGTTTCTTTTGTCCTGAAACAATGGAAAAACAAAAACCCTTCCTACCAACTGCTCAGGCATCAGCACTCCCTGTAGCTTGTTGGTGAAGCGTCAGCTCCATTCTGCCTGAAGCACACTTCAGTGTTCAGAAAGACACATTTTCCATCTCAATTTATCTCGAGGTAAATTATTTTGGCATTAACCAGGAGTTAAGCTGCTTCTCTTGAGATGTTAGACCCTTGTTCTCTCCATCCTGGTGTTTGGAGCAGTGCTGAACGAGGTGAGGAGGTGTCTCCAGAGCTGTGCATGGCCCTGGCTGAAGGCAGCTGAAATTTGCAGAGGTGTCTGCACTGGTATGGAGTCACTTCAGTCCCTGACCTTCACAAAGAGAGAGACATCTCAGAATATTCATCAACATCCACTTCTCTATTCTGTGCTGCTGTTGGACCAGGGAACAAGTAGGATCTTCAGCTATAAACATGTTCAGGCTTTACGACAAATTAAGAGAGCTTAAAAGCTTGCAGCTGAAGGAGGCTGTTTTAAGACTGCTCTGTTTGCATAAAATCTTAAAGGCAACGTGAGATATTTGGGAATATCTGGAAGTGAGGATGGTCCTTGCTTGAGACATGGCTGTAGATAATCAATTAGAAACATTTTTACTCCCTTTGCAAGGGAGGTATTGCTCTTCCATGCTTTCATACCATCTGAAAAACAAGATGTATTATTTTAGGATACAAATTTTGGATTTTTTTTTCCCCTAAATTAAAACAAGAAGGATAAATTAGAGGTGGCATGTTTCAGACACTAGGCCTGCCCTTGAGGATAGTCTTTGCCATACCTGGCACAAATTCACTTATCACCTCTTAAAGCTACTGGTAAAAATATTTTAGAATAATATTCATCATCACCATCATCATCATCATCATAGTCATGATCATCAACCATATAACTATATCAGAAAACATGTTCCCCTGTTCCCTGCAGCCCAATTTCTCTGTCTCTAAGGAAGATTATCCACAAAGCAGGATGAAAGCATTTTACACCACAGAGCACAGTGCTAAAATAAACTCAGTGTAAAGGAAGAGGCATGTGCTTTACAGGCAGTGAGAGTGAAGAGAGAGAACTGTGCTCCTCACAAGCTACTAATTTACAAACTACTAATTCTGTGGTCAGTGCAATTCAGACTATCACTCCCAGAACTCAATAATTGCCTTGTTATTTTAATTGCAAGTCAGCTGCCAACCCAAGTGATCAGTCAGAAAGACACAGGAGAACCTTCTACCTGTGGCCAAAGTGACACCAGGAGCCTTTCCTAAATGATCCAGCAGCCCCTCATCCATCCACCCATCATGCTCCAGAGACATGGCTGGGCTGTGAGTATCCAGCCTGTAGCTTTAGGAACTGGGAAGAGTTCTGGAAAATCATCAACTATCAATAATAATTTTTTCTAATGACAGCAGCAGAAGAAAGAATATTCTCCAAGCAGGAGGACAGGTTCAAACCAGTTCTGCAGGAAGCATCACGCACCAAAGATCAAGAAGAATGCTAATGTGCAGTCATTGAACAGAATAGGAGCCAAAACTTGATATAAGGCACGTAATGAATAATGCTATACAATCAGCTTCTCTACACCCACAGCCTCTCTAAATTTATAAGCCATACATGCCATTGGATGGAATTTAAATGCATTTCCCATCATTGAAGGGTACCATCCAATCTGCTCTAACACAGGACCATATTGGGGCTGAGCAGACCATTCTGTTTGTTAGAAACCCACCAGAATGTGCTGGTATTTATATCTCATAAAAGCTGTTCAGTAAACACAGTACAAAGACCTCTGATTTCACCGAATGCGTAAACACGTGCAAAGAATTTCATTCTAGGATTTGAACACGAAAGAGCTCTCTGTCAAATGAGCTTAACCATCATTCCCCATCCCAGGGAATTAAACACCTTTCCACTAGGAAAAACTGTCCTGGCTTCACTGATTGGAATTTATGAGTTGAAATTAGAAACTCTGAATTTGCCTATGAGAGTTATTTCAAAGGAAAATGCAGTATTAGAGACAACAGTTTGGGGGGTTTTTCCCTCCAACATCCTGATGTCTTCTCTGTCCTTTAACATTTCTGTGTGGACTTACATTTGTTGGTGTATTTTCATGGATGTGACAGCTCAAGCCTGCAAGAATGACTGCTATAATTTCATTTTTGCTGTAAAGATTCTTTGTCAGTCTTGGGAAAAAGTGAAAGAGAAAGAAATACAAGGCCCCATGACAATCTCTGCCATGTACAATTGCTAAATCTGCTTCTCCAAGCCACACAAACTGAACCGTAATAAACCAATAAACCAAGAGAGTAAAAGCAAGTCAGGGTCATAACTCCTGCCTTGACAAGGAAAGGAATCTCTGAGGCTGAAAAGGAACGAGGCACACTTAATTTCTGTTCCTGATTCATTTGCAATGCAATGTGGAAGGATCCTGAGGGATCAGCTACACCTAAACGCATCTTCAAGTTTGTTGATCCCTTTCTAGCAACAGCAGAACCTCTGTAGGCAATCCACTCCATGGCTTAATTGTTGTCATCAGTTTCCTTAAGATTATCTTTAATTTTCCCTTGCTGCCTCTTAAGACCTTTATTTCTAGAGCTGCTTGTGGTGAACAGAGGGAAAAATGCTATTTCCTCTCATAGGTTAAAGACTATAAGATATCACATTTAATGATCTCAAAGACATTTCCACCGAAAGAAATCAAACCAAAAGAGACTCTCTGGAAATACCTGACAGAAGGAGAAATCAGCTCTCTTGGCAGGCTCTCACTCTCTGGGCAAACCAAACACACACAGTTAGAATTAGTCAGGGTTTGCAAAACTACTCCAAAGAATCCCCAAGTCTCTTCACTTAGCCTGGAAGGTGTTTGGGTTTGGCCAAGGAATTACAAAGTGCCCTTAGGCCAGGTAGGGTGTTTGAGAGCTGATTGCAGGGCCAGGTGATCTGGTTCCCTGGATGTTCGCTTCCTGGAGGACAGACCTTCCTGGGAATGTTAAACCAGGAACCAGCAGGAGCCTCATCCCAGCACTAAAGCAGAGTGCTTTACTCAACTGCAGTCTGCAAAATGGGAAAGAGTGGGACATTTCAGATTTAAGATTCCAATCCTTCACAGCATCCCAGAACAGTTTGGGTTGGAAGAAACCCTAAAGCTCATCCCATTCCACTCCTGCAATGGACAGGGACACTTGCCACTATCCCAGGGTGATTCAATCCCTGTCCAGCCTGGCCTTGGACACTGCCAGGGATCCAGGGGCAGCCACAGCTTCTCTGCAAACAAATGATCCTCAGGGTATCATCATTACTTTTATAATTATTTCAGAAGGATTTTTTTGCAGGACACAGAGCTGATTATCTCAAATCTGTGTGTGTAATAATCTTACATTGTAATTCATACCCACAGCATCATTGTAATGATGGCAGATTTTACTGTGTGTAGTATTTGTAGGCAAACAATGAAATGTAATGTTGAGAATCTTCAACTTTTTCCTAAATTTTCCTAATTATTAATTAATATTTATGGTCTGTACCTTACTTCTCTCACAGAGATAATTTCTAGAAGTCGCCTGGTTCTGGGATTCTTAAAATATAAACAACATTTGAAAAGAAATCTTGAATTTGGAGTAGCTTTGTCACTACTCATTGAGCCAGTGACAGAACAAAATATAATGCAAAGGAAAAGTGAGTGAGCTGACAGAAATTACCAGAAAGGTATTTACAGAGGAAAGTATAGAATATTTACAAAATAAAATAATATTTTTCATAAGTGATCTGGCTACTTTTAATAAAATATTTGTATGCAATTTAGTTTAATAATTCAAATGTTTATATTCTGGTAACACTAGAACAACAGAATGGACCAAGCTGTACAGCTTTCTTTCTAGACTAGAGCAGAGGTGGTTTTCAGAATCATCTTAGCCCAGTGCATTGGGAAAGATAAATGACAAGGCAACTCAATGACAAGTGGCTCAGACTCAGAAAATTTTGGTTTGTTACCTTGGTGTTGTTTTGAGTCGATGACAACAAACCTCAGTCTTGTGCAAGCATTTTAGAGAGAGAATTATGGGTATAATTCAGGAATAAGGTGCTTTGTAGGGTGGAGCCTTTTTCAAGCCTCAAACTTCAAAGGCGGTGAAATAAAGGCCAGTCATCACTACACCTCACAGCTGTCCTTCTGTTGTAATTAAATAGGACATTAATTGTCAAGTGTTATGACATTTAATCAGCTATATAAAAATAATAATAGGAATAAGAATGATAACCATCATCACCAAAGTTATTATGAGAACGAGCTGAGATCCCATGCCCAGTATCTCTAAAAGTTCTTCCAGACAAGTCGTTCCAGAGTGTCAGTACTGTCCAAAATATTTTCTTGGAATGTATCCTGACAAATTTCATTCTCTAATGAGAATTTTTGCAAAGAATCCCACGGTTCATACTCACCAAATGAAACAACAGCTATGCTCTGCCATTGTATTGGACTTATTTATCCCTATAAAGATGTAAAGCAGGGTTTGGTTTCTTTTTTTTTAATTAGTCAGGACACATTAATGAAAAATTGTCATTTTGCACCATATTACAGGGGGCAGGCCAAGTAAGGGGATGCAAATGGTTCATCACAGGGCATGAATATTATTGCAGCTGCAGATCCCAAATAAGATTCTTGACTTTTATTTTCTGATTTTTACACCACTTTCCTTTTCGACATATGAATCTGGACTGGATGTATCCATTCCTTTCTTCTGTAGCACAGGAATACATAAACTGTCCTTCAATAAACAGGTGTTTTAAACTTTATCCTCCAGGCCTTTGGGGAAAACATGGAAACAATGAAAATACGACAGAAATGTCAAAAAAATCAAAACCAAAACCCCCACCAAATAAAAACTCCAAACCAAGAAAAAAAACCCCCAAACCAAGCAAACAAAAAAGCCCCCAAAACCCTCAAAATTAAAACAGTGCATGTTTTGAAATATTTAGGGTGAAAAATAAAGGATGAGTCAATGGACCTCAGTTCCTCCTGCAGGTTTCACACCTTTTCCTTGTGCATTCCTGGTTCTTAAAGCTCAGGCAATTCTTAGAGGTGGTTATTTGAAGCAAATTTCTTTTGTTGTGAGGTTTTGCCTGTTTGGTTTTGAGAGAGCCACTTCCAAGAAGCACCAAAACCACCAGTGAAATCCTTGTTGCTGGTTAGGAAAACCTTCCTGGGCTATTAGGAAGAGCCCTTGGAAAAGGAACGTGCCCGTTATGTTCCAGCCACATTTCAAAAAGATAAAACAAGAGTGGAGAAGGGGAATTAGAAGGAATCATCAGCTTTGAATGCAGGGATACAATGTCAGCCAGTGCCTGGATTCCTGGAGCCACCCTGCCAGAGAGAGAAAATCCCCTCTCAGGATAAAGGGAAGGAATGCAGTCACGAGGAGGCACAGGCATCTCCCAGCTTGGTCCGTGTAACCACCCAAAAATGGTCCTGCATCTTCTGCAAACATTCCATCCCTCCCCTGACACTCAGGAGCACTGCCTGGTAGTGAGGAGGAGCCTCCACCAAAANCCCCACCAAAAAAAAAAAAAAAAAAGGAAAAAAAAAAAAAGGCCAAAAAAGAAGAAAG
The DNA here is from genome assembly GCA_013400435.1 of Pycnonotus jocosus. NCBI lineage: Eukaryota > Metazoa > Chordata > Aves > Passeriformes > Pycnonotidae > Pycnonotus > Pycnonotus jocosus. Next base: position 3,739 of record VWYP01006063.1, on the reverse strand, counting down.
AAAAGCTTTTTCAATTATTTTAAAGAACAGCCAATTAACCTCCCTTTAAATCACATTTTTGTGCCAAACAGTGACAGTATGGAATTTTCTCGTGAACTTGGCCTTATCATCAAGACTACTAATTTGGCAAAACAATTACTTCCAACCACTTCCTAAGACTCCCCAGTTAACTGATTTTTTCTTGTGTTCTCATGTACATAGCAGCCAAATGGGAGTCCTACCAGCAGGAGCATTTTTACTGGATGTTATGTGCCCATTCCCACACTTTGCACTGGTGCTATATTTGTTATTTAGAACAAGCCCAGATTGTTCCTGGAACTGTGCCTATAGAAACTCCTGCTGTAATGTGTTTATATGATCTATAATTACAGGCAAGCTGCAACCTGTCCACAGCCACTGCAGAACAAGCTGCATTATCAAACACATGAGCCAGTCCCTGGATTAACTATTCCATCTGATAAATTCCCTTTCTTCAGCAGCTAATGCCAGAGAAGCTAAAAGAACACAGGTTGCATTTTTGAGATGGACAATATATAATATTCCAATATAGAACATTCCCAGCCAGTCAAAGGTTATTCAAAACTACCAAATTCTCCCCAAAGCAATGGGGATGTCAAGGCACCAGGCTGAAGATTAGGCCAAGATTAGTTAATGTCAGGCCTTTGCTTTTGAAAATATTTGTCAAAAACCACAAAGAAGATGTAGGAACAACCATGGTCCTCACCTGCCAACAGAGCTTCATGCAGCTAAGCCTGTGTACACAAATATAAACTGTAAAACGTAGTTATAATCCTAGCAAATGAGATTATTACAGGTCTTGATCTAAATACTGTGTCAAGATAAATAATTAGGACAGTCTTAATACCTGTAGGGAGAAAAATCTTTATAGAAATAACAGTTAAACGGAAGAGTGGAGCTGCAAGGTTCAATTATTTGAATTATTTTGATTTAGTTCACATATAGACTATAACACCTTTTCACAACCAATATTTGATATTTTTCTGACATGAAGCATCTAAACAAGTATTTTCTCAATAAAAAGTGTAAGTACATGCCAGTAAATGTCTGTTCATTCATTCTGGCTCAAGGCAGCAAGTTATCAAGAAGAATTTTTAAATCACCTTAATACTTACAAATAATTTTAATCTTCATCTATTTAATACCTCTTTCATATGTGATGTCTGAGACAGATTTATAAAACCTTGCTTCAATACTATCTGATCTTTTGCTTACACGCCATTGTCTAACCTGTTGCTCTCTGTACACCACCACAACTCAGATAAAAGGGTATTTTTGGATATTCATTCCCATTGACAGAGGGAGAAGATGACGTGGAAACCACTGCATCCAAAGTGCAGAGGGACAGGCAGGGCAGGGGCTGGTGGTGCAGTTTACCATTTAATATTTTTTCTTTCTTCAAAAATTTTATTTTGAGTGAAATCCAAGCCTAAAAGATGAAATTTGCAGTTATGAAATGGATGTGGCCAAAGGACCACCAGCACAGCCGGTCTCACTGAAATGAGGTGCAGATGGCAGAAATCTTGCAGCAGCAATCTTACAAAATTTGATAGGGAAATTGCACAATCTGCCTTATCAACTCACCAAGGGCATTCCTGCACATGTGGGGAAAAAACTTCTGCTCTCTCATATCTGACAATTCCCAATTTGTAACTCCAGCAATAGGGGTTTTTTACATGTGAATTGAGCATTATTTTGTTGGTTTAGTGTTGCTCTATACTCATAATTGAGTGCAAGAAATAATTACACAGTATTTTGCTATGGAGTTCCCATCGTGTTTTGTGTTTTCTATTGCATCATGACATTATTAAAGATTATATAAAAAGTTACCACCTGCTGGAACCTCTGTCACAGTGGAAGAAGGAGGAAGTAAAGAAGTAAAGACCTTCCTGAGGTCACTGGGATTAAAAGGGCACTACAGGCATGTCTGATATCTAATCTCCCACAGGGAAATTCCCAAAGAATTGCACTTTAATACCTCAATTCTGAGCTTTTACAGCTCTAGCTCTTCCTTCCCAGCTACCTGCAGTTACACAACACTACACAATGTTTTAGTCAGGAAAGTAACGCCATTGTAGGCTTCTTTTTTCTTTTTCTTTTTTTTTTTTTTTTTTTTTCTTTTTTTTTTTTTTTTAAGGTTTTCTACAGCTGCTAGTGTTCTTTTGAAGGGACTCTGTTTTGTATGTAATATTAATGACACTTGAATCAATATAGGAAGTATAATGCATATCATTTCCACTAGAGAATGTTACTTAATTACAAATACACCCAATTATCTCTTAATGGCAGGAATTCATGTTTACAAACACAGTTAATAGTGTATATTTAATACATCTGGGGTTATTCTAAATATTATTAACACCTCAATATATGAATTATTATGTGCCATTCCTACACAAAACCCCACTATCTGAATGTGCCAGCCCCATCATGGTAAGATAGTGATGATTCTCAGCTGATAGGAAAATGTGTTTATACAGGATCAGGCTTTTTTCTCTCTGGTTCTGTTAGAAATTTTAGGTTATCCAAGGTAAACCATCTCTACCTCCTGCCTGCACTGTACTGCAGAATTCCAAGTCCTTGTAGTAAACAAACCCTTCTCACATTAGAGGTTCCAGGCAAAGCTGATCAAGCTCATCTCAATGGCTTCAGCCACTGGGGGACTTTTGATGTCCCTTTTGCTATGACGTGTTAATACCTAAATACAAATTTATGGATGTGTGAATATGGAGTTATAAAATAGATTAGGCAATTTTTTTTTTTCAATATTCCTTTCTCCCCCTGTGAGAGTGTGATCCTCTCACAAGACAGAGATGTTTTCTGAGAGTTCTCAGATCCAGGGAGGCACGTTGTGACCTCAGTCACAGGACAGTAAATACAGAGTAACTGCCCTGGACTTCATGGAATTACTTCCCTCAGAAAAATATAAGTGAAGAAATTTTCCCTTCTCCTTTACAGTGGCAACTGAATTTCATTGATCCAGTGAAGACTGGGAAATGTTTCTGATTAAATTTTACACCAGGAACACGAATGCTGTGTCCTCCCGATCCACCCAGAGTCACGAACAATAAACCAGAGTTTATAAAAGTGCTACAAGAACCAGGACCAAACACAAATCCCACCTTCCTGCACCCCAGCAGCTCAGCAGTGCCAAAGCTATTCTGAATTCTTGGAATAATTGTGCTGATGTGCTTGGAGGGGTCCCAGGGACAGGGACAGTGAGCACTGGCCCTTTGTGTGAAGGCACATTCAGATAGAGACAAGGTCATTGAAGAGAATTCTGCTTATGAGCACAGCTGCTCCTTTGAGTCAACCAATTTTTTAATTATGTGTTCCTCTTCAGGTGGAATTTTGGATGTTATTTTCTTTGATATCTTTATGACTCATGCTTCAGTTGAGCAAAGCAAGCTTCAATTTGCTAATGCAAGTGTGTACAAATTTGAAACTGGTTAGGTTGGGTGTGTCTGCCTATAGAAACACACATTTTCTTATCGTTTTCAATGGATGTTACTGGTGCAAAATTATCTGGCTACATCTTAGCTGAATTTAAGTATTTCATAGTTTGAATACCATTCTTTCAAAGTTAATTCAACTGGGTAATTGCTGAGGTTCAGAAGAGGAAAACTGCATTAATTGTGAAAAACCTGTGAGTAAGAAGTTGTCTATCCTGATCAGGTCACAGAGGTTATACAACCAGTTGGCATCACCTCCCATCTGCTGT
>VWYP01006054.1:3337-35348 GCA_013400435.1 Pycnonotus jocosus | reverse complement strand
CCCCCAGCTCTCCCAGCCTGGCTCCAGAGGGGCTCCAGCCCTGCAGCAGCTCCAGGAGCTCCTCTGGGCTCTCCCCATCAGCATTATCAACCCTTTCATGGTGATCTGATGCCTGGTGCTCCCCTCTCTGCAATCACATCTCCTCCAGCAGCACCAGTGATGTCCCAGCAGAACCTCCCTGCTCCCAGTGAGCTGCTGGGACACAGCCCAACGTGTCCCCCCCAGCACTGGTGGGACTGGCCAGGGGCAGAATCCCCTGCAGGGTCACTCTGTGCCCACTCAGGAGCTCCTAAGCCACCCACACCACGTGGCTGGTTGAGTTTTCCTCTATTTTTTATAAGAAAAGACAGCGTTGAGGTGATCTGTGGCTCTTCCCATGTCCTCAGCAAACCTCACCTTGCTGAAGAAACTTGTAATCCTGTCTTTAAACAAAACAAAAAAAAAAGAAAAAAACAAAACCCCATCAGGAGGAAAGCTGTCAAGTCGGTTTAACAGGATCTATTCTCCATAAATCCCTGTTGATTGGCGTTAATTATATCACCCCTTTGGATTCTTTATTCCTTGCATTCAGTATCAGCCATGCCACTGTTTTCTCTGGGATCAGTGTCAGCCTGGCAGACTCGAAATCACCCACATCTCCCTGTCTCCCCCTCTGAAAATATTAAACCAAGCTCCACTTTCCTCCCAGCCCCCAGAAATGAGCTCCAGGGTGATGTCCTGGTTCTCCTCCCTGCACTGCAACCCCCTCCCTGTGCAGGGTTTGTGCAGACAGCTCCTGAGCACAGCCCCATCTCTGCATCCCGTGGCTGTCCTCCCTGCAGAGCTCAGTGCTGACAGCCCCTGCCTGCTCTGCACGCAGTGACCTTCTCCCTGTGCCATCCCTGAATGCCACCGTGTCACCAGGAGCCCGCCAGCCCCTGCACCCACAGCCCTCGTGCCAAGGTGGGCTTTGATTTGTGCCAGGAGCTTGGGCAGGAGAGGTCAGAGGCTGCTGTGGCCTGAGCTGTGCTGGGAGTGCAGCCTGGTTCAGGGACAGCCACCCAAAGAGGGGCTGCTCTGCTGCAGCAGATTGGGGCAATCTGGATCAGTGAAAGGTGTCCCTGCCCCTGGCAGGATAACGGGGTTGTCTTTGGGTTTCTAACCCAAACCATTGTGTGATTGTGTGATTGATTGTGTGATTGTGTGATTGATTGTGTGATTGATTGTGTGATTGTGTGATTGTGTAATTGATTGTGTGATTGTGTGATTGATTGTGTGATTGTGTGCTTGCATGATTGTGTGATTGTGTGATTGATTGTGTGATTGATTGTGTGATTGTGTGATTGTGTAATTGATTGTGTGATTGTGTGATTGATTGTGTGATTGTGTGCTTGCATGATTGTGTGATTGTGTGATTGATTGTGTGATTGATTGTGTGATTGTGTGATTGTGTAATTGATTGTGTGATTGATTGTGTGATTGTGTGATTCTGTGGTTCTGGGATTGTGTGATTCCATGATTCTGTAGTTCTGTGATTCTGTGATTCTGTGGTTCTGTGATTCTGTGAGTCTGTGGTTGATTCTGTGATTCTATGATTCTCTGATTGATTCTCTGATTCTGTGATTCTGTGATTCTGTGATTCTATGGTTCTGTGATTGTGTGATTGTGTGATTCTGTGGTTCTGTGATTCTGTGATTCTGTGATTCTGTGCATCTGTGGTTGATTCTGTGATTCTGTAATTCTCTGATTGATTCTCTGATTATCTGATCCTGTGATCCTGTGATTCTGTTATTCTGTGGTTCTCTGATTCTCTGATTCTTTGATTTACATCCCACCAGTACCTCACCCTGGACACAACCAGCCTGTCATGCCAATTTAGGAATCCTGGCTGCTGGTGAAGCTCTGGTGTCCTGCCCTTTGGAAATGCCTCCCCAGGCCTGGCAATGTGCCTGCCACGCTGCCAATGGCCAAGCCAGCAGCCAGACCCTGTCCTCAGCAGGGCTCCCAGGCCGATTTCCATGTGGCTGCAGGCACGGCCTGCTCTGCACCTGTCCCACCCTGAGCCCTGCCCTGGCCTTTGGCAGGAAATGGGGCAGCAGCTGCACGGTCCCCAGCCAGGAGCAGCTGCACACAGGGTGCTGGCAGTGCCCCATTGGCACAGAGGTGCTGCTGGCTGTCACTCTGCCAGCTCCCCTGGTGCCCCACTCTGCCAGGATGCGCTGGGGAGGGGCTCAGGGGGTGGGCAGCAGCTGGAGGTGGCAGGGGTGGGCTCCAGGTCAGCTCAGCTCCTCGAGAGGAAAGCTCTGGAGGTGCAGAAAGAGCCTGAGACATCAGGAGCTGACCCAGCTGTTCTGTCCAGGCTGCACAGGACTGTCCTGACTGCCCAGTGAACCCTTCAAGGGGTTGCACAAATCCCATGAGGGACTTCCCTGCCCATCCCAGCTGTCCAAGGGAGCTGCATGGAGCCAGCAGGGCTGAGCAGGGCAGCTCAGCCTGGGAGAATCCGATTAATGGCACTGGGAGGGGATGCCCAGGAGCTGTGTAACAAAGGATGTCCCAAACATCCCATTGAGGAGACCTCCCCAGAGAGCAGGGGGCACCTGCTGTGGGCCCCAGAGCATCCACACAGAGCTGAGGGGTGTGAGGCAGCAGGATTTTAAACCATTCTGGGATTCCAGGATTCTCTGAGCTAGCAGGGAGGACTTTCCAACCCAAACCATTCTGGGGTTCCAGGATCCTCTGACCTAGCACAGGGTGATCACCTCTGCTGGGGAGGATGGGGCAGAGTGGGGCTGGAAAAAGGAACAGGCCCAGAGCCCCTTTTCCATCCTGGGTTCTCACACACTCGCCCATCCCTGCCACAAAGAGCCCAAAATAAATCCCTGATGTGACCGAGCACAGCTCCTGCCTTTGTGAGAATTTCCTGTTCAGGACCTGAAATCAATCCCAGAGGTTTCCAGAGGCACCAGGGCATTTTCTGGATGTTTCCAGAGGCACCAGGGCATTTTCTGGCTGTTTCCAGAGCTGCAGAAGGAGAGGGACTGGGCCAGGTAGGGGCAGAAGGAGTTTGGAGAGCTCCTGGTGAGCTCAGAAGAGAAATCCCCTGACATGGGGAGCTGTGTGGTGTGAGGAGCTGGGGATAGGGCAGCCCAGACAAGGAACCTCCCGACCCTGGAGCCTTCACCCTGCCCAAACCCAACCTTCCCTGGGCTCCAGGGGGAGGGCAGGGGCAGCCAAGCACCCACCATGGTCACACCCCATTGCAAGGCACCATTGCCCCTTCCCATGGCACAGACAGAGCTGGCCCAGCCCAGTGCACGGGGAGGAGGATTTGGGGGCTGGGGGAGGCTGAGGACACTCGAGCAGAGCCCCAGGAGGGTTCTGCTGTTGGTGGGAGTGGGGCAGGGCCTGGTGAGAGGGACAGGCTCACCCCACAGCAAAGCTGAGCCTGTGGGTCCTGTCCCAGCCCAGGAGCAGGACAGGGAGCATCTCCAGCAGGATCCAGGGAATGGGGACAGGCAGAGACCCAGCTGATCTCTCCTGCTGTCCCTGCCCCGTGCCTGCTCTGCTCTGCCTGCACAGCAGGAACATCCCTGAGGGACAAGGGACACATCTGGAGCCACAGAGATTTGTCCTCACTGACCGGCTCTGGCTGGGCGAGCAGGAGGCTCTGGGGCTGTGCCACTGACCCTTGGCACCCCATGCCAGCAGGACACAGCTGGCTCATCCCCTGGGCACTGCCTCTGGGCTCCTCGGACAAATTTCACTGTTCTGTGAGGTCACACTTGAGCAAGTGTAAAACTTTGCAGCTTTCTGCCCCTTTGAAGACAGCGGTCCCTGCGTGGCCAGCAACGCTCTCTGTGCTGCACAGGCTCCCTCTCCACTTCCCCTTTGTCCCATTAACTCAGCTCAGGAGGGATCCAGCCCTCAGCCAGCTCCTGAGGGGGCCAGGAGCACCCTGGGCTGGGAGGGTGCAGCATCCCCCTCCCAACAATCCCCAGATGTCCCCACAGCTGCCCCTGCAGCACGAGGAAGAGGACGGGGACAGAAGGGTGCAGACAAACGAGGAGGAGAAGCCTCCAGGAGCATGTGTCTGTCATGAGATACTCCCTTGCAGAAATCTTGGAAACCTTAGAAAGAGTTTCTGCTCAATGTTATTAATTAAGGCAAAAGAATCCCCATATGGAAAGAGAAACAGTCGAGTTATATTTTTGCTAAATACGCGGCACCATATGGTAACATACAGAAAATTGGCCACATAGGCAGCCTGGAATATATGTTACCATATGTTCATATGTACTTTATAATTTCTTTGTTTTTGAAAAAGGGCATTGTCTTGTGGGGCAAAAATGAGCAGCCCACCCCAGGGAGGAGGAGGAACAGCACAAGCTGCTTGTGCTGAACGGAGCCCAAGGAAGCAACCCAGCCACCTGGCCTGGGGGCTGCCAGGAGGAGCACGGGGGGCAGGCAGAGCTCCTTCCCTGCTCCTCATCCTCCTTGGCACCCCCTGGGCACGGACACACCGTGGGCAGGCTGGGGACACCCCGAGCAGGAGCAGGAGGAGGAGCTGTCCCCAGGAAACCTTCACTTCCCTGCAGCAAAGAGAGAGAGAGAGGGAAGGATGTGCTGGGGAAGCAGCGTGGAGACCTTGGGCAATTGCAGAGATGCTCCATCAGCGGGCTCTGGGTGCAGCCTGTGTGTGCCAGGGCTGTGTCAGGATGTGCTGGGGAAGTGGCATGGACACCTTGGGGAGGTGCAGAGATGCTCCATCAGCAGGCTCTGGGTGCAACCCAGGGCTGTGTGAGGATGTGCTGGGGAAGCAGCGTAGAGACCTTGGGGAATTACAGAGATGCTCCATCAGCAGGCTCTGGGTGCAGCCTGTGTGTGCCAGGGCTGTGTGAGGGTGTTGGGATGTACTGGGTTAGCAGCATAGAGCCCTTGGGGAGGTGCAGATCCTCCCTCAGCGGGCTCTGGGTGCAGCCCAGGGCTGTGTGAGGGTGTTGGGATGTACTGGGTTAGCAGCATAGAGCCCTTGGGGAGGTGCAGATCCTCCCTCAGCGGGCTCTGGGTGCAGCCCAGGGCTGGGTGAGGGTGTGCTGGGTTAGCAGAGTGGACACCTTGGGGAATTGCAGAGATCCTCCATCAGCGGGCTCTGGATGCAGCCTGTGTGTGCCAGGGCTGTGTGAGGGTGTTGGGATGTACTGGGTTAGCAGCATAGAGACCTTGGGGAGGTGCAGATCCTCCATCAGCGGGCTCTGGGTGCAGCCCATGTGTGCCAGGGCTGTGTGAGGATGTGCTGGGTTAGCAGCGTGGAGACCTTGGGGAGGTGCAGAGATGCTCCTCAGCAGGCTCTGGGTGCAGCCTGTGAGTGCCAGGGCTGTGTGAGGATGTGCTGGGTTAGCAGCGTGGAGACCTTGGGGAATTGCAGAGATGCTCCATCAGTGGGCTCTGGGTGCAGCCCAGGGCTGTGTCAGGGTGTCCCCGTGTCCCCATGGAGGTGGCTCCGTGTGTGTTCTCCCAGGCNGTGTGCCAGGGCTGTGTGAGGATGTGCTGGGGAAGTGGCATGGAGACCTTGGGGAGGTGCAGAGATGCTCCTCAGCAGGCTCTGGGTGCAGCCCAGGGCTGTGTGAGGATGTGCTGGGTTAGCAGCGTGGAGACCTTGGGGAATTGCAGAGATGCTCCATCAGTGGGCTCTGGGTGCAGCCTGTGAGTGCCAGGGCTGTGTGAGGGTGTCAGGGTGTGCTGGGTTAGCAGAGTGGACACCTTGGGGAGGTGCAGAGATGCTCCATCAGCGGGCTCTGGGTGCAGCCCAGGGCTGTGTGAGGGTGTCCCCATGTCCCCGCAGAGGTGGCTCCATGTGTGTTCTCCCAGGTGTGGCTGAGCCATTTGGGATCACCCTGCTGTACCCCTGCCAGCACCCCGAGGGTTTTGGGGAGCTGCCAGCTCCAAAGGAGCTCACAGGGAAGGCAGCTCCAGCTGGAGCCTCTGGCACCAGGGGCTGGAGACTGAGGGTGCCACAGCTGCAGTGGTGGGCACAGGGGGGCTCCGAGGCTGTGCCAACCTCTGCTGAGCCCTCACTGAGCTTGCCCCCCGAAATAATTGGGCAGAGGGTCTCTGTTGTGTGTGTGTGCACGGGGAGATGCCATTCCCTGCTCAGGGAGGTTGGCAGGATGTCCCCAGAGAACAGAGCAGAGTCCCCAGTGCTGCCTCCCTCCAAGGGCAGCTGGAGCCAAAGGGGTCCCTGCATTTGGCCCTGCTCAGGACAGCCCCAATCACTGAACTGGGGAATGGGTTGGGTTGGGAGAGACCTTAAAGATCACCCTGTTCCACCCCAGCCATGGCAGGGACACCTTCCATTGTCCCAGGCTGCTCCAAACCCCATCCAGCCTGGCCTTGGGCACTGCCAGGGATCCAGGGGCAGCCCCAGCTGCTCTGGGCACCCTGAATATCCCATCTCACCCTGCTCTGTGGCACTGTGCTGTGCTGTCACCCCAGCTCCTTGTCAAAAGTCACTTCCAACTGCCTTTTCCCTGCCCCATTTTCCCCTTCACCCTTCTCCAAGGACTGGCTGGAGCTTTGTCTTTCCCTCCCCTTGCACGGCCCAGCCCCAGCAGCACTGCTGGCTTTGGGGAGCAGCAGCAGCTCCTGAGGAATCCAGGATTTAATTCCATCCCCAGGGCAGGGACTGGGTGCCCGTGGCTCATCCACAGTCCCTGGGTCTGTGGCATTCTGGCTTTCCCTGCAGGTTCCAGGATGCTGCAGGGAGCTCTGCCAGGCTGGGGTTGGGCTGAGCTCTGCCAGGCTGTGCTGCTCTGATCCATCTCCCCAAACCCATCAGCACCAGGCTGGACCCTCAAGAATCATTCCTTGGTGGGGTCTGTGGGGGCACAACCAGGCTGGCAAGGCAGGGGGCTCTGCTGGCAGACACCTGGGCTGCTGTCACTCCCCTGGCTCTGGGGAGCAGCAGCAACATCTCTTCAGGAATCCAGGATTTAATTCCAGCCCCGGGGCAGGGACTGGGTGCCCGTGGCTCGTTCACAGTCTGTGGGTCTGTGGCATTCTGGCTTACTCTCCAGGTTCCAGGATGCTGCAGGGAGCTCTGCCAGGCTGTGCTGAGCACTGCAGGTGATGCTCTCTGAGTTCTCCTCCCCAAACCCATCAGCACCACCCTCAAACCATCAGCTGGACCCTCAAAAATCATTCCTTGGTGGGGTCTGTGGGGGCACAACCAGGCTGGCAAGGCAGGGGGCTCTGCTGGCAGACACCTGGGCTGCTGTCACTCCCCTTGGGCCTAGGTGCCACCCCATGCTGGGCTCTGCTGCAAACACACCTGGCAGGTGCTCAGCTGGGAATTCAGAGCCCCTCTCCCTGCTGGGTTGGATATTTTTAAGTCTGAGAGTTTTTAGCCTGCTAGCAGCTTGCTAACTTTTTTCCAAGGAAAAATTTTTCAAAAAAGTGTATTTTTTAAAAACAATCTTGGCAAACAACTCTCCGTTCTCCAAACAATCTTTCTCCAGGTAGTGCTTTGCCGTTTCTCTGGTTTAAACAATCAGATTAAAGAAGTGTTGTTCCTATTCACCTACAGAAACACCATAAAAAGGTAGTAAAAATTAGACTTTAAAGCCTTTTTTCTGTGCTCTTTGCCTTCTGAAATATTTAGAGCCTCTCATCTTTCTCTCATGTCCTACAATGACACAGCAGCTCCTCTGGCTGGGCTCTCCTGGTGCCCCCTGCCCTGCCCTGGGCACAGACAGGATTTGATGCCAAACATCTCCTGGGCCAAGGGAGGTGAAGGCTGCAGTGGAATTGTGTGTCCCAGCAGGGAGCAAGGGCTGCTCCTGTCACAGTGTGAGCAGGGACAGTGACACTCAGTGTCCCCACTCCCCCCTGGTGGCTTTTCTCCAGCCATGGGTGATGATCAGTGCCAGTCCCTTCTGTCCAGGGGCATCTCCTGATCTGTGCGGGCTCAGGGGGTGATGGGGGGCTCTGCCCAGCCCTGGAGTCCCCCCAAGGTTCTGACAGGCTTGGCTGACACAGGGATGGGGTGTGCTGGTGCCCCCAGCCCTGCTCTGCACCCTTGGGCCCGCAGGAGACCCCCGAGGTGCCCGGGGTGGGTGTGGATGCCCAGGTGATCCTGCAGGGTGAGGATGGAGATTCCCCTGGCCCCCACACCCACATGGGATGGGGTTTTTGAGGGGCTGAGCTTTTCCCTGCTGGTTTCCCAGAAAGAGGAGGGGGGGCTGTGGCTGGGGGAGGGGGGCTGACCCTGAGCCAGGCAGCTCCAAACCTGCAGCCCTGCCCCAGTGTGGGACCCTCTGGGTGGTCCCAGCCGCACCAGGGAGGTGGGAGGGACCCTTGGCAGGAGGAATGGGTGGGAGCTCACCTGCCTGGAGAGAAGAGACCCTTTGGAGGGGCAAAAAGGTGGGTACAGACACAGCCAGGGCTGAGCAGAGCCCCTGTGCCCTCAGCTATCCCTCAGCCCAGACCACAGGCAGGGCTTCCACCCTGGCAGGGCAGCAGGACCTGCAGGACCTCCCTCCCTGCCCCTCCAGGACCTCCAAGACCTCCAGGATTTCCAGGGCCTCCAGGACCTCCAGGGCTGCAGGATCTCCAGAACCTCCAGGACCTCCCTCCCTGCCCCTCTAGGACCACCCTCCCTGCTCCTCCTGGCACAGGCAGCTGCGAGTGAACCTTTTGTGCAAGGCCTGGGTGGCTGCAGCTGCCCAGCCAGACCATCCCAGTGCCCACCCAGCCCTCCCCACCACACAGCCAGACCATCCCAGTGCCCTTCCAGACCATCCCAGTGCCCACCCAGCCCTCCCCACCACACAGCCAGACCATCCCAGTGCCCACCCAGCCCTCCCCACCACACAGCCAGACCATCCCAGTGCCCTCCCAGCCCCCCTCATCTCTCTGCCAGCCCACCCAGCCCAGCGCAGCGCCCGCAGCCAGCCGGACTCCACAGGAGCAAAGGCAGCCCTTTGCTTCCAGCCCCACTTCTGAGCTCCCCCTCGGCTTTGGAGCAGCTTCATTAAAAGGAAACACAAACCAGAAGCAGAAGGAAGCACTTTAAAGTCGCTGGCAGCTTTGCCTGTCTATGAGTTATGAGGTCTTGCTTTATTCATGGGGCAGGGAAAAAAAAAAAAAAAAGAAAAAAAAAAAAAAGAGTGCTTATCTCCTCGGAGTCCATTATGTTTCATTTGGAGCCCGGGTGCAGCCGGTGCTTTGGCAGGAATTTCCCGGTGCCCCGCTCACCCTCCCGAAACTTTATCTCCCGACTTCATTACTGGGAGTTGCACTCGCCCCGGTTTATCAGCCGTGATGGAGTGGATTGCTGACTTCTCTGCTGTCCTAGCAAAAATGAGGATGGAGACATTCTGCTCCAGGTTCCTGCTATTTTCAGAGACCTTGGCTGCATGATTTATTCATAAAAAAGCCATTATTTATGCCAAAGAAAGAAGACAGAATGGGTTAGCTTTTTAAGTGCTTATAATGCATTATATGGTACCTTAGCCTGCCAGACATCATTTATAATTGTAGAATCCCTTAACCTCCTTTTTCTGTTTTCCCTACCCTTCACATCAGTGCAGAGGGTGATAGCAAACTCGGTAATTAGCAGAAGTTGACAGATGTGGCAAGGAGAGGTAAGGTGAAATATCATCGAAGGAGACGTTTCTGCAGCACCTGAAGTGAAGAAAGACCCTCCCTCCTCCCAGCCTTGATCTCCCAGCACAGGCAGGGTGGGAGTGCAGCACCACCAGGGAGGATTCTGACTCTGGGGTCCATCCAAACCTCTGCAGCCTTTGCTGATGGCCCGTGGAGCTCCCAGCTGGCTGCAATCCTGAGAAAGCCATCCCTGCTCCCGCTGCAGACACAGCCTTGGCACGCTCCGGGTTCCTGCTGGTGCCACCAGCACCCCTGGCCAGCAGCGCAGGGATTTGCTGTGTCACAGCTGTTGGGGGGTCCCTGCTGTCCCCCACTCCAGGCCCTTTCCTAAGCCCTTGCACAACGAGAACAAATCTCAGGACAGAATAAGCCAAAAAAAAGAAAAACGCCCCAAATGTGCAAATGTGATGGAGTTGAAGAGCAGGGAGGGCTGAGGCTGGCCCTGCAGCTCTGCTGCCACCATCACACTGCCAAGGCCACCTCTTGTCACCAAGCAAGGCTGTGTTTGTCACTCTCAGGGCTGTGCTGTGCTTGTCCAGGTGAGAGCAGGGCACACCTGAGCTCAGGGCAGGTCCATGGCCCCCCAAATGCTCCTTGTCCCCCCACCCTCAGCACAAGGTGGGAAATGCCTGCCCCAGCAGCTGCTCCAGAGCTCAGTCACCTCCTCTAAACCAGGCTCTGAGGGGGACTTCAGACATCTCCCAGAATCATTAAGGGTGGAAAAGCCCTCCAAGATCATCGAGTCCCACCGTTAACCTCCTTCCTGGGCCTGCTGCTGTCACTCTGTGTCCTCCCATCACTGCCAGGGGTCTCATTGAGGCTGAAAGCAGCGGGAAAGGGATTTATATCCCACAGGAGAGCACAGCATTCCCAGCATAACCCATCCTGGAGTAGGTGTGGGTATGATTTTAAAAGCAAATTTAAATCCCAGCTATCAAATCGGAGCGTTTGGGACAGGCTGGAATTCCTGCCCTGTGCCCAGGAATGGATGGAAGGAGGGAAGGGGCTGCTTTTCCCTGTGATGGGGCTCGGGGGGTGCAATGTGATGGCCACAGGGCCAGAACCCCCCAAATTTGGTGTGGGGGGTTATTCTGTGCTTGTTCCCAGCTGGAACGAGACACCCACGCTCGGGACTGTGAGAGGAACCACAAGAAAAACAATTAATGATTGGAGGTGAGAGGCAGCCTTCCCCTCCAGGCTGCTCGCCTGGGCTGGATTCAAGTAGGAGAAAATCCCCATTAAAAGGCAGTGCCATTTCCAAGCTTCTCCCAGTTCAAAAGCACAGACAGCAATCTCAGCTCTGATTTCGCTTTTTAAGCCTAAGATAAATAAAAACGCGAAGAGACGGGAAATAATGTAATGTAATCATCAAGGAGAAGAGAAACCAAAGGCTCGGCCCTCGCACACACGGGCAAATATAAACACACACGCAGAACACATTTTAAAACCAATTAAAATCCCTTTGCAGGGAAAGCTCTTTCACCCACTCTCCGGGATCCAGGCTATCTCCTTCCTTGGCGCGCTGGAGATGAATAATTAAAAGCTAAACATATGTTAAAAAATGCAAACAGTACATGATCCTGGAAACTTCCTCTCCTTATTATTATTATTATTATTATTATTATCATTTCCACCAGAAAGCTGGGAGACGGTTCCAAAAGCGGCGAAACGCGCCAACCTCGTGCGGTTCCCTGCTCCGGCTGGGAAGGAGTTAAAACCATTTGGCAGAGACTAACCCATTAGGCCTAATAATTATGAAATTATAGAGGTACTCAGGTGACTGTTAATTTCACACATACTGTTCAGCTCGGTGGCTAATGAGAGCCTGAAGAACTCAAGTGCCTCATCTTTCTTGTTGAATGGTGACCTGCAATTAATGAGCTTCTGCAAGAAAAGGCAGCATTTTGCACTTGGGGCTAATAAGATGGCTTTTGTGCAGCAGCATTGTGATACCAGGAGCTTTCGAATGAAGATTAAGAACTTTTCTCCTTATTTATTTATGAGCTCTACAGCGGTCCAAGAGACCACACATGCAGAGAAGCGGCCCTGGTGTGAGTCTTGGAAGAAACTTAAGAGCACAGTTGCTCCGAGGCAATGGCAAAAAAAATAAAATAAAATAAAATAAAATCCTCCTTCTCCTGCACTGAGTAGTAATGAGAGGGAATTGCAGCCCCCCATCCCTGGAAATGTTCAGGGCCAGGCTGGATGAAAGCAGCCTGGGATGGTGGAAGGTTCCCTGCCTGTGGAAGTGGGGGGTGGAAGGAGATGAGCTTTAAAGTCCTTTCCAAACCATTCTGGGGTTCCAGGATTCTCTGAGCTGGCACAGGGTGATCACCTCTGCTGGGGAGGATGGGGCAGAGTGGGGCTGGAAAAAGGAACAGGCCCAGAGCTCCTTTTCCATCCTGGGTTCTCACACACTCGCCCATCCCTGCCACAAAGAGCCCAAAATAAATCCCTGATGTGACCGAGCACAGCTCCTGCCTTTGTGAGAATTTCCTGTTCAGGACCTGAAATCAATCCCAGAGGTTTCCAGAGGCACCAGGGCATTTTCTGGCTGTTTCCAGGGGCACCNTCCTGTCCCTGTTCCCTGGGAGCAGAGCCTGACCCCCCCGGCTGTCCCCTCCTGTCAAGGAGTTGTGCAGAGCCACAAGGGCCCCCCTGAGCCTCCTTTTCTCCAGGCTGAGCCCCTTTCCCAGCTCCCAACCCCAAACTCTCTGCAGCTCTCCAAGCACAGGCACCAGGCAGAATCCAGGCCGTCCCTGCCTGGTGTCTGTGCTTGGCGAATTTTTTTATTTTTTATTTAAATTTTATTTAAATTAAAATTTAAAAATTTGACCTTTACAATATTCATTCATATGAGCTCAGGGTGTTCCCACCACCACCTGTGTTAGAGCAGCTCAGAAATTCCTCCTCCCACAGCCCTGGCTGTTCATTCTCCCTCCCTGAGGTGACACCCTCTGGTTTTTGACCTCACTCCCAGCTCAGGCATCCACAGAGAGAGGAGAAGCTGGGCCAGGACACAGGTTTGTGGAGCACCCAGCTGGGTGTTTTTGGTTCTTTACAGCTCTGACGTGGAAAAGCAGCAAATTGCAAACAGCAAATAGCCGGCAATGCCTGTGCTGCTGCAGACACGGAAAACTCAAACCGTGTCAGAATCTCACCCAGTGCTGGAAAAGGCAGGAAAGTTGATGCAAAGCTTCTTTGCTTGCTGGAAAAAAAGAGCAAATGAACAGGGTTCTGCACCTCCTGCCCTGCAGCAGGCAGGGGCTGCTTCCATGGTCCTTTCCCATGGGTTGGGAGCCCATCCTGAGGAGGTCCAGTGGTGCCTGGCTCTGGTTTGTGCTCCTGCACCTCCCCTGTGGCCTCTCCAAGATCCTGGAGACTCCAGCTGATCTGTCAAGAGTTTCCCAGACAAAAGTCTGATGGAGGAGATTTGTGGACGCCCCAGCAGGGTCTGTCCTTCTGTCCTGGCGGGTCCTGGTTCTCCACAGGTTCATTCTTGTGCTGCTTTTCCAGAATGAGCTGAAACGGTGGGTCCCAGGTGTCTCTCAGCCCTCGACAATGCACAGAAGAAGTTTGGGTTGGAAGGGACCCTAAAGATCACCAACAGGAGCTGTGGGCCCTGCTCCAGCACATCCAGACTCCTTTGAAACCACTGAGTACAGCTGTGCTTTCCTTGGCCACAGTTTCACTTTGGGGCTGCAAACAGAACCCTCAGGTCCTGGCAGGTCCTGGCAGGTGCCTCCTCACAGGAATTCTCTGCCATTATTTTTACACTTTGTGGAATATAAGGGATATAAATTCGTGTGTTTAATCTGTGTGGTGTATAAATTAATGTATTAAGCATATCCAACTGTGATACAGGCTTTGGGTAAATTTGTGTATCAAAATATGTTGTATGTATAACCTGAAAATCATGTTGCAAAGCTCTGACCTCCAAAGATTGTAAAAAGCTTCTCTGGCTGCCGAAACTCAACTCATATCCATTTGTAAAAGTCTTCAGAATAGAAACTCATATCCATTTGTAAAAGTCCTCAGAATAATAGGAGAGCAAAACCACCATTTGCAACAGAAAGGATGTGGCACAGGAGATGGCCCAAGACATCAACCCCTGATACCAATCAAGGAGGAGAGACCCAGAGATGGAGGGGGATTCAACATTTCAATAGATAATTCCAAGAACCTGATTCAGATGCCAAACTCCTCCAGGAAATCCTTTCAGAACCAAACAGAAAAAGAAAAGGATGGCATGGATGTGCCCACTAGACAAAGACACAAAATGAACTTGCCCCAGGGCAGAAAAACAGTATAAAAACCAAACCCTGGAAGCTGGAGGGTGTGGATGGGGAAGCTCAGCTCACTTGAGTCTGTCCCCCTGCCACCCAACACCCAACGGTGTTGCTTGTTTTTATTGTGGCTAATTCAAATTGGTTTTGAAAATTGTAAAGTAAATTGCTTGATACTAACTTTGATTCTAATTCATTTATAACAACTTTATCCTGCAAGGGCTTGAGACAGGAACAAACTTCAGCCCGTGGCACAGAGGAGCCCCTGGAGCCCCACTCTGGCCAAGGATGACCCAGGAGAGCCTGAAGGCAAAACAGGAGCTTCTCTCTGCAGAGAGCAGGTGCAGGCAGTGGAATCACAGAGCAGTTTGGATTGGAAGTGTGTTGGGAAAGATGAGACAGGAACAGTTCACAGGTATGATTGCTTAGCAAGAGATTCTGAAAATACAGAGCCTGTGAGTGAAATAGAAACGAAAGCAAGCTTTGAGATGCGAGCATGGCAAGCAGGAAGACAACGATCAGCTGAGGGTGGGATTGAGCAATGGCAAACAAAGGGACACCCAGGGGTGGAGCCCCACCGAGGTATCAGGGTTATCGGTAGCCTTTAAGGTTTAGAATATAGAGAGGTATGGTAATGTGGCACTTCTCATAGGTTGTATGTAAATTCTGTAGAATCTGTCTGTGGTGCCGGTTGGTTACTGTAAATCAGAACATTCAACACAGAAAGAGATACAATGCATTGTAACAAGGACCTGGGTCTCTCTTTGGACCATGCTTTCAGCTGAGAGCAGAGCTCCTCTCCACCCACAGCCTTAGCAAGAAACCACACGTTCCAAGAGCAACCCTGTCCTCCAGAGATCTCTCTCTCTGCTGTCACAGCTCAAAGATCATCTAATTCCACCCCCTGCCATGGGCAGAGGAGTCACTCCCTAGGTCAGGTTGTCTCCCCAATCCCTGCAGAAGCTTCTCCTCACCTGAGGCATCACCTGGCTGACCCTGGAGGCTCATCCTGGCCTGGGTGAGGCACCAGGGCTCAGCTGCTCCAAAGCCACCCCACGAGCCCCAGTTTCTCCAGTGAACTGTGGGGAGAGAGGGCTGTTTGGGGGGCTGAGGGGTTCAAACCCTGTGTTCAGAGTGCATCCCCAGTGCCCTGGGTCAGGGGACAGCCAGGCAGGGGCCCTGTGCTGGGCAGGGGACACTGGTGGCAGCAGTGGTGAGTTCAGAGGTGCCACCAGCTCCTGCTGCCTGTGGGCACTGTCTGGGGACACCTCTGCAGGCAGTGTCACACCACAGGGACACCTGAGTGTGTCCTGGCCCTGTGGCTGCCCTGGGGACCTCTCCTGTCCCTGTGAGTGTGACCTTGGAGAAGTTTGGGTTCACCACAGCCGTGCCACCTCAGCCCAGGGGCAGAGATGAGGTCACCTGTGAGTTTGAAGGGAATGATTTCCCTTTTCCCTTTCCAGGAGCAGTGGATTCCACTCTGTCAATACATCCCAAATTCTGCTGCTTCCCTGCCCCCGTGCCTCCATCTCCAGCGTCACTGAACCAAAGAACAACAGAGTGGGTTGGGCTGGAAGGGGCACTAAAGATGATCCAACCCCTGCCATGGGCAGAGACACCTTCCACTGTCTCCAAACCCATCCAGCCTGGCCTTGGACACTGCCAGGGATGAGGCAGCCACAGCTTCTCTGTGCCAGGGCCTCCCCACCCTCACAGGGAACAATTTCTTTCTGATGTTTAATCTAAATCTCCTCTTTTTCATCTTGAAGCCATTCCCCCTCACCCTGCTACTGCTTTGCCTCACAAAACCCCAAAAAATCCCTACAGGATCCCCTCCCAGCACCTTGTGTTCCTTCCTGGCAGTGCCTGGGATGCTCATTCATGAGATAACCCCAGTTCCTCTCCACCACAGAATCACTGGGTTGGAAGAGACCTTCAGGATCATCGAGTCCAACCCAACCCTAACCCCAACTAAACCCTGGCCCCAGTGCCACATCCAGGCTTTGTTAAACACATCCAGGGATGGTGACTGCACCACCTCCCTGGGCAGACCATTCCAGTCCTTTATCACCCTTTCTGTGAAAGCTTTTCCTGATCTCCAACCTGTATTTCCCTTGGTGCAGCTCGAGGCTGTGTCCTCTGGTTCTGTCAGTGCTGCCTGGAGAAAGAGCCCAAGCCCAGCTGAGCACAGGCACCTTCCAGGGATTGTAGAGAGTGACCAGGGCACCCCTGAGTCTCCTTTTCTCCAGGATAAACAACCCCAGCTCCCAGCTTCCATCCCTGCTCCCTGTCCCTGTGTGACAGCAGCCCCCACCCTCAGGTGTCTGTCAGAGCTCATCCCCGAGGTGCTGGGGCTCACCTGGGGCTCACCTGGGGCTCACCTGGGGCAGCTGCTCCTCGCTGGGGTTGGGAGCAGCCACCCTGCTCATCCTGAGGTGGCACCGGCTGCATCCTGTCCCCTCCCCCGGGGTGACTGCTGCCAGCTGACAGAGACAGACAAGTGTCACATCAGGGGGAGCCTGACGAGCTGACGAGCTGGGGGGAGGACGTGGGAGCTGTCAAGAGCTGGCACTCGGCTTTCCATGGGTGGCCTTTGGTTGTTTTGCCTCCTTCCCTTCGGAGTCACTCATGCGGCCACGAGCGAGGCCCCCGGAACCGAGGGGAGAGGCACTGAAACGGAGCTGACAGCGTGGGGGATGGCTGCCACCCTGCCCAGGCTGAGCCAGGGGAGGAGGGAAGGGCTGGGAGAAGGTCTGAGCCTTCTCTGAGCCCTCAGCCTGCCTGGGGCTGTGGGGTTGTGGCCACTTCCCAGCCCTGGGCAGTGTTTGCTGCTGTGCTCCAGGCCTGGCCAGCATCCCCTGCTTGAGCCAGAGCCAGCCCCTGTCCCTGCCTGTCCCTGCCTGTCCCTGCCTGTCCCCTCTCCTCGCCTCACCTGTCTGTGTTCCCTGGCTGTTGAGTCTCTCCCTCCTCCTAAAACCCCATTTCAGGCATTTTGCTCTTCTGTGCAATGAGTAACTGAGCAGGTGCATCCCAGCCCCTAAAAACGCCTCCTTTGGGTGTCTTGTGGTGGGAGCACAACATTCTCAGCACTTTGAGAGCTGGTGGAGATGCCTTGGGATTTTACCTTTTATATTCTTCATATATTTGCAATCCTGCAGTTCTTTAGTGTATCACTCTAAACTCCACACACAGTGGGAGCTGCTGCTTCCCCATTTTGGGCAGATACAACAATTCCTCTCCAGGCCTGGGGATCAAGGACCCCTCACTGCCTCAGAGAAATGGAAACAAAAGTGAGTTGGGGGGAGCAAATTTGGGGTGAATGGCTTCATTACCTGAAGCTTTAATTGGAAGATTCACCCCCAGAATGCAAACGGACCAAACTGATAAAAGTGTGAAAACCTGTGACCCATCATCCATTTTTGGGTGTAGCCCCTGGGGGGGCTTTGTCTGCCCTAAATGAAGGCCCTTCAATAAATAGAACTGCTTTGTATTCTGTTAATTTTGTCTGGCCTCTGTTTTTAATGGAGTCCCAAAAAAGCACCAAAACTCCCCCCAGGCAGGGGTGGAGGGGGCTCTGTGGGGCTCAGCAGAGGAGGCAGAGAGGCTGGGGGGCTCTGTGCAGTGCTGTCCCCGTGGTGGGGAGCAGGAGGGCAGGGGGTGGCCGTGTCTGCCAGCCCTCCCCTGCAGTCCTGTGCCCCCAGAGCACAGCAGGGGCAGCTGGGCACCACATCTGGGGCATCCCACAATGTGCTCTGATGTCCTTTCCCTGACAGGGCCACCCATGGGGCCGGGAGACAGACCCAGCGTGTGTGTGTGAGTGCTGCCCTTCAGGGGGATCCTCCTGCCTCTCGTTTTGTGTCCTTGCCGGGTTCTTGTTTGCCATCTGGCCCTTCTGGCTGTGCTGTGTCCCTGCCAGGAGGCAGCGGGGGCACTGCAGCCCCTCCCCGTGCTCAGAGCTCCCTGCCAGCAGCTCCTGGGGGCTTCACCTGAGTGCAGTGACCCCCTTGCACCT
The DNA here is from genome assembly GCA_013400435.1 of Pycnonotus jocosus. Classification (NCBI taxonomy): domain Eukaryota; kingdom Metazoa; phylum Chordata; class Aves; order Passeriformes; family Pycnonotidae; genus Pycnonotus; species Pycnonotus jocosus. Next base: position 17,405 of record VWYP01006054.1, on the reverse strand, counting down.
TGGCAGGTTGGAGATGTGGTGAGAGCAGCTGGTCCTGGCTCTGTAGAGGAGCTGGGGCACCAGGGGCTCTTCCTAGAGGACTTCCTGCCTCAGTTTCCCCATCCCCACGGTGTGAGCAATGAGCTGTCTCAAGGAAATGCAGACAGGAGCGAGGTGCCCTTTACCAGTGAACTCCTCGCACCAGGCAGAGCTGAAAAATTCATTTTTGTGTAGCCAAGGAACTCTGAAGGAACAGAGGTGAGACGGGGAGGCCCCCCCAGCTGCACAGAGCTGTGCAAGGCAGCAGAGCCATCGTGGGGTGAGGGGAGCCCCCAGAGGAGCCCCCTGTGCCGGGGAGGGCAGGACAAAGCCTTGCAGAGAGCTGCAGTGCCAGGGCTGCTCTGCTCCTCAGAGGGAAGGCTGAGAAGTGCTTTAATTTCAGCCTTTAAGTGCCTTCATGGGGATAAAACCCCAGGTGCTAAATCTGGTCGGGAAAGACAGAGCAAGGGCCGGCAGCTGGAGGCAGATCCACGGGAGATGGATTTGGGAGGTTAATGGGGGCACAGAGAGGGGAGCTGGGCACAGGGATGGCTCAGAGCAGGGTCAGGGGGTGCAGATGGGCTGCCTGGAGGACACACCCAGCACAGGTGCTCAAGCTGTGCCAAGGGAAATATAGGTTGGATATTGGGAAAAAGCGTTTCACAGAGAGAGTGATAAAGTACTGGGATGGTGGTGGGGTCACCATCCCTGGATGTGTTTAGGGAAAGCCTGGATGTGGCACTGGGGCCATGGTTTAGTTGGGGTTAGGGCTGGGTTGGACTCGATGATCCTGAGGGTCTCTTCCAACCCAGTGATTCTGTGATTCCGTGATTCTGTGATTCTGTGATTCTGTGATTCTGTGATTCTGTGACTCTGTGACTCTGTGACTCTGTGACTCTGTGATTCTGTGATTCTGTGACTCTGTGACTCTGTGACAAGGCGCTGTGGCCCCATGACACGGACAGGGAAACTGAGGCACGGAGGGGCCGATGTCGAGAAGCCCCGCACACAGGTAGGGAGGGGCGGGTGTTTGCACACACGGATCAGGTGTCAGTGCTCAGGTGTGTCCCCTGGCAGCTCGCTGCTGTCACCCAGAGCCACCTGAGGCACCCTGGGGTGGCCCACCTGGCCGCCATCTGTCACGGCAGAAGGGCACGGCTTTCCCGTGGATCCTGTGTCACATCTGCCAGCCTCCTGGACATGTCTCAAGTCCCCCCAGAGCTTCTTGAATTGCACCGGGCACCTCTGCCGAGGACTGGGCTGCTCCCCTCCCCTGCAAAGCCTGCTTTCAGCAGTGATTATCCTGCACAGACGCTCCGATGAGAGAGGCCCCGTTTCATGTACCTCTCCCCAGGCTCTTCATTACAACAGCCCGACACCAGGGCTGCTCTGATCCCCAGCCCCTGGCAGCTCCCTCCTGCCTCTGGAGGGCTGGTGCTGCACGTGTGGCTGCCTCCCCTGGCGGCACAGATGTTCAGGCAGGACATCTGATCCTCGAGGATGAGCTCAGCGGTGTGATGAGGTGCTGGAGGATTCAGGCAGCCCTGGCCCCTGACAGGGTCCCTGTGGGTCACACACTGCTGTGAAATGGGGTGTGTGGGGTGAAAGTCATCATAGAATCACCACAGGGATGTGGAGTGGTTTGGGTTGGGACACTTTCCACTGTCCCAGGCTGCTCCAAGCCCTGTCCAGCCTGGCTGTGGACACTGCCAGGGATGGGACATCTGTGGGACCTGGCTGCTCCTGTCCTCTCCAGTGCTGGAGCAGTGCTGGGGGGTAAAGGCAGGAGCCAGGGGGGCAGCTGAGGCAGCTCTGCTGTCTCTGTTGGCTTCAGGGGACAGAGCAAGGTGCCAGTCCCACTTCCCAAGGCATGGGCACAGCCCTGAGGCTGCCAGAGCTCCAGAGGTGTTTGGACAATGGTCTGAGGCACAGGCTGGGATTGATGGGGGGGTCTGTGCAGGGCTTGGGGTTGGACTGGATGATCCTGGTGGGTCCCTTCCAGCTCAGAATTCTCTGTGATTCATTTCAATTCACTCCACTGGAGATCCCAGCTGGCACAGGAGGGCTCCTGTGGATTGTGGGGCTGTGCTCTCCTTTGACTCTCTCCCTCGGGAAGATTTGTGGGCGCAGAGCCAGCCCAGAGCTGCACAAAGAGCTGTGCAGTGGGAAATGTGGGCTCTGAGCCACCCGGCTCACACCTGGGAGCTGCTGAGAGGGGCTGAGGCAGCAGCAGCAGCAGCGGTGCCCTTTGAAGGAGCTGTGCAGCACCAGGTGTGCCATCCACCCTTGTCTGGAGGCACCAAGCTCATGCCCGCTGTCCCTGCCCTGACTGGCTGTGCCAGGGCTCAGCTGGGTGTGGAGGGCAGCTGGGAGATGCCCTCAGCCCTGGCATGCCAGCCTGGGGAAGGGCTGCCGTGCCCAGCACTGGGAGCTGCTGAGCTCTGCTGCCTGCCAGAGGAGCAAACCCGGTGCCAAGAGAGGGAAGATCCTGCTCCTGTGCTGTTCTGCAGCAGCAAACAGGGGATGAAGCTGTAAAACCCCAGGTAATCCTTCAACCCTCCCGGCTCTCCAGGGCTGGGCAGGGTCACGGCGAGCAGGAGGCTTTCCAAAACTGTGCCAGGGCTGGGAAAAGCACCTGCCAGCCCGCCTGGGAGCTTTGGGGACGCTGTTTGCTGGCAGCTCTCCATCTGCACAACCTGTGGTGCTGACAAACCCCTCTGAGGGCTGGGAGGGAGCCAACATCTGGCTGCCAACCATCTCTCCCCTCCCTGGCTCCAGCAGCACAAAATGACCACTAAAAACGCGGCTGGAGAGTGTGTGTGTGTGCCCTGGGGACACCCTGCCACCTTGTCACTGCGGTGTGGTCACAGGTTGCTGCCCCGTGGAGCATCTGGTGCCAAAGAGGGGTCTGGTTTTGGCTGCTTCCCTCCCTCATCAGCCTCCCCTGGGAAGCCTTGGCTGCCTCCCCAGGAAAAGAGCCCCTGTGGCCAGGCTGGAGGACACTTCCAGGATTCCCAGCCCCGCTGGAGGCCTCTGAACCTGCAGGTGATGACTTCACCCTGGGGCAGGTGTGGCAGCCAGGCCGTGAGTTTCAGTGGGAAAGGTAACTGCTCTTTGAAAGAGGCCAACATTTATTAGATGTGGGGGCTGGGAGATGTTTGGAACAGCAGCACAGCAAATCCTGCAGGGATCCCGCCTGCCCAGCCCACCGCAGGCAGCTCTGCCCTCACTCTCTCTTCTCTCAGGTCGTTGTTTTGGTTCCGTGGCTGGGGAGAGGTGCTGGGTCAGGTAATGAAGGCTCCAAAATCCAAAATCTGCTCCAAAACCGGGCTGTGGCTCCATCCAAACGCGAGCCCGGTGTGTCCCCAAGCTCAGGAGCACAGTGAGGTGACTCCTGCAGCCGCTGGTGTCTTGAGACTCCCCAGAGCAGCCCAGAACGGGAGCTTTGCTCTGCTCCAAGCCGGGAGTGTGGCACGGAGCTGGCGCGGTGACAGCCACAGCGGGGCTGCCACATCCACAGCATCGGATGGTGGGCGGGGGGCAGAGCGGGGCTGGGGGATTGGCTTGGTTGACATTTAAAGCTCCTTTTCAACCCAAACTCCGAGCCTGAGCGAGTCTCCGAGGCCGGGCTGTGGGGAGCAGGGCCATGGGGGGGGTCTGGCTCGCATCGTTCTCCCAACCACATCCATCCCTGGTGGTTCTCCCCGAGGGCCCCGCGGCGGTCGGGACCTGCTGGAGAAGGAAGGGCTGATGAGCTGCAGATGGGGCAGCCCGTGCCCGGCAAGGGCCAGGGAAAAGGGAACAGCAGCAGAATCCCCGCTCCTTCCCTGGCAGGGCTCGGTGGGGCCGGAGGGCATCGCTGCCCCTTGCCCCGGCAGCATCGCCCTCCCCGGGAACCCTCGGAGCACCGGGCGAGGCTGGAATTCCCAGGGAAGCTCAGCTGGCTCTCCTCCAGTCTCATAAGCATGACAATCGCTCTCTCGCCTGCTCTGCCTCACATCCTACCCTTAACATTTAACCACTCCCCGTTAATTTCCCAATTGCCACACACATCGCCGAGTCATTCCTTCCCCAAACGCCGGGGCCCGGCCATTCCCAGGGAGGCCGGGGGGCCGGGGAGGAGGGGGCAGACCTGGCTGCGGACCCCCGGTGCCGGGAGGGAGGATGGGAACAGCAGGAGAAGGGAGCTGGGGACCCGCCACTTGGCTTTGTGTGGTGGCAGACACATGGAGCACATTAGCAGCCTTTCAGTGGAAGTTTGATCGATGGGGAAGGCTTTCGAACTGACTATCAAAGCACGCATGGTATGTGAGAAGCAGACACCAATTAGTGATGTCTTTTTAAAGGCTGCCTTGTTAAGAGGGGAATAAGGGGAAAGAATGAAATTGGCCAGAAAACATGGAGCTATTTAACCTTAATTAGAAGGAAGGTGTGGGCTTTGTGAAAAGGCCATTTCTGAAAGGGGTTTTTCTCCCTGGGTATAAAGAGATCCTGCCTACTTGTTAGAGACTTGTTAGAGTTTATAAGGCTGGGCAGGAGGCTAACTTGTAGAAATGCCTTTTATGCCACTTGAATGTGTGGCTTGCTTATTATAGTCTGCCATCCTGCCAGGGTGGCTGGTGGAGAGGAGAGGAGAGGAGAGGAGAGGAGAGAGCAGCACTGCCAACTGGCTATAAATTTCATGAACATCATAAATGTAAGTGCTTTCTGGAGAGCTGTACAGATTGCACATAAAAGTCCCCCTTCTGTCCCTGTAAACTAAAAAGAGGGCTTTTTTGGCAAATTAAAAATTGTAGAGTATCTTCCATGCTGAGCTAGGAAGCAGCCAGGCTGCAAATCCACGGCTCCAGAGCCGCGGGCGCGCAGGGAGGTCTCCCGCACACGCTGGCACTGCCACTGCCGGTGCCACCGCGTCCCCGGGGGGAGCAGGGCGGGGAGCCGGGGGGCACCCAGCGGCAGGACCGGGGGGCACCCAGTGCAGGACCAGGGGGCACCAAGCCGCAGGACCTGGGGGAGCAGGGCGGGGAGCCGAGGGGCACCCAGAGGCAGGACCCTGGGGCACCCAGCGGCACGACCTGGGGGGAGCAGGGCGCGGAGCCGGGGGCACCCAGCGGAACGACCCGGGGGCACCCAGAGGCAGGACCAAGGGGGCACCCAGCGCAGGACCCGGAGTGAGCAGGGCGCAGAGCCAGGGGCACCCAGCTCAGGACACAGGGGGCACCCAGCTCAGGACCCAGGGGATGCTGTGCTGCTCCTTCAAGAGCCCCCCAGGGCTTGCGGGCGGTGCCACCTCGGTGCCCGTGGCAGGGCGCGCTGCAGGGTTGAGGCTGAGAGGTGAAGAGAGGGGCTTTTTTGGGAGCCCGAGCGCTGCTGCTGGCCCTTCCCCAGCCCTCCCCACCACCCTGGGCACTCAGGGCACCTCTGGGACTCTCTGTGCTGGCTGCCGGCCGCACATGAGGCGCGATGCACGCAGCAGCCCCGGGGGCTGTGTGACACCCGCAGCGCGGGGACAGGGGGACACAGGGCCACACGTGCTGGTCCCCTGCTGCCCACCCCGGCAGCGGACGCGGTAAATGAGCACAGAATGAGGCATTTTCTCCACCGGCCGAACAAACCCGTGCTTTATCCCCGCTCGCTGCTGGGCTGTGCGGCCGTGCCAGGAACGCTCCCAGCCCGCTCCTGGTAAAGACTCAGCGCTGGTCCCTGCCGGCCTCGGGGCTCCGTGTGGGGATGGCGCCTGCTGTCTGCACAGCCCGGCGGCTTCAGCTCCTCTCTGCACGCACCGCGGCTCCCTTTTTTCCCCTCTCTCGCTGTTTAATAAGAGCCATAAATATCCTCTAATGACGGCGTGGAGCTGGGGGTTAGAGCAGGCACACGCTCGCACACAGGGGATGCTCCCACCAAGCACCTGAGGCCCTGGGCAAGGTGTTCCTGCACAGGGAGCAGGGGAAAGGGCCCCGGGCCTGATAGACACAGCCAGGGAGGGCAGGTGGAGGGCACAGCATCGCTCTGCTCTGCCTCACTGCTGCCTCAGCATCCCTGCCAGCCGTGAGGGCTGCGCTGCTTGCTGAGGGTCAAAACTGATTTTGGGGGCACGGCCGAGTGGGGCTGGCCAGGAGTGCCCCAAAAACACACACACAGAGTGATGGGGCCCTGCCAGCACCCTGTGCCACTGAGGGGTGTTTTGGTCTCCTGAGGCAGCTTCAGCCTTTACCTGCTGTGGGCTGTTCCTGTTCAGCATCAGCTCCTGCCTGGAGCCGTGGGGAGATGGGGAAATTTTATTTGGGGGAGGCCACAGCAGGCATGGATCCTGGATGTTTTGGAGTTTCAATCCTAGAACATCCTGAGCTCAAGGGACCCACTAGGATCATCCAGTTCAGCCCCAGAGCCCCCCAACCAGCCCCCCTGTCCATCCCTGGAGCGCTGTCCAAAGGCTCCTGGAGCTCTGGCAGCCTCGGGGCCGTGCCCATTCCCTGGGGAGCCTGGGCAGTGCCAGCACCCTCTGGGGGAAGAACCTTTCCCTGCTCTGCAGCCTGAGCCTGCCCTGGCCCAGCTCCAGCCCTGCCCTGGCTGCTGTCCCTGGCCCAGAGCAGGGATGGGAGCTGCCCCTCAGGAGGAGCTGCAGATCCCTGAGCTCTGCCCTCCAGCTGGACACACCAAGAGCCCTCAGCTCCTGTGGCCTTTCCTGGCCCTTTACCATCCTCATGCCTCTCCTCTGGATGTTCTATGATATCTTTGGATCCTTCATTAGTTGTGGTGTCCAAAGCTGCCCCCAGCCCTCGAGGTGAGGCCGCAGCAGCACAGAGCATGGTGGGACAGTCCCCTCCTGTCACCGTGCTGGGCTCACTGATGGCACTGCTGTGGCTCCATGGAGCTTGTCCTGCCATCCCACCCCCTCGAGGGTCCCCTGGGCCAAACTGAGAGTGAGGGAGCCAAGCCCTGGGGGCTCCTTTCCCTTTCTGCAGAGCACACACGTGCCTGAGCTCCCGGCAGCAGCAGGGAGTTGTGGCCTCAGCTAAATGAGAACCAGGGCTCAGCCAGGCTGCTCTCCAACGTGACAGCACGGCAGCGTGCTCAGGAAGCACCCTCACCCCCAAATCCTAGGAAGAGCACGTTCCTCGGGCCTGGCAGCTGATCCCAGCCGGTTTCCCAGCTGTGCCACATCACACAGCGTCCCCCAGGCACCGCGTTGGGGCTGTGGGCAGCGCTGCTCTGCGCCCCTGGGGTGCCTCCCCGGCAGGAGATTGGAACCCCCAGGGTGTGCAGGGGGCCAGGGTGGGCAGGAGAGGTGCTGGGGAAGGAGCCTGTGGGGCTGTGGGGCTGCTGCACTCAGGGACTGGCACAGCTTCACCCCGAGCTCGGGGACGCAGCGTGGGCACCGAGCCACAGCACAGCCATGCCCAGGGGGCAGCTTGGGCTCAGCGTTTCTCTTTGGAGGCTCAGGGAATTCCCTGGAAGTCAGGGGGGTTTGTGTTTGACCTCAGCTGGCAGCAGCTCCCCTGGGGATGTCGAATTCACCAGACAGAGGGTGAGCCCCATGTGTGACCCTGAGGGCTGTGGGGCTGGGCTGGTCACACTGGGACAGTGCCAGGACATGCCAGAGGTGAGCTGGGCACACCTGCACACCCTGCCATGCCACCCACACCCCTGCACCAGTCCCCAGCCCCATTTTTGGGCAGCTGAGTGCTGGAGGGGACCATTTCCACCTCTCTGCTGATGTTCCTGGATGCTGCAGCCCCTCTCCCGGGTGTTCCCCCCGTGTCCCACAGGATGAGGGGGTGGCAGCAGCACAGGGGGGCAGACACCCCACTCCCAGCCACAGGGATGGCAGAGGCTGAGGTGCAGGCAGCTCTTCTGGAGGGCAATCCACGCTCAGTGAGGCTGCAGGGACCTGCCAAGGGGTGAGGGCCACCAAACCAGAGCAGAGCTGAGCGTTCTGGGTGGCTCAGGACGGGGATGGCACCAGCAGGGCTCGTCGCAGCCTTTCCCCAGCTCGGGAACGTGCTTGGGAGCATCCCCAGGGCAGCGGGGTGGCCGTGCCGGGGTGAGGGTGTTCCCAAACTGCATCTGGAGCCCTGGGGGGTTTTCCTGGGGGCTTTGTGCTCTCCTTGACCCTCCCCATGGAGCCCCTGACGCCCCTGCCGTGCAGGGACAGGCTGGGCTGGAGTGTGACCTGTCCTCAGATGACTGAAGCTAAACCAAAATAACCCCGGCCCAAGCCAAGCCGGGCTGCCAGGACAGCCTTTTGCATCAGCTCCCTAAATTAGAATAATACTGAAGTGGAGCTGGCACGGGGACAAGGCTGGTGCTGGCAGGGAGCAGGAAGGACACCAGCACATTCCCAGGCTCTCCCTGCAGGGCTGGGCTGGGCTTTCTCCATCGGGAAGGGGCTCTGAAGGGCAGGGCAGGCTCTGGCAGGGCTGGCAGCCCCCCACTCGTGCCCAGGGGTGCAGCATCTGCACGAGTGGCTCCTCCTCAGGAGTTCTCCACAGCTCTCCTGCTCCTGCTCCTTTGATCCCAGCTGGAGTGAGCTGAGGGCTGGGGTGGCTGGCTTGGGACTGCACAGGTGTCACCGGGGAGGGATCCTGCCCTGCACACCTCCTGTGACACCTGTGGGGACACTGCAGGGACGGGCTGGTCCCAGGGCTGGAGCAGGAGCCAAGGCTCCCATCCCATCCCATTATCCCATCCCATCCCATTATCCCATGCCATGCCATGCCATGCCGTGCCATTCCATCCCATCCCATTATCCCATCCCATGCCATCCCATGCCATCCCATCCCATCCCATCCCATCCCATCAGGGGCTTGTCAGGAAAAGATTCCTGGGGAAATTCCAGAATGGAGAGCTCAGCATGCAGAGGGCAGGGCTGGGTCCCTGGGGCAGGGACAGGGACAGGGACAGGGCAGTGTCCCCGTGGTCTGTGCCTCGGTCTGAAGCAGGAATCAGCTCCTGGCATCGGGGGATTTTCCCTCCAGGTTGGAAGCGCAGCCAAGGAGCCGTGGTCACCCAGGGCAGCAGGTGACACTGCCATCCTGGGGGTGTGCAGCCACATCAGGGGGCTCTGCCACTCAGCCACCAACCCTGGCACCAGGGCAGTGCCAGCATCCTGACAGGCCATGCCTGGTGGCTGCAGGGGTGCAGTCGTTTTGCTGCAGGTGCAATAAGAAAATTGGGTGTCTGGGGTGGCAGGGCACAGGATTTCCACTGATCCTCCCAGAAATCAGAGCAGGGGATGCCCTGAGGGGCTCAGAGGATGTGCAGAGTGAAGAAATCAGGGGTCACAGAACCCCAGAATGGGTTGGAGTGGAAGGGACCTGAAACTCATCCAGTGCCATGGCAGGGACACCTCCCACTGTCCCAGGGTGCTCCAAACCCCATCCAACCAGGCCTTGGACACTGCCAGGCACAGCTTTTCTACACCAGAGCCTCACCACCCTCACAGGGCAGAATTGCTCTCTGATATCCCATCTGAACCTCTTCTCCTTCAGGTGAAAGCCTTTGTCCTTCAAAGCTGTTATAAAGGGATTTCATCACCTATGTGCAGCTTGAAAAAGCAGAGAGAGCCCTGAGCTGATTCTGCCCTCCCTCCAGTGGCATCTGGAGTCACTCCAGGCTGTGCTGTGCTTTGGAGGAGTTTCCTGGAGCCTTTCCCACAGCCCTGGGACCCGCAGTGCAGGTGCAGTGCCCTGGGCTCGGGGCAGTGCCACAGCAATGCCCTGGCAAGGTGGGAGCTGGCTCAAGGCTGTGCCCCAGCCCCGGGGATCCTGTCAGGGGAAAGGGCAGGAAGGGCTGCAGCAGCCATGGGAAAGGAGATTTGGGGGGCACTGGGGAGGGAGGGGATGTGGGGTGGAGCAAGGAGGGCACAGGGGGATGCTTGGAGGTACCCCAGTGTGTCCTTGGGGTATGAGGGGATTGGAAAGGCTTGGGGGGTGGGGCTGCAGCCCTGAGCCTCCACTCCCACCCCTCTTCTGCTCTCCATCCCAGTGGTGTCGGTCCCACAGGATCAGTAACTGGAAAAACCCAGAAAAAGCAGAGCAGGAACGCAGCTCTTGCTCTGCAGGGGCATCCACTGCCCATCACCTCACTGAGAGGGACCCTCAGGATTCTGGAACTGGCCCATCCCCTGAGAGGGTGAAGGAATCCCCCTAGACCCCATTACAGCCCCCTGAGCCCCCCGGGCAGTGTGGTTGGAGTGGGGAACATGGGACACCTCAAGGGAAGAAGGAACAGCCAGATCCAGCCAACCCCATCCCAATCCCTGGGCACCTTGCTGGGAGCTCTGAGCCTCTCAGGGGCTCTGATGGACGTGGATGTGCTGGATCCTGGCTCTCAGGGGCTCTGATGGATGTGCTGGATCCTGGCTCTCAGGGGCTCTGATGGGTGTGGATGTGCTGGATCCTGGCTCTCAGGGGCTCTGATCCTCACCCCAGCCCGTGCCTCCTCTCCCCAGGCCTGGCATCTTCCAGGTCCTGCCNGGGAAGAAGGAACAGCCAGATCCAGCCAACCCCATCCCAATCCCTGGGCACCTTGCTGGGAGCTCTGAGCCTCTCAGGGGCTCTGATGGACGTGGATGTGCTGGATCCTGGCTCTCAGGGGCTCTGATGGATGTGCTGGATCCTGGCTCTCAGGGGCTCTGATGGATGTGCTGGATCCTGGCTCTCAGGGGCTCTGATGGGTGTGGATGTGCTGGATCCTGGCTCTCAGGGGCTCTGATCCTCACCCCAGCCCGTGCCTCCTCTCCCCAGGCCTGGCATCTTCCAGGTCCTGCCCTCCCTCTGCCTTCCCGGTGATGGATGCAGTCACCCCATGGCATTCCTGGGATTTTTGTCCCACCAGTTGTGTTCCCTGGGCTGATTTAGTGCCAGGACAGTGGCTGATGTCCCTGCCCTTGGCTGCCTGAGGCAGGTCTGGCCTGCCCAGGAGGGTGAGGATGGGCAGGGGTGCCACACCCGGGGGTTTCTCTGCCCCATCTCGGGGTGGCTGGGTCAGGAGCAGTGATGAAGAGGGGTCTGCAGCCTCCCCACCCCACCCCAGCCCTCCCAGCCCTCAGCTGCTGGTGGAATTTTTTTTTTTGTGATGCTCAAAACTCCCAGAGAAATCCCTGAAAATGCAGCAGAAAGGTCAGGAGCCAAGGGGAGCCTTGAAGGACGTGTCCTTTAAAGGATGAGCCAGGCCATGGGGGCTCTGCCTTCCCTCAGTGCCCTGCTGCAAACTGGGGGTGAGGGGGGGGCTGCTGGCAGCTGCTGAACCCACTGTGCTGCCTCTGTGACCTGGAGATGCTGCTGGAGCTGCTGAGGGGCCAAGAAATGGGTGAGAAAGGAGCACTGAACCCTCAGTGAGGGGCTCAGCCCAGCTGGGAACCGCAGGGAGGTGCCCAAAGGGCTGCTGAGAGCAGGGCCAGGGGAAGCACCAGCCCCAGGCACGGCTCCTGCTGTCAGGGTGGCATCACACCCGGCTGGAGGATGGGGCACGGTGGAGGAAGGCACCACCAGCCACTGGGAGTTTCCCTTGAATGGAAAAGAAAAGTCCTTGGAGAGGTTTGTGTTAAAAGGAAAAGTTATTTTAGCAGAAAATAACCCCCCTCATGCTGGGTGATGCTCAGAGCAGAGAGGGGCTGGGTGTGGCTGGGCTGCGTTTCTGCTCAGAAGGAATCCGGAATTTCGGGTCTGCTCGTGCTCCCAGCTGCACCAGGAGTGTGGGTTTTGAGGATTCTGTTCTTCTTTTCTTCTTTTCTTCGTGTTAGAGCTGGGATTAACGCACGGGATGCAGTTTTCATGTTTGGACTGGGTATTTATTAATTCTTACCCATAATACAGGTAGGAAATAGCTCCAACTCTTTCCAAGGTTATTTAAGTGCTAATCACCCAATAATGAGATGACACCTAGATTATTTATACTTTTGACCCAATAATTGATCACCCAAGCTCTGCAATGCTGACCCTTTCACCCAATTAGAAAAAATCACCCAGACTCATGAAGAAGAAGGTGAAGAAGAAGGACTTAGACAATGCCCAAAATCCTCCAGATTGCTCCACATCCATTACTATAGACCAAAATCTCAAAATCTAAGTTTCCAGAATTCCAGCAGTGGGTCACACTCTGGTCTTGTTCATGATCAAGGATTCACCAATGCTGAGCTTTATTAATGCAACACTTTACTAATCCAACTAATCCAGCTCTGGGTCAGCTCAGTGAGAACTCTCACAACAGATTCACCAATAATTCAGTTTATTGCAGCTGAGTTCATTCAGATTGCTGGTGATAAAGCCACCAGACCTGCAGATGATAAATGTGTATCTGTGTGCAGCCGTGCTCCTGGGGATGCTCTGGCACAGGCAGAGGCACAAATGGCACCAGACCCACCCTGGGCTGGGCTGATCCCCAGTGGGGGCAGCAGGAAAGGGGGGGATTGTGCCCCTGTGCCCTGCTCAGGTGAGATCCCACCTGTCCCAGCACTGGGACCAGCACAGGGAGGAGCTGGAGCTGCTGGAGAGAGCCCAGAGGAGGCTCCAGGATGAGCAGAGGATGGAGCAGCTCTGCTGGGAGGAAAGGCTGGGAGAGCTGGGATTGTTCAGCATGGAGAAGAGAAGATTTGGGGTGACACAGCTGCAGCCTTCCAGTACCTGAAAGAGCTACAACAAAGATGAGGAGAGACTTTGGAAGGCTCTGGAATGATAAAGCAAGGGGCAATGGCTTCCCACTGCCAGAGGGCAGGGCTGGATGGGAGATTGGGCAGGAATTGTTCCCTGGCAGGGTGGGCAGGGGCTGGGCTGGAATTGCCAGAGCAGCTGGGGCTGCCCCTGGATCCCTGGCAGTGCCCAAGGCCAGGCTGGACATTGGGGACACTGGGAGGTGTCCCTGCCCATGGATGGGGTGCGATAATCTGCAAGGTCCCTCCCTTTTCAACCCAACCCATTCCATGATTCCATGATCCTCTGGTTCTCTGACCCCACCATGTGCACCAGAGCTTTGTCCAAGCTCTTTTCCAGCAGGTTTGGTGCAGTGTCACTGCCCTGGGATGGCAGAAAGGGGGTTTTGTGTCACCCCCCTGACCTTGGCACAGGTGGGAGCAGTGGCTGCTGGTTGTGACATTCTGCACTGCAGAGCTCTCCCCAACTTGGCCATTTATTTGTGCCTTAAACAGCAATTAAGAAAAAAGAAAAAAAGAAAAAAAAAAAAAAAGTGGAGCTGCTTTAGCCTGCAAGAAGCTCAGCCTGACTCCTGTCTCCTCACTGCGGTGCTGCTCTGATTTCCATCTCATGCATATCTTATTTAACATTCTGGATACTGTTTTGAGTGCCCCAATATTTTAAAATAAATTGCCGCATGTAAAAGACTTAATGTCACATTCTGTTATTCTGACTGTTAAAAGAAAAGTGAAATCTTCAATGGGGCCAGTGGAGCAGAAGCAATCACGCAGAGGGAGGTCCTATTAATGTGTATTACGTTTCATTATTGCAGCTCTGCATGTCAGGCAGCTTCTCATCAGAGCTCACGCAACACATCACAGCCTTAACTCCTTGTGAGCAAACGGGGGGGAGCGGTTTTGAAACCGCTGCTCTGCTCCTCGCCCCCCCTCTGGCGTCCTTTCCATCATCCCTGCTGCTGTTCCTGCTGCTCCCTGTGCCCCCGGGCCCTCCCGGCCTTCCTCCCGCCCGGGAGGAGTGGGGTGGGGAGAGGGAGGAGTGCCGGGCACACAGGGAGGGGAGAGGGAGGGATGATGGAGAGGGAATGGGGTGATGGAGAGGGAATGGGGTGATGGAGAGGGAATGGGGTGATGGAGAGGGAATGGATGATGGAGAGGGAATGGGGTGATGGAGAGGGAACGGGGTGATAGAGAGGGAATGGGATGATGGAGAGGGAATGGATGATGGAGAGGGAATGGGGTGATAGAGAGGGAATGGGATGATGGAGAGGGAATGGGGTGATGGAGAGGGAATGGGATGATGGAGAGGGAATGGGGTGATGGAGAGGGAATGGATGATGGAAAAGAAAGGAGGTGATGGAGAGGGAATGGGATGATGGAGAGGGAATGGGGTGATGGAGA
>VWYP01006053.1:0-19326 GCA_013400435.1 Pycnonotus jocosus | reverse complement strand
TTTCTGTTTATTAACCTTATTAGAAGCAGCCCTCACATTCCTAAAAATAGAGACTGCCTTGTGAATGAAGAAGTCATGTGAGAGCAAGAGGAAAAAAATCAGTGCAAAATAGGTTGGTTTGTAAACTCTTGCAGCAGAACAGCTGGGTTTTGAACAAATATAATGTTAGAAGTTTACTGTCTTGCTGCTTTCTAGGCCAGCAAGTGNAACCTTATTAGAAGCAGCCCTCACATTCTTAAAAATAGAGACTGCCTTGTGAACGAAGAAGTCATGTGAGTGCAAGAGGGAAAAAATCAGTGCAAAATAGGTTGGTTTGTAAACTCTTGCAGCAGAACAGCTGGTTTTTACACAAATATGTTAGAAGTTTACCGTCTTGCTGCTTTCTAGGCCAGCAAGTGAAGTTCTGAGCAGTTTATTTGTAGACTCAGGGAATCAAAGCATCTTACTCTTGGAGAGGTGAAATTGTATTATGACTGGATGTAAGTGGTGAAATAATTTGTAAACATATAAAAGGGAAATTTGCAGTGAATTGTAAAGACATCATTTTTTACCTATCTGTATGAGTGGACAATGGACCTCAGTTTTTATGATGACTCCATGGCTTAACCTGACATTAAATATTTTGAGTATCATAACTAGGTAAAACTGTATTGATTTTCCCAAACATTACTTTTTTTTTTTTAAATGAATCTGCACAAAACTATTTTTTATCTATGCATTAATAAATGTGTATTGATAAAACTGAGGAATATAAGAAGCCTGTTGATAATTGAAAATACCTAACCTTCAGCATGGACACTGATGTTTTTGGAGCTTCTGGATATCTATTTTTCATCTTACAATTGCAATACTATCTTTTTATCTGATTTGACATTTGTATTTGGTCTTGAAAGACATTACTCCTCTGCTTTAAGACGTGGACTATTTTATTTGACCTTGCCCGGAAATGAAACCCAAAGCCTATCAGTCTAAACAAGACCTATAAAATGTGTTTTCCTTGTTTGCAGTAAAGAAAGCTCTTTGTTGTGATCTCCAGCATTGCATTTCGCATGGTGACATCTATGAACAATGATTAGTTTGGCTTGTCTCAGGCGTTTATGTAGCATTTATATTGGCCTTGCTGAAGGCAACACTAATCACTGTATGAGTCTCCTTTGTGAATTCCTGGGGAAGTGGAACTTATTTGTACAGTAATTCATGATGTCAGCTGTCAGTGCTGTAAAAATCCTAATTTCTGAGTCATTTACATAGCCTACTTTAGTGGCTGCTAAACAAGCTTTTCAAAGATCACAGGAGAAGCAGCTCTGCATGTCCTGCACATGCACCTCACTGGGGAGGGTGATGTGTGTGTATGGGGGTGAAATGGAGTTAGAAGGATTTTTAACAGTAAGGCTCAAGATCAGCTATTGGTTTCTCAGACAGCACTGGCTCAGTAAAATTCCTCCAGCTCCCCCAGTCCCCTTGGGTGGGTCCCTTCTGGCCCGGTGGCCATGGGTGTGTCTCAGCGGTGTAGCAGGCACTATTTCCCCTTGGATTACTGAGTTTTATTCTGCTCCTCATCTCTCTCTTCCACATTACCCAGATGGATATCCTGAGGATAACTGGTCTCACTTAAGGACTGAAGCAGAGAAGGCATTAAGTATCTCAGCCTTTCCCTCATTCTTTACCACTTTGTTTCTTCCTACATTCAATAAAGGGTGGAGATTTCCCTCAGATCTCCTTTTGTTGGCACTCCATAAAAACATTTTTTTGTTACCTTTTACAGAGCAGCCAGATTAAGTTCTGGCAGGGCTTTGGCTCTTCTAATTTTCTTCATGTGTAATATCACAACATGCTTTTAGTCCTCCTGAATTGCCTGTCCCTTCTTCCAAGGTGATAAACTCTCTTCTTCCCTGAGTTCTAGCCAAAATTCTTTGTTCAACCATCTCATCTTCTTGGCTCCATGGTTCCAAGACTGGAGCTGATTCTTGTCTAACCAATGCAGAGGTGAGGTTTATCTGCACCTGTGTTGTAGGTACCTTCAACACGTGTGAGTCCAGCTGTCCAGTGTCATTTATCATCCTTTAAATCTTACCTGTGCAGCCAAAATCCAGGAAACCATAGAGGGGGAGTTTGTCAATAACTGAATAAACGTGTATTGCTCACTGTTCAGTGTGTTGGATAGGATAATGCAGACTTTGAGAGTGGAATTCCCATTGTTAGAATAAAAAGGCTCAAGACCTGAAGCTGATCTTCTGGTAAAACTGGTGGTTGTTGTTAAAACCAAAAGATAGGCTGGGTAGCTGAACCACAGGTTGTGTGGCCAACCACAGACCAGGAATGAGCTGCTTGCAAAGCACTAGAACTTTCTGTCATTCCTAAGGAAGCAAAATCAAACCTCCGCAAGGGCTTGGACAACCATCTGTAACACAGTGCTCAGGACAGGCGTCACAACAGCCAGGCCGTTTTGGTTACTCACACCAAAACCAGAAAGATGTGAAAGACATGAGGAAATAATCCACCCAGGAAACTCAAAAAAACCCCTTTTTAGTTCATTTTCTGATGTTTCCCCAAAACTAGTAAGTTTCCGTGGTTTTGTTTCCCTGGACCTAGAAGTATCATTTGAGTTGATTGCGTCTTTCCTTTTCTCATTCCATTTTCATCTTCCATGTTGCTGAGAGGTTTCCATCACAATCCCACTATTGCATTAAGGAAGACGTGCTTTCTTCCTAGGTCTGGCTCTCTGGTCTGGCTCTCTGAAGCCAGCCTGTGCGGCTCTGCTCTGTGTGAACCACACAGACTCGCTAAAACCCATCATCAACTGGTGTCAGTAACAAAAGATTATACAAGATCAGCAGGCTGCAGGGAAATAAAAAGCAAAATGCTACTTCTCTGATCCTCTGCAAACATAGTTTCATTGATTATACTAATTTCCACTCTTTGAGAACTCAGCCCCAACAAATTGCACTTGTTGCAGTAATTCCATGAAAAGCAACGTAATTAACATTGCCTGCACTGAAAGCATCACTGTCCATTGATGCCAGAAAACATTAATTCAATTTCTCATTACCTTAGACCTGGAGACACTCTGAATGGCATTCTTTCTCTTTATTCTAACCAATATTCATATTTGCCTGCACGGCCTCTCACTGTGACTTGTAAGCTATTTCAAACAGCTCAATAATTACAGTTCTGCTGCAGAACTATTATGCCTTGGGTAGGACTGATATTTTTCAAAAGGAATAAATGAATTATGATAAGGCTATCAATTACACCCGGAAAGGGTAGTAAAATGCTAATAATTGTCTCGTTGTGTTTAGAGGTTAATTTATTATCCCAAGCTATTTTATTGATTCAGCTTACAAAGATGTGGCTCAGGCAGTGTGTACCTTCATGCAAGGACACATTCAATACAGAAACCACTCCCTGCACTTGTTTGGAGCCACATCTCAGGGCTGGGTTGCAGAGACAACATCTGGAGATTCAGTTTTCCTCCTCAGGGTGTGCTCTCTCATGAGAAGGGGTTTTTTTGTTGTTGTTGTTTGTTTGTTTGTTGGGGGGTTTTTGTTTGTTTGTGTTTTTTTTAGTACAAAGAGCTTTTCATCAGAGTTTTCATCAGAAAACTGAAACAGAACCAGAGATCTAAGTTCCTCCAGACAGTCTGTCTAAATTCACTGCAGGCCTGGTCCAGGTTCAGAAAAGGCTCAGTCAAGAAACTTCATATTTTGAGGTTACAAATTATCCATGATAATCCACAAACAGCAACAGTATTATGTACTTTATCTAAACCAGCCAGTTCTGACTTACCCAGGATATATACAGACATTCTAGGAGGAAAAAATGTGTAAATGCTGCTTAAATAAACTGTGACTTCAAAGAACTGGAAGTTTTCCAAAGTCACTGTATGCTTGAAGTCTTAGCTAAAAAACCAAACAAAAGAAAAAGCCAAACAAAATCCCATAATAATCCATAGTATTACCATCCATCTTGAAGATTCCTTTCTGTCCATGCCTGGTGGGGAGAAGTGGGAAAATCAGTGGCTTTGGCTTTGTTGGTGGTGCTTCAGGAGGTCAAAAGAGTGCATGTTCCATCGCTGTGTTTATGCCAGAAAATTGTATCATCTCCTGCTGCCTCCCAGGGCATCCCCTTCATTGGGACAGCCAGCCTTTCAACTCAGTTTCTCAGCACATAGAACTAAATATTTATTTGTGGGCAGTCTTACAGTTGACACAGTGAGATTAAGGCTTGTCCAGCTGACGGAATCCCAGTTTTAGCTTCCTCTCAGTTATGAAAGGGTAAGAAGAATGGTTGGGTTTTGTTTTGGATTTATTTCCAGATCTCTAATCTAAAACAGTCGTGCAGCTGGGGAGAGTATTCAACCCAAATGATCAGACCAGCTGCTTTCACGGAAAATATTTGAAGCCATGGCTCTACCTGCTGGAACAGTGGGAAATGACACTGCAACAAGAGGCTGGTTGGAGGAACTGCCTCCTTTGCATCATGTATTTCCCTCCAGGATCCACAATTTAGCTTCTGTCTGTAATGGCAGAAATTTTCAGTACATTTTTGGGGTTATGTGGCATGAAACTTGAGATCTGTCTGTTCCTTTCCCTGCTGGAAATTCGTGTGCTGGGCTACAAACTGGCTTTTCCCAAGAGAACTAAATGGGGCACCTGTTAATTAATACCAGGGCCTTCTCTGGTATTAATCTCCTCTGAAGTCTCTGGTACTGGCTGATTAAGATGAGCTTAGTCACTGGCCTATTTTCTGGTGAATAATAAATTTACAAAAATGGAGAGGTGGCTCATGGATAACATTTTCAGGAGCATCCGGGTGAGTTAGGCACTTCTGAACGCTGCATGCAGTGCCACTAAGTTTCTATGAAGGCATCAACAGCCAAGAGTCAAAGTGAGTCCTTTGAGGTTTATACAGTACACTGATTTCCTGTGGTTCTTTAATATTTTGTTGATTTGTTTTGGTTTTGTTTGTGCCCTGGTTTTTGGAAAAGCTTTGTACTTCATATCAGTCAGGTTAAATTTAGCCCTATTATACAATGAGTTTTCTCCAGGATTTATGCTATATTTTTTATTTCTATAGCACTTCCATCTAATATTCTCAGTTCTGCTTTGCAACATTAACAAGCTAAGCCATACTGTTGATGCAATCATTTCTATTATTCTCTTTCTGATGCACAAATCACTACCACATCTTCCAAAGCTGGCCACAACAGTCGGTTATTTCACAAAGAACTGATGAGAAAATAGATTTTAAAAATATCTTCAAGGCATTTGTGTGGCTTTGTTAAAACATATTTTGGTTCTAAAAACTTATTTTCTACTCCAAATGCTTATATTTGTAATCAAAATCATTTATGAGAGTGCAAGGGATCTTTAATAGGACACTTTTTGGTTTCTGTTTCTTGAAAGAAACAGAAATTAATTTGCTGCTGCTCTTCCTATTTTGTCCCTTGTCAAAACCACTGGAATGTTACAACTAGAATGTTGAAAGAATGTTTAAAAATCATGAAGGGGAGCATCTATGGACAAAACCATTTAAAAATCCTCATTTGTGCTGTGAAATATGCTTTGTGAAGAGCAGCAGAGGGAATGGTTGCCTGGTCCATGCAGCACTGGGCAGAGCGACCAGCTCACTGGACCAGTGCAGAGCTCAACACACCAAGAGGCAGCACCTGGGCATTCCTGGAGCCCTTCCCTGGTGTTGGTGCAGTGCTTTCCTCCTGAATATTCAGCAGGAATTCCACTAGGGTGAGTGGTGCTGGACCTGGAGCTTGGCTGGACAGTGCAGGGTCTACACAAGGCAGGTGTGCAGTGCCAGCAGAGAAAACCTGACAGTCACCCCTGATAAGGGACTGCCCCAAAACCCAACTAAAGTTCTTTTTCCACCCAATATGAAATTGTGCCTGTAAGATACCAGAACACACACATGTGCATGCACGTGTCCTATTCTGTCCACACACAAAAAGCAGAGCAGTTAACAGATTTCAGACATCTCTACAAGGCTGAACATGGAACAAGAACTGTCCAAGCCTACAGGATGGCTCAGGCTGGAAGGGACCATGGTGGGTCAGTGGGTCCCATCTCCCTGCTCCAGCAGGGCCATCCCAGACCCCAGGGCACAGGATTGTGTCCAGATGGTTCTGGAATATCCCCAGTCAGGAGACTCCACACCCTCTCTGGACAATCTGTTCAGGGCTGGGTCACTGCCCAGGACAGAAGTTCTGCCTCGTGTCCAGGTGGAACCTCCTGGGCTCAGTCCCTGCCCGTTCCTCTGGTGCCATTGCTGGGCCCCACGGAGCAGAGCCTGGGCCCTGCTCTGAGCCCTCCCTGCTCACAGGGACACACAGGGATGAGGGCCCCTCTCAGCTGGGGCTCCTCTCCAGGCTGGACAGCCCCAGCTCCCTCAGCCTTTCCCTGCCACAGATGCTCCAGGCCCTAAATCATCTCCACAGCCTCTGCTGGCCCTGCTCCAGGAGCTCCCTGTCCCTCCTGTGCTGAGGATCCCAGAGCTGGACACAGCTCTCCAGATGTGCCTCCCAGGGCTGGGCAGAGGGGCAGGATCACTCCCTGACCTGCTGGCACTGCTCTTCCCAGTGTACCCCAGAATCCCAGTGGGCTTCCATTTGCAAAGCCCCAGCCCATATTTATCCAGCCCATAACCCACACACCTGCTCCTCCTCATGAGATGGCAACAACCCCAAGAACTCTTCAGAGCTGCTGTTCCTGCATGTGCTGCTACTGCAGCATAAAACCAGGAACTAAGTCTGATCTGAAACAGAAATGGGGCTTCATAGAAGGCTTAGAAACATGTCTTTTATTTCTTATCCATCTGGCTGGTGGATTTATCACAAAGGAGAATTTAACTGCATGCCAAAAAGGAGAGTTAATAGAAGTTGGAAGGATACAGTATTTTTCTCACATAGTTAATTATTATGATACATAAAATACTTGGATTGCTGCAGCAAAAGCTCTTCCAATGATGCAAAGCAATCAGCATCTGACAGTATAATTCTAGAATATCATTTTAGACTTGCTTTATATACTCTATGATGGCTCGCAAGACAAAAGCTTTCTTCTTTTTTTTTTTTCTATACTGTTAGTTGCAAGCTTGTATTATTCTGAGAACTAGAGAAGAAACAAGTGATGCAGTCTCATGATGAAGTAATTCCAAAGAGTAGAGTTTTCTCTTTTTAATCTGGGATGGGCATGCATGAAAGGCAAGTGACGGATCTGGAGTGAGGCTGTGTGCTGGTTTATGTGGTGCCTCTGCTGGAGGGAATCACCCTCTGTACCAAGAAAGGGGCTTTTAGCTTTTGCATGACATCACTCCTTTGATGCAGTGGCCAAAGTGAGGCTCTTCTCCAAGGTTTTCATCTCCAGTGAAATCCTGGCCCTGTGAAATCTGTAACAAATTTGTCCCACAGATAACTCTCCCAAGACCTGCAATGTTGGCTTCTCTTGCTGAGAGAGAGCCTCCAACAAGAATCTTTTAGGAACATCTCTCTGGGGTTTTTTGCTTCTGCTTCTCCTTGGGCGTATCTGCAAATAGAATTGGACCAGTACTGCACCTATAATGGATGACTGGGCTCTGACAATTTCAACTGCAGCGTCCTTGGAGGGGCATAAAAAGTGCTCTTAAAAATATCCAGAGGTAAAATAACCCTTTTTTTTTTTTTTAAAAATAAAATTTAAAAAGAAAATTTCCAGCTAGAACAAGCTATTAAATTTTCATAATTTTATACAAAATTATTGAAACTCTTGGCTCTCAATGCAGGCTTTTCCACTGGAAGACTCTTCTTGTCTTGAAATTAGGAGTTTCAACATGAAAAAATATGTTAATGCAACATGAAACAGAGGTGCAAAATACTGCCTGCCCATGGTTCTCCCTACCTCGACTTCAGTGACAGCAATTAAAAAAACAAAAAGGAAGAATTTTTTGGGAAGTAGTCTATTAGAGTGGAAATTAATTCTCTGATTGCCATGGAGGCTAATTACATGAAAGGGTTGTTTTGTTTTACTTGGTTGTCTGAAACAAGATTCCTTCAGACATCTTTATTGCTCCAAAGGAAGCAATAATGGTAATTTGAGGGTGAATGGATAACATCATTCATGGCTCTAGAGCTGCAAAGCCCCCAGGATAAAAACACATAAAAAAACAAGAGAGATGCTGGGAGATGGTAAGATCTCAGTTTGCAAGCTGGGAAGGGGAGCATGCTGATAAACCCATTTGAGGTGCTGGTAGGACACACCAACTTAAAAAACTCTGTGAGTTTAAAATGATGAGATTACTAAGAAAGAAAACCACAGATCTTTGGTATCAAAACCACTGAATATTGCAGGGCTTCAATAACATCAAGAGACAGAATTCTTGAAACCTTTGGAAACCAACAAACAAAAAAAATCAGCTTTCTGTGATCAAAAGCATTTCAACCAAAGTTAAGCACCTGATGACATTCAAGGCTCAGGGACACACTATTGTCTTAATTTTTTGTTGTAAATGGGAGCATTCCAAGTGAAGATGGGAGTATAGGTGGGGTCAGTACTGCCTGGTGGGGTTTTGACCAAATCCAAGGTTCAGCATGTCAGTTTTCATAATGCCCTTCTTCATGGCAGCCAGCACGATCTCACAAATTGGTGAGGAACAAATGCAGACAGGAGGCAGCTTGGAAAACACTCTTTAAGATGGGGACCATGTTCTCAGAAAGCTTCGTCCTGACCTTAGACCTGTTCAAGTTCTGAGTCTTCTGAAACTCCTGTGCATCAGCTAATCACAATGGCAATTAATGTGTAGGTGGAAGCACCTTATCAGCCAGGAGAGGCTGGTAGAAGACATGGGAGCTGGTTCTGCATTTTTGTTTGCACATAACAGCACCATTCTCTGAGGAAACAAAAGGCTTTCATTTCTTTTCAAGGCATTTTGAGCAGGTTATTTTGAAGCAGCTGGGAGACTGCCTGGGGTGTCTGTTTCGATGTTGCTGAAATTTCAGTGCCTCACATTAGAATTAAAAGTGACCCTCTGCTATTGTGGAGTCAAGGACTGGAATAGGAAATCAAAGAGTTCCCCTCTGCTAGCAGGGAAACATGCTTTCTCATTTAGAGGAAACAGAAGGAGGGAATTGGGTTTCCATAGTGATTCATGAGGAAAGGACATGGTTACCTGGAAACAGGGCTGCTCCCATCAGCTCAAAAAGCCTTTCTCATATTTGTTTATTGGTGAGAGATCAAAGCCAGCTCTTCACTCACACAGGAGTCAGGAGGCTGAACCCAGAGCAGGGGCTCTGCATCTGCATTTGAGCACAAGCAACTAGAGGGAGACTCTGAAAACTTTCAGCAGGACCTCTACCACCTAGAAGTTACTATTTCTGTTTGTCAATCAAGTCTATAATGTCAAAGTCTTCAGAAAAGCGGCCACTAATTTAGAATGATCACTGCAGTCACTGCCATCTGCAGCTTCGTGAGAGCCATGACAGCATTTCAAAAGCCAGGCAGCTGCACCTGGGGAGGAAAATCCATCTGGAGCCTTTGCAGTTGTACTCTACAGATGTTCACAGAGCTCACAGTGCCAGCTGCTTCCCTCCACGTGACCCTTCCTTCCTTGCACCAGGGGTTTGGTGGGTCCTCCACTGGTCAGAGCAGAAAAACCAAAGAGGCAAGATTTTGAAAGACTCCAGTGGGGATCTAAAGGAATAACTGGAACTTCTGGTTATCTGTGAGTTGAAAGGACTACTCAAGCATGTGAGTCAATGCAGGCAGGCAGCCAGAACAACCACAAAACTGTGGCTCAAATGCAAAGTAAATTTATTTCATTACCTCCATCACCAAGAATCCCAAAGCAGCAGCTGAATGGAGACACACAAGTGGGAATGCTGGCTCTGCTGGGTTCAGTCCATCCCAGCTGTTAGCACCGTTTTTCCAAGGATGAGTTGTTTTCCACCATGCGGTGACCTTTCTGTTCTTTTTATGAGCTATGAGCTTTGATTCCCTTTCTCCTGAAACAGAGAGCTCAGGCATGTCTGTGAGAGGACCTCTGAGCCTCTCCAAACACCTGTGTTAGATCTACACAGAGATTCTGCTTCTCAAAGCAGCCAGAGCATGAACAGCACTCAGCACGATGGATGGGGTTTCTCACACTGTTATTCTCCAGGTCTTGGCATTCTCAGATGGAAGGTCACTCCACAAACCTACCATCATCCTCTGCATTCTTCCAGTTTTACTCTTTTCCTCACAATGCCAAGCATGATCACCTTCACCAAGGATTTTGTTCAAAGCACAAAAATATTTCTAGAGATCTTGGCATGTCTGCTAGCTGTCCAAGAAAAAAATGGGTTTGTAGCTACACTCCCGGATTATACCTCAGCTTCTAACTTTTTCGTAAAGGTGCTCAAGCACAGTCTTTGCAATACCTTAGTATATTTAGGGAATTTTCTTCCTCAGTTAGAGTCAATAACCTGTGCTGCTTTTCAGAATGAAGTCCTTCTTTCAGGACAAAATAATGAAGAAAGTGAAGGATCAGGCAGATACCTTCTAAAAAAGCTGCAGACTAGAAGTGAAATTAGAGCTGCAGACATAAACCTCTGGTCAGTCACATGAAGGGTCATCAGAGCACTCTGAAGGGAAAGCACTCAAACACAGTTTGGCTAAAGAAAGCAGCGAGGCTCAAAACCTGTGCCTCAAAAGCTTGTTTTGATATTTCTTGCTGTGAGTTTTAAACAAGAGACTTTAAACTCAAGGGAATGAGTCTGTATCCCTTTTCCAATGTTATTGCCCAAGCCATGCTTGGAGGGTTGGTTGCTGTGGTGCCATCAGCTCCAGCATAAGGGGGATCAGAGCTTGATAGAGGAATTTAGGGAGTGGTAGGCTCTGATCCCTTCTGCTCACTTGAGAGGTGTTTTATCCATGAGCTGTCACAGGAGACCCTAGAGGTCCTTCTAGTCTCATGTTTCCTCTTTTCAGCATGGCAGGGAAGGTATGGGAAGTGGAATAATGACTTTAAGCCTTTTAAACTGGAAAGGAGCAGGAACACAGGTCCAGCACTTCCTCAGTGAGTGCTTCACCCGCGGTGTGATGGAGCTGCACCCAGACTCTGTGCCTTCAAAGAAAGGTCAAACCCTTTATCAGCACTCAAAGGAAAAGTGAGAGGCACTGGAGAAAATGATACATTGTGCATCCTGCCTTTATGCAGGTACTTATCTGTGGATGCTCATCTGTGCCCATATCTGAGGAGAGGAAGGGTTTTACAGATGTCCCTCTTGAAGGTGTTGCCCATTTGTTTTCTGCAGGGCCTGTCACAGAATGTGCTGTCTACCCTGAATCCTGGGCATGTATTTGCTTCATTCTACTGAGCCCTTACACAGGGAACTTTGTCTCCTAACACAGCCTTGGTAAATCCTTCTGCTGCCAGGCACTGAAAGTCCCTGCTCAGAACCAGCTTTAATCTTATATGCTGCAAAACTGGGCAGGTGGATGTCTCTGCTTTATCTCAAAGGTACCAGTCTACAATATCTTTCTTGACCACATTTCTAGCCTCTAGCACATATTCTGCCTTGCTTCTGGCAGCTGTTTCTTTCCCGTGCTGGAAAGAACTCAGCCTAAAGGATAAGAGGGATACAGTGAAAGATCCTGGCTGAGATCTGAGGAATGCTCAAACCTGAGAGTGGTAATGCCATTTTATGAACAAGACAAAAATGAAGTGGTAGTTAGGCACCTACTTGCCCTACAAATGGCAAATTCATCCTTTGGATCCCAGTGAAAACCTCAAAAATTCAGCCTAATATCTGTACCTCTTTTATTCATACAAAAACCTCCACAAAGCATAGAAGAGACCCCCTCTCTCTTTCTCTCTCTCTGTTCATTTAATAACAGGGAAAAATAGGAAAAACTCTCCAGGGCAGCATTAGTAAGTTAGGATTCTGAGCAGAGATAAAAGATGCCTTTTGCATTTCATCCCTAACTCCTGGGTCTTTGTTTGGCCGTTGCTCAGGGATTAAATAATTAAGTTGTTCTCACATCTCCTACAGAGTCCCTAACTCAGGATCAGTATTCAGTAAAAGCATGGCAGTAATGAAGGCCCAAGAACCTTCAAGACATGGGGACAAGGTGATTTACCCAAGGTCCCACAGAAGTGTAGTCAAAGAAGAGGCTGTTGCACCTGTGACTCCAATCCCGCTGTGCCACATAATCCCAGTGTGAGGCCCCAGTACTGACCTGCTACACTGGTCACCAGTTCCTTGCAGAAACATAAATGTGTGCCCCAGAGCTTGACACATGCTGGTTTTCTTTATGACACTCAGTTTAGCCATGGGAGAATAGCAAAGTTCTTGAAAACTGGTGCCCCATAATTCACTGGTCTTCAGAGAAAAAGTGTAGCCCTGAGAAATGGGAGAAAAATGATTTAGCATAAGGGAAGAAGCAGCAGCTGAGAAAATGGGGGTGGAAAAAAGGCAGCAGCTGAGCACCAGTCTGAGAAACAACCTCCCTACCAGCAGCACCCAGTGAGTAGTCAGAGACAGAATCCAAGCACTGGGAATCTTCTTGTAAAGGGATAAGATCCCAAATTTGAACAGGCAAGTGGCAGAAAGGAGGTGTCTAGTTAATTTTCAGTTTATCCCTTCAAAACTCTCTCAGCCCTGATCACCTGGGTAGCTGAGACCATGGGCAGCTGCAGCCACCAGTGCTGACTCCATGGTCTCATCTCCTTGGAGGAAATATTTAGGGCCATCTTGTGTTTTTCAGAGTGTTCTCATTCTCTGAGAGCCAGACCGTGCAGATTGTGCTTAACATTAACTTTAATGCCATTTCTTGTCAGTTCAGTTTAATAAGGAAAAAAGGTAAGCCTGTGGTTGTGAGTTGGCTTCACTTGGTGATTCTTTTCCTCAAGTTCTCATTTCAGAGTCAGCCTTAATTTAAGATTTTCTCTTTGACAGCTGATTTTGAAATTCTTCTGAAACAAACAGAAGAAACAGAAGTATCTACCTGGCTATATAATGAAGAAAACTAATCAGATTGAGCTCTGGAGCACTATTAACTTATTGTTCTATTACACAGTTTTCTGGTAGTTTACAAGAGCTCCTTTATCCTATAAATATTTACTTCTTTGCTCGTTTGTTTGTTTATAAAGAAAAATTCCACCACACAGTATGTCTCAGNGTCACTGCAACTCAGTGATAAGGATGCCATTTATTCTTAATTTATTCAGTTTACTGTTGAGTCATAGCCGGGTTTGATTTTTCTTCCAGTGAGGCAAATCGGCAGGGATTAGAAAAACACAGGTTCTTAGAAAAACAAATAATGCCAAGAACTTTAACAATTTCTACAGGCCCCACCACCACCCCTGCTAAGTGTGTAACTCTGCAATAACCTGGTTTGAAAGCTTTTGGGCAGTACAGCCACAGAAGTCATTACTGTCACTCAGACCCTTTGGAGCTAGCACAAGGCAGATTCCGTGGGCATCACTTACTGGAGGTGTTATCTGCTGATCGATTCTGCACAATGTCAGGCTTTGAGTTTAGTCCCCAGTCCCTCGTTGTTTCCACACCAGGCAGCAGCACAGCACTGGGGGTGCAGAGAGGTGTGTGAAGCAGAGTACACGGGGAACAAAAGGGCACAGGAAAATGGCATTTATTCTTTCAGCTGGTGGCAAATGAAAAAAAAAAAAAAAAAGAAAAAAAAGGAAAGTTATATTTCTCTCTGGCTGAATAGAAGGACACAAAGGAACTTGAGGTAAAATGCCCAAAGTTGCATCTTTTGAGGTGCTTCACAAAGAAATAGAAAGACATTTTGCAAGAAGTCATACTATTGAGGTAGCCCAGGTTTCTCTCTGCAATGTATTCTTCAGCTCCAGCCATCAGTTTAACAGAGCTCTAATTCCTCTTTCCTCAGCAACATCCCCTCTATTTGTATTGACTTCTGAGACATCAAATCAGAAGCTGCTGCAGCAAACTGAACAATTAGAGCAGCATAAACAGGCTCTTCCTCCCTGGTCCATATTTATGGAGCAGTCAATCTTCAGACCTCCCTGAAAGCCTTGTGTTCCAGAGCAGGAGGGATTGTAGTGCCTGCACTGCCTTCAGAGGTAGATGGACTTTCCCAACACCCATTTTGTAGGCTCAACCTAGTCCTGACAAAGCTTCTTACACTTTGAACCCCAAAATGATCTTTTACTCCAGCTTTGATGTGGACAGCTTCTGCCTCCGGCTGCTTTTGTTGTGTCTTAAGGTGGAACAGCTCCAAGTATCTGCACGTGGAGAAGATGTGCTGCACAACAGGGAAACTGCAGCAAAGCCAGGATCTGCACCTGTACTGAGGTGACCAGGGTAGGATGGTCCAGGATTCACTGGAAACCACAATATATTTTAGGTGTTTATCTGCCCCTGTCTGCTCTGAACCTGAATTCCATGCTTCTTGCAAGCACTGGTAAAACCCCTAAAGCTCCATTACCTCTTTACAGACAGGAAGCAGAGATGCAGACAAGAACAATGTCCTGTCTGAAGTGAGATCAGCAGTGGCCATTAGCACAGCTCTAATGCCTTCCTGCACTTTTCCTTACACAGGGATAGCTGTGTTTGTTCCTCTTTCCCAGCTTTGGGAGGGCACAGCTTTGTGTCTGAGCACAGTGCAAAGATCCAGAGTGCCACAGAATTATCAAAAGGCAGTCAAGATGTGTTGAGTGGTCACAGACCTTTTACAGCACCTCAGCTTCATGATTCTTCCTGTCCTAAAAATTCTGAACAAATATTAACTAAGGAAAGTTTCCTTTGTACAATGCAATGAACCGGAAGCGGAGGGGCAGGCATTGATCTCTGCTCTGTGTGACCAGGGACAGGACCCAAGAGAATGGCCCTAAATTGTGTCCCAGGACCCAAGGCAATGGCCCTAAATTGTGTCAGGAGAGGGTTAGGGTGGTTATCAGGAAAAGGTTCTTCCCCCAGAGGNAGTTTCCTTTGTACAATGCAATGAGCCAGAAGTGGAGGGGCAGGCATTGATCTCTGCTCTGTGTGACCAGGGACAGGACCCAAGAGAATGGCCCTAAATTGTGTCAGGAGAGGGTTAGGGTGGTTATCAGGAAAAGGTTCTTCCCCCAGAGGGTGCTGGGGCACTGAACAGGCTCCCCAGGGAATGGTCACAGCCCCAAGGCTGCCAGAGCTTTGTTTGGACAAACAGGCATAGGGTGGGATTGTTGGGGTGTCTGTGCAGGGCGAGGAGATGGACTGGATGATCCTTGTGGGATCTAGCTCAGGATATTCTGTGATACATGGTTTTGATAAATTATCCTCATGAGTACAGTTTTCTGGTTTTGTTATTCACATAATTTACAGCTCCCTGATGAGCAGACTGCCAGAAGCAATGAAAGAAAAGGTGCTCAATTGTGCTGTATAACTGTTGTACAAAAGAAAAAAGGAGGGGAGTGGGGGGTATGGAGGAAAGGGCAACCTGAAAAAATATCCAAATGTAATCAGAACAGAGTGGTGGTTTTGCCATGGTATCAGTAACTCCTCTTATTATGAGAAGATATTCAGATGTAATCAGGCTCCATGTCACAGAGAATCAGATCTAATAACTGATGCAAATGTTTGCAGGCTGGGGATATAATGTTCTCAGGGTCTCTTTTGTCTGTTAAGTGAGGACAGCCTCACAGAGCTGGCAAAGCTTTGGAAGTCTTTGAAAGGTCAGAGTACTCTGGTGATAATAACTACCTACTTGGAACTGATGAACTCTCCTTAATTGTTGTATAAGAGTTTACTTTCCTTATGATCCATTTAGCCTCTCCGCTTTCTGTCAAAAACCTGCACTTGTTAAACACTGAGATGGAACATTCCTGAAAAGCTTGTGTATGAGAGGTTGATTTCAAGGACTGGATTTGTGATTGCACTCAAATCTGCCCACTAAAGCACTGATGACTCTGAGTCATTAGTAAGAGCCTCTGCGGTCTCACACCTGACACCTGTGACTCTCAATCACTTCTAGAGAGCAAAATACTGTCATTAAATGGTTTCAAAGATCTTGATTTGACAACATTTTTACAGATGTGAAATCTACAATAAAAATAAATGTGAAGAAGCAAACTTCTCATTCTGTTTATCCCATTATTTGGGGTGGGTTCAATTCTGTTCCCTCCCCTCCTGGTAGCAGCTGTTATTTAGGAGTGCCTGAAATCCCAAGAGAAATCAGGGCCCCCTAGTTGATTTCAGCCTATCAGATTATTGACAGGTCAAGTAATAAACACAGAAACCACATATTCCATATTCTGTTGCTTATATAATGATTGTTTCCCATGTTCTTTTGATCACTCACACCAGCACTGCTGCATCACCTTCATTCCTTCAATGTGATGTTAAATAAAGTGAAGGAGATGAGAGGCAGAACGAGAAAGTGAGAGAAAGAAGAATCAGTTGAGTTAATTAGTGAATGACAAAGGAGAGTAAAAAAGAAACTTCACAGTTCAAAGGATATCAAATTCAGAAAGCAGCCTGAAGAGGAATAATAAGGGTATCAGACTTTGTAAAATATTATTATGCTGCTCTAATCCAGAGAAAGAAAACAATAGAACTTAAAAGTAAGGGTCAGATTATGACTTTGGCCTTCTACCACAGAGCTCTGCAGGACAGGACCTGGAACTGGGCAAAACAAGACATTGGCAGAACCTCCTGGAGCTGCTGTTGGTTTGCTGGGAGAGATGAAGTCCTTTGCCTTTTCACCAAGTGAATTTCCTAAGAAAATGAAGTTTGCACAGCTCTGTTCCCTTTGCCTGACACCTCAGGAATTTCCTTGGCCATTTTCCAGCATGGGTGACAGACAGGAGATTCCAAAGATGTTGCAACTCTGAAAGTTTCATGAAGGCAGTTGTGTTGTGCTCAAGAAAATCCTATTATTCCAGCCTCTGACTGAATACCCAAGTATGATTTTGATGTCAGAAAAGAAACCAGATATTACAGAAAAATGTTAAGGAGTGGCTACCTGCAGAAGTATTTTTCCTTCTCCTATCCTTAATTTTCATCCACCTGTCCTTCTTATCTAGATTTTGAGTCCCCTGGGACTCCTGACTGCTGTTTTACCTTTAGACCACAGCATTGCTGGGAGCTCCAGTCTGCCCAGATCTTCCACGTGATGCATCTCATAGCACAAAACTATGTCCACTTCACCCAAGAAGTAAGAGTATAATTTCACTAAAAAACAACATTATTTATAGAAAACACACAGCACAAGAAACAAACGCACCAAAACCTTGGAGTGAGAAATAGGAAGATTTTTAAGTATTCATGAGGGAGATTGTTTCCCAAATTCATTTCACAGGTGTGGCAATTGTGTCCAAATAATTTAACACACCTTGAAAGCTTGGTGACCTGCCTGCTCCATGACTTCACCCACAGTGCTCAGTGTTGTGCTGTTGTAAAAGCTGCGTGAAAATCAGAATGATAAATCTGTTCTTATTACAATTAAACAGCCATCCCTGAAGGTGACTGAAGGGTTTGTATGGGGATCCTGCATTTCCTTCACAGCTCTAGGAACTGGGTTACTGCTACAGTGCTGTAAGAACAATTTTGAAAAACAAAACAGATTAATTGAAAGGTAAGGAAGTGATAGATTAAGAAGAGAAGTTCACCCATATCATGATTTTATGATTTTCCTGTTCATTAAGTACAAATTTGAACACTGACTAATAAATCACACTGCTGTTAAGTCAGAGGATTTTAGCATTAACTAATTCACTGAAAAGTTGTATCTACTTCAATTTTAATGGAGTTTAACTCAGAATCAACTGAATTTTTTTTTACTGAAGTCTTCTCACAGCACTAGTGGGAGCAAGAAGTGCCTTGGGTTGGTTTGTTTTGAAGGGAAAGTTCTTGAGTTGTATTTAAAACATAGTGCATTATTTCTAAACCCAGCTGAAGGAAAGGTTTTCAGTTAAGAATTCCATTTATAAAAGTTCTCATAATCCTGAAAGTATTTCAATACAAGTATTACCTAAGACACCACTGATCTTTAGCTGTGCAAAATCTCTCCTTACCTCATAAGATGATTCTAGAAAAGATTTTTTTATTTTGATAGACGAAACCTTTTAGTATTCACCTTTAAATAACTCAGTTCATTTTTCAATTCTCATAAAACTAATTTTTTACTGAAAGAAAAGGATCTGTAATTTTGAGAATATGTTGTTTTGTTCCTCTGTAAGAGAGAAGTTGAGCATTAACCTAAACTGCAGAGCTCTTCTGCAGCTGAAACATGGAACTGAAAACTATTCCATTTCAATGCCGAGACAAATCAAGGGTATCATCACACAGAAGAAGAAGAAGGTTAAGAGTTTGCAATAAAGCACTTTGGGACATCTAAACTGGATGAGTTTGACATCTACTATATGATATCATTAAGCACAGAGTTATTGCAGGATTAGTTGACTTACAAGTTCTCAGTGCACAATTTAGCTTACCATAAAATAATTTATATGGATGAATTGAAGGCAAAAACCACCCATATTGGCACCATAAGGCATTGGATCCCCTAAGCAAATGCACTACACAGTTGAGCATTAAAGTTTTGTCTTTGAACAGGATCAGTGAATAATGCCATGAACTTTTCAATTGTTTGCCATAAATTGAGAGATTCAGCAACTGAATGAGGTCGATATAATTTAGCTGCTACCTTTTTTACACATTTATTCTGAATCAAGAAAATAATTGTTTCTGGCTAAGCTTCATCAAGCTGAAAACAAAACTGCCTCTCCCAATTTTTTTCCCTATCCATCAAAATACCTGTGCATGGCAAATTGTAAATGCTATGCTTCACATTCTTGGAGTTTATATGGCTTTAGTGGATGTCACAGTAAGTAGTGAATGCACATAAATCCTTTTGTTTTGACGGGGTTCAGCAGAAGAAAATCAAGTGTTTTACAGAGGAGATTTTAACAGGCAACTTGATTTGGCACAATTCTGATAACTCTAAGGGAAAGACTGAAATGAAAGAATGCAACAGAACTATGCAGCTACCAAGCCTTTTGCTGTCAACCTTTCTAATTACAAAAACCTTACTTTCCCCTTAATGGTGTCACAAACATGAATCACCGTAATAAACATAAAGTTAACTTGGCATGTTAATCAGCAGATTGGGTCATGAGGAGACATTGCTCAGCAATGCTTTTAGCACTTTAATGAAATGCACTGAATTTACTGAGCCTCATTTCTCTCAAGGGCATAGAATCACAGAACCACTGGGTTGAAAAATCCCTCCAAGATCACCCTGAGACCCACCTTGTCACCCAGCCCAGAGCACTGAGTGCTGTGTCCAGTTGTTCCTTGGAGATCCCACTCCCTCCATGAGCAGCCCCTTCCAGTGCCTG
>VWYP01006051.1:0-139335 GCA_013400435.1 Pycnonotus jocosus | reverse complement strand
TCCTTTTCCTTCAGCTGCCTTGAATATGAGCAGTGGTGTGTACTCTGCCAAAATTTTATGCTTGTAAAGCAGGGAATGTTTTTTGTCCCAGAGCTGAATCACATACCTAAGTGATGAGCATAAAGAAATGTGAGAAGGCAGAAAACAAGGTATCTTATAAAAATAGAGTTTTCCTACCATATATACTTTTTGTGTACATGTGTGTAATTAACTCTAAATCTCATATCCTAGGTTAAATTAAGTCTTTCTGAAGCCATCTTTGTATTATTTTTAAAAATTAATTTGTGTTTCACACCTACACAGGAAAGCTTTTGTTGAGAAAGATAAATTGTGTTGTATTAAAAAACCAAACCAAACCACTACTAATTTAAACAGCAATTTTCTCAAGCTCAAAGTTTATTAAACTATCATCTGACAAAGTACACTAACTTCCCTGCAGCTGACAAATAAATAGGCATTTTACAAATATTATGTGGGATGTACAAGCTAATATTAATTAATAGGTTGCCAAGTTAGAATTTTTAATTGTGTTCAGAGTTATCTAATTAACTTCATAAACTTCAAGTATCAAAGAACCAAAGCATACAATCCAAAGACATGCTAACAAAAAAATCTCAATTAGCTGTCACAGAGTTTGGTCGACACATGTAGTGCTGTGGTTATCAACAAAGCTATATTAAAAAAAAAAAAAAAGAAACTTTGTACTCCTGAACAAAGGAAAACAGCTTTTTTAGTAAATACTGGTCTATAGAGAGAACATGACACAAAAAGGTACTCTGGAAGAAGGGGTACATGGTTGTCAAGATTCCTTAGTGCAGCCCTTTTTAATTTTTTTTTTTCCATGGAAGGTTTAAGATCAGTTAAATACTGTAATTTGCTGTCCAAGGGTTTAGTAAAAAAGATGATATAGATATTGTGGGGGCTCAAAAGTCAGTCACAGCTCTACTACCACAGACTTTTCCAAAAGGACACCCCAGATGTTCCATCTTAAGTCTGTTGTAAAGCAAAGAGACGGAACAGGCTGAGGAAAGGGCTTCCATCTTTGCTGTTATAGATGCTGAGTCAAGAATTGGAGATATTTCATATGTCCTCCTAGCTGTGGTGAGTTTGATGAGGCAAAAGAAGGGGCAAATCAAAGCTGTCTAGGGCCAACAATTTAAGGAATTTATAGCCCCTGTTAAAATCCCAATGCTGGACGACTCTCAGGGACTGGAATTTATCACTCTGTTGTATTGGGCTGTTTGTGTGAGATAAGATGAGGCCAAGAGGCCAATTTTTAATTGAACAACAATTTTCACAAATCATTTTAAGTGACCTTTGCTTTCAGCCTCAACAGACACAGAAAATCCAAGGAACCATTGCAGTTCTCTTTACACTTTTTTTTTTGGAACTAAACTTCTCATCACTGCCATGAGTAACTGGAAAAACGAAAAATACAAAATTTCAATGATCAGATAAATCCAGCTTCACATTGCCTCAAAGTATTAGCTGATACCAGGATTGATACATCTTCTCAAATGTATTTATCCTCACCTGAGTAAGAAAAGCAGAGCTCCCTAGGGCTCAAAAGTGCAACTTCCAAATTGGTTAGCATTCATTTGTAGGTAAATGAGTACAATCAGACATTTCCCTTGGACAATTGGACAGACATTTCCCTTCCATTTTATCAAGCCTGCCTTTGATTTGTGCCAAACCAGTCAGAATATGGCCTTTCATCATGTTTGTGAGCTACTCCTGTCTGTCATTTCACTATGGATTGTATTTTTCAAGAGTGATCTACTGTTTGAGCACAAATAATCATCTCCATGAATAAGACATGGGCTAATTTATGGGAAAAAGGTGATTATCCACTGGAACAGGTTGCCCAGAGGTCTTGTGGGGTGACCATCCTTGGAGATACACAAAACCTTGCCTGACACAGCCCTGAGCAGCCTACTCTGGCTGACCTTGATCTGAGCAAGGGCTTGGACTAGATGGTCTCCTAAGATCCCTTCCCATCTCAACTATGCTGTGAGACTGTTCAGGTCAAACTCCAAAATGCAATTGAAATAATATTGTCTAATTTCTAGTTGCAACCAGCCTATAATTCCATTTCTGATCCACCTGTTTAAGGCATGGGCAAATTCGTATTGCAATTGTAATTGAAAAAAAGTTAGATCTGTAACACAAATTGTATTTTACAAACACTCTTATTCTTGCAGAAACTCAGATAAATATATATACTTTAAGAAAAATAAATGAACGCAAGTACCTAGTAGCAGAAAAGAAAGTGCTATCAGGAGTTTTTTATAGAATGCCATTCTTGATTATGTTCATTAAGATTTGTTTACTAAACTGATCTACCTATTTTCTTCTCATCTAATTACAATTAATTACAAGAGGAGTAATTATGCTTGCAGTCAGATCTGCTGCACTGAGAAGATTATTTACTTGAGTTCTAATTTTACAGCTGCATCTGAATTTGCAGTATTGGATTTTAATATGTGGATGCTCATCTGCTTGCAGTTTCTAAAACGAAATTACTTATGTTGTATGTGATTACTGAGACCTTCAAGAGCCATTTTGGTCAAGAATGAGATAATTTGCCACTTTACCATGGAAAGGTGGAATTGAAGCTGAAGAGATTGTTGTGTTGGAAATATATACTTTGTTAAGTTACTGCTCTTTCTCTGAAGAGCATTAGAATAGTCATTTTATGAACATATATGTGTGCCACTGGCTTATGTTGGGGAAATAGAGAAATACCTGTTCAGTTTAGAAGAAGGACATTTAGCAATTGAAAGAAGATTAAAATCAGTGGGGCTGGGTTCATCACATTTCATGTAAGGAAATGGTGTTCTTGTACTAAAACAGCAGTTTCTTTATGTCTATTTATAAATACATTGCATATAGTTCATTAAAAGTCTTAATGGTTTAAAAATAAGATGTGGTTTTCCCAAAGGAAACAGGTTCACTGCTTTATCTGGAAGACAAAAATAGATTTTTCTAGGTCAATAAAATATAAATTTTCTACTCACAACCAAAGGCAATAAATAGAAATTAAAAGCTCTGAAAAATCATAAAAAAGTCTAATTTACACATCAGCCTCACCTTGCAGGATGAGACTGACATCCCAGTGGATGAAGATGCGTTTTGATAAAATTGTGGTGGAAAGGAAAAGAACAAAGGAAGTTTTGGATGAGCTGCTTGAGTGCAGCCCAGCAAAGCTCGGTGCAAGGAGGGAGTGGAGGCTCTGTTCTCCCTCCATGCACATTTCCCATCATTCTGGTTGAGACACAAAATGCAGAGCATGATTACTTTATTAAGGAGTAATTCTCTAGTTTAAGAATAAATTGGCCAGTGCCTACTGTGCACCAGTGATGAAATTAATGGAACAGAGCCACTGAGAATAGAAACTGAACTTACTGTCCAGGGGGGTGTTTGCTCCATAAAACAATAACACCTGAACACAACCAACCTTTCACAAACAGCAGCTGGCCTGAGAATGAAAGCAGTTAATCAACTTTGAAAAGCGAGATCCACTGTAGTTTATTTATTTCAAGTTTCTAAACCAGTTCTTTATAAGCCTTCTGCAACCAAAATACCCATTGTCTTCAATTATTGAGAAATTCTATTCCTGCTGAAGGCGAGTGCTTTGCTTATCTTCATTATGGTAGCTCCTATTTATCTACGATAAAATGCCCAGAAATTTGCTCATGTAAGCTGAAATACATTGTTAAGAACTGAAACGATATAAGGGATGTACCACCTTGTTTATTTGTTGTGTTTGGTTTGGGTTTTTTATTGGTATTTTAATATCTAGGTAATGTTGCAATGAGACACACACACACACACAAAAATCTAATGACACTAATAAAACCTCAGACAAGTATTTCTCCTTGATTGAATTTTCTGATTATTTTATGTAACCAGACCATACTGGGCTCTTTGAAAATGTGATGCACTTTAATAAATGGAATGCACTAGAAATGTAACAATGATATGGGATATGTGTCATTCATTAAAAAGCACCAAAAAAGAACCACAAACCAAAATGTATTTAAAAACACATTATTTAATGGTATTATTCCAACATCATGTTCTTTTCTTCAATGAATGACCTACTGTCTTAAAAAGGGTCCTAGCATTTTTCAAATGTGTAAGGATAAAAGGAGAAAATTAAGAGAGAGAGGATGTTGATCTATAAAATTTTTATAGTAAGTTAAAAACAACCTCTTAATATAGTGCTTCAGACATATACCTAGGAAATATTCCTTATTTAAGCAAAAGTATTTTTTCTCTGAAAAAAAGAGAAAATTTTAACTTAAGTCAGCATAATCCATCTGCAAAGAAATTTTGCAGATCTTCAAATACATTAAGTCTACAGCTTTCTTTTCTTTAAACAGAAAAGAACGAAGAGAGGATGCCATCAGGGGACCTTTCTGACATTCTTCCCGAGTTATTTTGTCTCTTAATTGTTGAATGGCGCTCTTCTTAAATGGAAATTCCTGCATCACTCTGGATTTTCACGAGTTTTTTCAAATCTGCTTAACCTTCTCTTGGAAAATTTGAAAGAACCAAGCTTTACTAAGAGTTCCAGACCAAACTTTTCAAATAAAAAAAGAAATTTCAGCTCTGTGTAGATAAATTCATCAAGAGATTCTGCTGAGATTTCACTGAGAGTTTAATGCCCAAATCTTTTAATCTCAAAAAATTTGATAATAGCTTTTTGTCTAAATGCCTTATTTTCTTGATTGCCTTCAAAATTTAACTAATTTATAACTAATTAAGCACAGCTTACCTCCATAGGGAATTTTGTATTTATTAGTGAAAAGTTATGGACACATATTCCACAGGAGGGAGCCTCTCTCCCACTGAGCTTGGAGCAGGACTTAGGATATTTTTCTCTTTTAAAACCTGTGTAAAAAGACAGTGATCCATACAGAAATTTTGAGCATGTTGGACTAACTTCTAACAAACAAACAAACAAACAAACAAAAATAAAAAAGAAAAGAAAAAAAAAAGAAGAAGAAATTGGAATAGGTTTCAAATATATCTTCAGAGACAAGAACATGTTTTGGAATACTACAAAATAGAAAGGTCTTCCAAATTCTGGCTCTTATAGAATAATTTTCAAATTCAATAACCAGCCTTGCTGAAAAGGGTAGACTTTTAATTGTACACATTGAAGTAATGCCTGAGCTAAGCATGATAAAAACACACAGGGTGAGTTTATTACACTGACAGAGATTGTGGCAGCCCTGGACAGCTCATGTGCATTTGGAAGGATGAAGCTAAATGGACTTCTTGTCCTGCAGGCTGTTCAGGAAATTAAACTTCCAAAGGATGGAGGATAAATAGTTAGGTCACGCAGGAAACAGGGAGAAGATTAAACTAAATCTTAATGAGGACAAGTGGCAGCAACCTCTACATCAAACTGCAAGCTGTGCTCAGTTCTACAGGACAGGACACCAGGCTTTGGAAGGCTGGTTCTGGCAACCCCAACTCAGGATCTTCATTTTCTTTAATGCTTTGTATTTCCTTCACCAGTGAATTTCTAAGGAAGTTTTAATGCAGGAAACGTCTCCTCAGGGATGCTTCAGGACTCTGACAGTCCAGACAGTGGATTTTTAAGAACAGATTGCACTGCTGTTGTCTCCAGTCATTTCACACTCTTTTTTTACTTATTGCAGCTCCTGGGCGCTGCTGTCTGCTTGCAGGTGATCTCAAGAAAGCCACCCCTGCAGAAGGGTTCATGTTCTGACCTGACACCTACCTGAGTTGGTGTTGCATGTGAAATCTTACAGAGGGGTGATGAAATCATAATGATTTTTGCATAATCTGGGCATCCTTAATGCTAAATTTACAGTAGCAGATTGACCAAAATGCAAAGAGTTGCTTTTATCACATTATGGGACAGCAAAAAATTTTGGGAGAGTAAGTCCTTTTTACAATTGTTCTTAATACTACTAGCAATATTAATAATACTATCATTACAACTACAATTATTACTGTAATAGCAACCAGAACAAAACAAATATCAAAACTTTAAAAAAAAAATCTTTTTCATGTTTCCTTTGAAAGGGTCTTTCCAAGGAAAAACTGAATGAAAAAAGAAATGTCTCTCAAAATCTATGAATTTTTAATCTAGGTTAAAAAAGGCTTCTTGTGATAATAATCCCATCTTTAACTCTTTCCAGACTCAAAATACTTACTATTTTATATTTTGCACAAAAATGCCAGGCATAGATGTATGATACTTTGGAAACTTTATACTCTTACAATGACTTCAATGAACTCACAGTTCCTTTCCTGTTCAAATAGGAACTAACACAAAATAATCCCTATAGGGATTACTTAAAATGTCTCACTGGAGCGGGAAGTCCTAAGTGAGGAAATTGTTACATGAAAGATGATAAATAAAATGCCACATTATTTTGTGTTCTCTGCTGTACTCACGAATGCAATGTGATTGTTCCCAGAGCCAGGTTGGTCATCCAGGATTTGTGCATGGGTGGAACAGGAGCAGCACAGCTCAAGTGATGCTTAAGAGCCAGTGAGTTGTTGTGGAGCTCACACGTTCCCTCATGC
Source organism: Pycnonotus jocosus (assembly GCA_013400435.1). NCBI lineage: Eukaryota > Metazoa > Chordata > Aves > Passeriformes > Pycnonotidae > Pycnonotus > Pycnonotus jocosus. The sequence goes on along the minus strand of VWYP01006051.1, from coordinate 132,765 downwards.
CCTACAGAATAAGGAGTGAATGGCTTTTGTCTCCAGAGAACTCAGATTTCCCCAAGAATGAAGCAGATTTCCTCATTAGCAAGGAGGAAAATCTGGTAAAAATTCTGCCTGAGGAGCTTTCTGCTCTGGGTTTTTAGCATATGTTCTTTCTGCATCAGAGATAGGGAGTTCAAAGAGGCAAAGTGTCCTGGCAGAGGTTTCAAGGCAGATCACTGCTGGAATGGGAATAACCACTCACATTCCTGTAAGCTCTTGCAGACAAAGTCACCACCTCACAAATATTTTAAAGATTTAATGAGGTTTGTCAGAAGCCATTTGAATATTAAAAGTGAAAGAGATGCTGCTGCATATTTGATGAGATGTTTTTCAACTGCAGTGATAAAATTTTTAATGCTATTTCATCTTTTCTTTTCCTCTAGAACCACTGACAAAATAATTGTTTTACAGCATTCTCAGACCGAGGATCCATTTAATAATGTGGGGAAGTGAATACAAAATACAAGGGAGACAGCAACTGAACACTGCTTGTTTCTCATTGAAAATTTCCCAGGAGGGCCATGCACAGAAGATTGATTTTAACCCTTTATATTTCTGCATGTTAGTCAGAAATGAAAAATTGTGCTTAAAAGATATATACTAGAGAGTATTATCTGAACACACACTGAGGAATGTTATTTTTGCCATGTCATTGTTTTGTTTTTATTCTTTAAACACAGACAAACTGAGATATTTTTTCCAAGTGCTCTTATCTTCCTTGGTTGAAACTAATGGTGAAGAATATACCAAAATAGCAGCTCTTTTCTTTTCTGCAGGTGGAAAGGTAATGGACAGAATTTTGTTGAATAAAATAATCTCAAATTAATTCCATCAACAATTCCTGCTCAGGTCTCATCACCTCTTCTGTTTCATTCTGCAAAATGACCTTCCACACTTCCTTTTTGATATCCTTCTATCCTTTCCTGAGCTCAAAATTGTTATGTTTCTATCAAACTAAGAGTTTGGATGAGAATGTTTCATAATGCTACATCTGCTATTAACAGGCCTGTGCCATGTATTACTCCTTAATTTTTCTTCTAACACTTTCCATAACATTAGGAGAGGTCCTAAGGTGAGTTCCTAAGTCAGGGGGCTGATCAGAAAGGGTTCGGGAAAGGACAGATTTATTGGGAATAGCAACAGGGTCTACCTGAAATAAAAATACTTAAGGGCCCAATTTCTATCTCAAAACCAATCAATCTTCATTGTATTTTAACAGATCATTAGGAAAACTGAGATTTTATGCTTTTTAAAAGGGAAGAGAATGACTTATATTGAAACAAAAGTGATGATGTCTTGGTTTTGACAGAAATAAATTATAGTGTTAACAGATCCATGAGCTGTCTGCATTTAGCAGTCAAATGAATTGACAATGTGAGCTGCTTCTGTAGTATCTAGGTGGTTTTGAAAATATGGATGGCCAGAGTGGGAAAAACCAAATTGTTATTTAGAGATCTGAAACAAATGTTATTACTACTGTGTGAACAATAGTGCAGTGAAGTCAGCTAATACAGGAAACTCTGTTTCTATGTTGATTCCATTTTTGTAACACAAAAATATGTTAATAACCTTATAGGTCATTTAAATTGGTTTTATTGCTACAAAATTGATTCCGAAATGATAACAAAACAGAACAAAAATTTTGATAACAGAAAAATTGACTTATATTTTGCAGGCTGATTAGCCTGTTAAAATGATTAGTCTTACTTTTGAACTAAATCTGCTGACTTTTTAGAGGTGTTTGTGAAGCAGAGGCTTAAGAATAGATGTGTTCTGACTACAAATCCTATTTTATAACAATAAGCATAACTGAAATTTCAGCTTTTCTGCTTGTACAATATTGCTAACCTAAAGTTAAATTCAGTCCTTGTATTCTCACCAAACCTGCCTCTCAGAAATTAAATACACATGGAATAATTAAAGTAAACCCCAAATCTATCACAAATATAAAATTATCAAACTTGTTCCTCTGAAGTACAAATCTATCTCTGATAAACAATGTTTTAGTTAGTGCTGACCTTGACCAAAGCAGTGCTTACACAGTCTCAAGGACTTTCCTGCTCCTCTCAGTGCCCTGAAAGTGAGCAGGGACAAAACCTGAGTGGTGCTTGGCTGCCTGCTAGGGCTAAAGCATGACAGCAAGCACTGATTCAACTCCACTGAGACACAGGGGATGTTCTAGAAGGTTTGAAGCTGATGTCAAAATGTAAGAGCATTAAAGGGATAAGTGGATCATTATAGTCAATTTGATATAGTGTCAGTTAAAATAATGGAATGGTTTCATAACAAATTTAAGTAAAAATGGTATAATTAATGTCGATCGATATGAACTTATGAACAACCGATCTCGTGTGACTCAATTAACTTGGCATCTTTTATTATGACTTATTTCATAGAAATAATTATGTCTATGCCCAACACCAGGGCTTCTGCAGGGTTGTTTAACCTGGTTATCCAGGAGCATGAATAATGCAAAGTCAGTGTAGCACATACCAAGAGATTGCCCAAGTCAGATACACCAAGCTTTAATTTTTTAATAGAGAATTTCTCTCCTAGGCAGCTCCAGTGAGTCTTGGAATGATAAGTTTTTGAAAGAAGTCTTAAAACACTATAGCTTTACTCTTTAGCAACTGAAAATTCCACTTATCCCTAAAAAATAAACCAGGCAACTCTGCAAGGAATCGCAGCCACTCCATAATCTGAGTCCATTAAAAAATAGTTGTCCATAAATCCACTTGTTGTGATATTGAGAAAATAAGTTGCATCTACAGAAGCAGCATTAAAGGCCAAAATGCTGTTTAGATGCCAAGTTCCAAGTTGGGCAGCATGCCTTTAAAGAAGGAACATGGATGATCTACTCAATGCAAAACATTTTGGTTTTCTTCCCAGGTTGGCTATGATGAGAGCTGACAGTGATGAGACACTTTGTGGTGCTGCTGTGGACCTGGACCTTTCTGGTGCAGTAGCAGGAGTACTGTGCAGACAGTGGAGATTTGTGCTCCAAGAATGATTTCTGAAAAGACTTCTTGGCTTTGTCCTATTTTTTATCTGGCAGTAGGAGAAAGCATTTTGGCCTCTCAGATCCTTTTTTCAGCTTCAATGGAAATAAAATGCACATGGGTGGGTTTGAAGCACCCAAGCTGCTTACTAGGAATGCATTGATTTATGAGGAAGAAAATACTTTAGTAGCTGTGATGTATTTCCCATTTTAGATATTTGTATGTCTGGTGTAGAAATTAACTAGAGGTACTCATTAAACACTTTTATTTCATAGGAGCAGCAGTCTAGGGCTGTGTGCCTGTATTCATGCATCCAGTGACTGCTTAGATATCCTTGTTTCTCTCCTGACTGTAAGGGACCTCAGTAAAAATGAAGACATAAGTCATGTAGATGGCTGAAGTGGACAAGATGAAGCCCACACTGGCTGGTGATTTCCTAGCAAGGCACAGCCAGCATCCAGACACCCTGAAGAGCCAAACTCTTCAGCCTCACAGAAGGCCCAGGCTGCCTGGTGTCAAAATATTCAGCTTCCTAAAGTGTAGGATTGTAGCTGCTTAGAAAACAGTGAGAGAAAGAAAAGAATAACTGAGGCATCTCTGGCAGGTGAGAGGAGGACCTGCTACACCACCTGGAGTGCTGCTTAATTCTGAAGAGATGAGTAATTACTTTCCTGCAGCAAGGTACTGAAGTACAGGTTTAGCAGCAACATCAGCATTGGCCAACGCACTTTCAAACAATTTGCATGAGGCTGGGTAAGTGGCTTAAGTACCTCAGCTAAATCATGGCCACGGGGCAAGAGACAATTCCCACTTTACATACCGTGCTGCTAATAGCTTTTCTGATCTTTGTAATGGAGTTCTGAGGGCACAGAACACAATTAAATTAGAGAAAAAAAATAACAAAGCACTTAGTCCTGCAGTATCATATCTTTGCGTGATGGAATTCCTGTAAAGGGACAGCTAATCCGTTTATTTACTTCCAGGAAAAAAAGATTTTTTTCTGACAAAAGCAAACCCCAGTGCCATGAAACACTCAGGTACAATTTTATCTGGCCACTGTGTAGAAGTATACAAAGGGCTGACAACAGGATCAAGTAAGGCACTGACACACTCAATTTGTAAATTGTGCTATGTTTATAGAAGAGATGTTTTTAAAAGGCAAGAAAAGCTTGAGGAGCTAGTTAAATAGATGAGACTTTGTTCCTCGTCCCTTTATCCCATTCATTGGGGTAAAGATACATTGATACAAAAAGATACATTGACCTTGCTGGAGCCCATGAGCTGATTGCCGCTGATTATAATGCTAGAATGGTATAAAGATGTATCTCATAAACATTTCTGAGCAAAAAATGGCATGAGGATTATTGACAGACTGTCATAGGTGAGGCAGAACTCTACCTTACTTACTCCACTCAGATTCTAGTCTCTGTAATGTAGATGTTTGCTGGGAAAGAAGGAGAATAGATTTTAACAAACCGAAAAGTTACATTACTATGTAAATTTTGCTGAATTGTAACTAGCTACAGAGGTATATTACTATGTTGATTTTGTTATGAAGTTGTTATTTTTGGCCTTCTTAATATTGCCATTGGTATTAACATTGGAAATACTATAAACAGAAGTTTGTAAGTAAGGTCATAAAAGGTGTGCCTGAGCTAAATGAAGTGTCCTCTCAGTAAGAAAAAGATGGTGACACCATTAAAACCAGGTGAAGGCAATCCAAGTTGAGCAAAGCCTCTGCTCTATTCAGGATACACCCCAACAAGGGTGTGTAAAATTATTTAAAGCAAGCCTGACAATGTTCACTGAAGTATGCAGCTGTGTGTGTTCTTCCTAGTGTTTGCCTTAAATACCCAGTTCTAAATTATTTTCAGTACTGGATCAGTTTTTCCCTGTAAAGCTGTAAATCTGGACAGCAGCCTCAGTACCTCCAGGAGCTCATCCTCCCAGGCAGCCAGGTCAGCTGTTGGTCAGAGGAGCTTTTCTTATCTTCCCCATCCCTGCAGTCCCCTGTGCCTGGGCCTGCTGCAGACACTGAGCAAAACATTGGCATGATGCCACTGCTGGGAAAATGGAAAACACACATGGGCAACTGCTTAAATAACAGCCAAAGCAAAATCCAGATTTAGACATTTATTTTTTTTCAAGTCTTTTCATTAGGGTTTATTTTTGTGTTAACTATCCAGAAAATAAATCTGTGGAATAACCAATCAATCATTTCCCTGTTGTATGTAACCCAGATGGGAGAGGACATGTGTTTGTTCTTCATTTCTCTTTAATCCAAGTTGCTCTTGCCTTTAAAAGCCCACCTTAAAAAAGTCAAGTAATAATGAGTGGTTGGACCTTTTATGACTGTGCCTCACATCTGTCACTGCTACTAATTTTGTGTGACAGTCTTGTTAAAGTTTGACCAGCCTCTGTATGGGTAGTTTTGTTATCAGTGAGAAAATTAAAATCAGGGTTCTGAGAAGGTGGTAGTGTTAGTGCATAACGTGTTTATTGCCTAACATGTTTTCAGGGAGGTTTTTTTGACAGTACTACCAACAACTTTCATGGTAAAGACATCTTGGTTGTTGGTCTTGGACATCTTGGTCTCCCCATTAGAGCTGCACAGACATCACTGAGAGTGAAATGGGCTTTTGAGGGGTTTGGGAACCCCCCAGGGGAGCTGTTCTTTCTGTAGTCACTGAATATCACATCTGAAAATGTTCAAACTAAAACCTCTGGTGCTCTGTGTCTCAGTGCCAAGCTGGCTCCTCTCCTTCTACAGCAGCTTAAAGGTTTTTCCAGCCTTAAAGAATCTTGTTTGGGTACAGATGATACTCAGTCCCATGCCTCAAATCAATATCTGTTTTGGAAAGTTTATCTGGAGGTTAGATGTTGATTTGAAGTAGTTTTAAAGAGCTGCTCAGGGCCTGCAGTGCTTAGAATAATCTGGATGAAGTGGGATTAATGGGTTGAACACAGGAGAGACATTCAGTCACCATGTACAAAAAATCATCATCTGAGCATTAGTTGTGCATAGAGTAATATGTCTGCACAGGTGGTCTGTCTTGCCAGCCTTGTAGATTTAATCTTCAATTCCAGTTTGTATTTAAAATGTCAGCTGAATTTTATTGGTATGCGGGAAACATTTAATCTTACTCTTTTATCACTGAGAACACATTGCTGGTGATTTAGGGCTTAGTTACCTTGTAAGAATTGCTTTATGTTGCTGAAGATTATTTGCCATATTCAGTCAGCCTAAATTCCACCTTACCCTCTAAATCTAGTGTTTCAGACAGGCTGCATTTTGAAAGCTCCTAATTCAATCCCTCTCACACTGTGAATGACTTTGTCCACAGAAGTCGGTGAAATTTAGGCTTTCATAATATTCTCATTTCTTCTTTAAAACCAGAAAGAGAGAGAGAGAAGTGTGGTATAAATATGTTTCTTGTAATCTGTGCATCCACCATGAATAATTGTGTCCATGTAGTGGTACAAAAAATCACTTGTGGATCTTCAAAAGAAGCTTTTTAAAGTGGAGTGAGAGGGCTACGACAGATGAAAGCAAAAGAAAAAAAAGAAAAGGCTTTCTGTTTCAGACCTCTAGAGATTATCAAAAAATATAACAGTTTCTTGGAGTATGGGGCAAAATGAGTTTCTGCTAATACAGCTCCTCTAAAGAAAGGTTTCTGGGAAATTGTGGTCCATCAGAGCTGATCAGTAATGCAAGGTTGGTTTGAGAGTCACTGCTCAAGGGAATTTGTATGTGTGAAGGAGACAGAGGCAGCACCAGCTTCACTGAGTGGCTTTTACTCTGATGTGGCTCTCAGAAATGTTGTCCATTCCTGGAAATAGAAGCAGACTTTTACAGTGGTACTAAGACACCTGAAACTGAAAAGACTTTGTTGATGTTAGAAACCAGGTATAGACAGGATCTAAATTTCCTAGGTCACTTGCATATCACTATATAGTTCAGTTGCAACCAAATTTATTTGCAGTACTGAAAAATCATACATGAAACCTCTCACTCCTAATTTTCTGAAGGATGTTTCAGATTTTGTTTTGTTCAGCTTTTGTTAGTAATGGAGATGTTTTGTTTGTTGGAAGCTTTTAAAGAAAATTTTGTATTGCTTAGATAAGTCTGGAAAAAACACAAGTAGATAGGCTGCTAGATGTCAGATGAGGAGAAGCAGTAGGTGTCTGAGTCATCTTCAGAGTTTGTCCTCATGTAACCTCAAAAATGCATCCAGTTTTCTAAGAAAAGGGCTGTGAAGATGTAATTGCTCAGTTTGAGGAAGATATTTTAAATCCCAAACAAAATACTTTGCTACTTCCATGAAAAGTCTGAAAAATGCCGAAAAGAGTATTTTCATTAAAAATGGCATATGATCCAGTTTTAAAATTAGATATACAGTGGAAAAACTTCACTGAAGGGATAAACATCACAAGAGTGATTACAGGGACATAGTGGGACATAGGCTTGTACCTTCTCTGAGCGCTTGGACATCCTTCCACCTCCCTTGCATGCCTTGGTTTGATTGCCAGGGGAAACCAGGTGGAATTGGAACTATAGAACTTCTTTAAGCTTCCTTCTTTCCCAAACCTGTGGGCTAGGCTGTAGGAAGAGTGGTGACAAATGATTTTCCTCCTCGTGGCAAACAGTGCAGGGGAGCTTGTGCTGGAAGGGTGACTTCTGCCTAATCTCTTGTGGACCTTGGAGGCTGATAGAAAAGACAGGATTTTGTCTCAAGAACATACTAGACCACAGAGAAAACACACTTCAGCAGGTACTTGGATAGAAATAAGGATTTTCTGGTGAATGTTTCTTGCTTCTGCTTCTTTTTAGTGGCCAGATTACAGAACTTCATTTTCTGTTAGCTACAATCACCATAAGTGCCTAATTGAAAACCTGGCACTGCAGCAGACCTGAGGAACTGAGAAGACTGCACATTTCTTCCTTTGATATCTAGTGAAGAAAGAAACAAAAAGGCAAGGTCATAAATGTAGGAAATATGAGGGAGCATAAGACAAGTTTTAAATAAAAGTAGATCTGTGAAAGGGCAACAATTTGATTCAACAGGTATCTTGGTGTGCAGCATGGTTTAAACCAAAATGAATTGGTCCAGAACTGAAGGCTTCCAGATTTAAATACCACCTTTGCAGAGATTAAAACCTGTCCACTTTGCAGAAATAATGATGGGTTTGGAGCCTGGAAATCATGTCCTTTGCCAAAGAATTGTGAATAGGACTTGTTATGTAAAAGATATTTTTCATAGTCACTCTTTCCACTGGCACTGAACTCCTTCCACTTTGAATTCCTGTTTGACATTGGTCAGACAAATAATTCAGAACTCCACATGTACAATACAAAAAGATTTATTTAATGAGGAGATAGTAAAAGGAACTTACCAGGGTTGTATCAGCTTAAACAGGTAAATGTTAGGGTACATTTAACGCTGAGATGTGTACCAAATGGTTTTAATACCTCCTTCTCCCCAAGTATGAGTAATTTCAACCACAGTTTATCAAGACCCCACTCTCTTTGCTGTGAATTGCACAGTGCAAAAGATAACATGTTATTTCCTCCTGCTGCCTGCTTGCAATTACCTTTACTTATTTGGGATCACTGAAATAACACATTTCATGTAAATCACAGTTGTTTAATTGCTATACTGCAGTGGGATAAACCAGTCCAAATGGAGATTTTTCTTCTTTTTTTTTTTTATCTTTTCTTTTTTTCTGGACAGGCAAGGAAAGCAAAGACTTAAATTCCACTGAAGCTGGAGGGATGCTGTCCATAGTTTCCAGTGCCTGCTGAAGTAAAAAAACCCCTCAAACCTGTGGAAGCTATGCACCCAATATGGGGGCTTTTGCAAACCTCACTAGGCATCTGCCTGCATCTTTAAATGTCAGATACTGTTATAAATGTAGTTGTCAGTGAACTGCCCAAGATAACATGGGAAAAACACAGGACACCAAATCCTCATTCCTTTGTATTTCAAGCCAGTTCCTTAGAAACATCTCCTTTAACACCTGCAGATTTCAATACATGTGTACTGATACAGCCAGGCATTTAAGATACTAAAAAAAAAAAAAAATCTTGATTTAAGCAGTAGTTGGACATGAGGTAAAAAACAAAGTTTTTTTGGTGATTGAAGAATCACAATGTCGTGCAATTTTTCAGGCACAGAAGCTTTGCATTGCCTTGGCAACAGGTAGCTGTCAAAAGCTTTCAGCCAATTAAGTGACTTCTTAATTATCAGTTGGTTTCCATTGTTGGGTTGGTAGTATGATTTGAAATCAGCTTTGTGACTACACAGCTGAATGTGAAGGCAATTGATATGGCTTGAAAGAAGTCTGCAAAAAACAGTCTATGGATGTGTCTGATTAAAGAATTTGAGATAATTTCTCCTTTGGCTGTAATCAGAACAGTATGAAATCTGAGTGGTGTGAAGGAAAGACATGCTGCTGAGTGTCCTGTAGAAATGCTTGATGTGCTATGCCTGGATGCAAGGTGGTTTGGGAACGTATTGAGAGGGTGCTCAGGTTTTCTTTTTGAATTATAACAACTGAACAAAATGCTTTGCCTTCTAGACATGCATGGCTGTGAGAAAGAAGGAACAGCCAAAACAAGCAGCGTGCTCAGCTCCAGAGGTTAATGAACATATGTATATACACATGTATGCTCCATGTGCAGGGCTGGGGAGCTTGAGGTTGGAAAGCAACTGTTGTAAATTGATCTTGGGTAGTGGATTTAGTTCAATTAGTTCCCTACTGCCATGCTCTTGCCAGCAGAGTGCTGTGAGTCAGTCCCAGCCTGCCCTTTTGCACACAGACCCATGGTGAAATGTGTGTAGCCCTTCATGGTGGGGTGTGCTGGGTTACCAGACACGGGCAGGAAAGCAGCAGGTCTACCAACCATGCCTGGGAGTGCAGGACTCCACACTGATCTGGGGCTAAGGTACATGGAAGCTGCATGCTGGGGAAAACATCGTTAGCAGCATTCAGTTAAAAAAAAATCCACAAAAGTCAGAGGAAAAAAATAAGGATGAAACGATGGCATTCTGTATGCCAGAGATGGAAAATCATAAACTTAATTCATATTTACAACAAACATAAATGTGTAATACACTGGAGTCCTGAACTATAGTTGGAGCACAGATCTATCTCACTTGATACCTGAACAAGTATAAAAAAAATAGCTGAATGATTAATTAATGATAAAAGGTAAAACAGAACCAAGTCCTAGCTCTAAATGAGTAATTTCTGTTTGACTAGGGCTATAGATTTCACACTACAGCTGTTTCGATTTGCACAGCTTTAGAAATGACACATATTCAAAATATTTTCCTAGAATTCAAAGACCTTTTTTATATTTGTTTTAAAACTAATGCCAGTTCTTCTCTGAAAAAATAATTAGAGTAAACTTAAATTTTATTAGATCTATCTCAGATTAAGTTATCACAGCTCCTTGCCAAGCTAATTACTTAGGTATGATACGTTGTAAATTAATTAAATTAGCGTGTATGAAAGATTTTTTTTGTTTTTCTGAAGTGCGGGTTTGAATATATTGTAGCTATTTTACTGTGTTAAGAACAATAAAATATGCACTGCTTGGCTTTTTAAAATGTTTTGTCAGCTCAGTTACTTGAAAAAAATACAGAGGATTTATTGTAGTAAAGCTTCTACCTCTATTCACATGAGATCATATTTCCAAGCACAGAGACTTACCTTATATCACCAAGATGCCTTTAATATTGGCCTTAGAGAGCTCTGCTGCTCTTTATAATATAAATTAATTGCCTAATATCCAGGGGTGACTTTGAGAGATACTTAAGTATTAGTTTTGCATTCATGTCCCAGATTTGCTTTCCTACCTTTTTTGTGGATTGGTTAAAAATATTGATGGATACTTCTTTGTGCCCTCAAAGCACAGATATTAGTAAGTATATTAGGAAGTTTAAATAAGTTTCCTACAGTGTATATTCACAGTTTCACTTTAGCTTTTCAATATGGTATACTATAGGCTTTTAATAAACAATAAATAAAAGAAGGAGTATTTCGGATGACAAGTGTCCTAAAATAAGAGGGTATAATTTATTACCTAAACAAGCTTATAATAGACAAATCCATAAAATGATGTTCACTTTTTTACTTTTTTAATTTCTACACTTTTGCTCACACCTCAGAAATATGTACATGCTGCTGTCCCGATTTGGCAAAGCCCTTAAGCACATGTTTAACCTTCAGGGATGCTCTTTAATGTGTGTGTATTAACAATTGACTGCACACTCTATAAGAGTCTAAACCACTTAGAACCACTCACAACCTGCAATATTTTTTCATCTAATTTGTCCGTGTTTGTTTACAGTATCAAGTCTGCAAAGCCTGACTGAATGGACGAGACCTGCTGGAAAGGATTGAACCTCTGAGATGTGCCTTGCCAGGACTGATGCCCTGTCATCAGCAAGGGCATGAGTGCTGCAGCTCAGAAGTGCTCCTTTGCTTTTCACAGATGATTTGGAAAAATTCCAGACTCTCAGTCCTTACACCCTGATCTATTTAGCATTAATTTACAGTGGCATTGTAGACCTTTTGCTAGTCAGAACTTACTGTCTAGAGGGATTAATTTTGTATAGAAAACAAACATTTGGTGGAGTCGCGTATTGCATGCAGCTCTCCACTTTTACAACGAGCAGACCTGGAATTTTTCTTCCTGCTCTGTTCAGAGAAAACCAAGACTGTTTACCTGCTTAAACTTTCAAGGCCTTGCCAAAAGCTTTGTTCAAAAGCTTTTTCTCTTTTTTTGCTGTGAGTGCAGCTCATTCTTTCTTGTTGATCCTCTGCTTCCTCTGTTACTTCTCACTCTGACTGATACATACAGGGAAATCTCTCTATTCAGATAAAACCTTCATGGATCGCTATTTGGGATTTTGGGCATTATTGTGTCAGCTTAATAGAGTAGGTTCAGCCTTGTGTGAAATTTTTTATAATAGAACCAAAATGGATTTCAAAATGAGGAAAGTGAGGAGGAGGGTTAGGGGAAGGCAGGGTCTGGTCTGACACCTACAAACATCCTACACAAATGCTTATTTGTCCTGCTTTAAACTGCCTCTGAGGTTACTTTGTTCTAGAGGAGAAATTTATTTTTCTCTTCTTTTTTTTAGCGGTCAAAACTAAGACTACCTGTTACACTCACAATATTCAATCCTGTTTACTCAAGCTGTTAAGCTTCCTCATATTCTATAAACACATTTCTTCATCATTGTTTTTTCTTTTGCACTCATCTCTGTTAATCAACTGCTCCTTATGTAACATAGACTGTAATGAAAATACATGACACAAACTGCTCCAAGCCACAGATCATGAACCTCTCATCTTGCACTTTTCAGTCAAGAAGCATTTTGTTTAAATTATGTGCATTGTGTTCATTCTCCCTTCAATTAGAGTAACCAGGTAAGGTAATTGGGCACCTAGCAAATGTGGCAGCTGCAGGCAAATAATCATAGCTCCAGCACCTGCTCCCATGGCAACTGATGTGTTTACACTCACAAAAGTACACATTTTCTTCCTTCTACACAGGAGAGAGAAATAAGGATTTAGAGCTACAAGGAAAGAGCTTACAAGGATAAATGTTTAAGCAAGTGGTTGGAAGAGACTGTGCTTGTTGTTTGCAGTGAAAATGTAGGGAGTGAAAATAACAATAAGGAGCTGTTAACAGACAACAATTAAACATCATCTTCACCTTCTGCACTGAGGGTGAAGAGGCAACTCTCAGAGGCAGATCTCACTCCCTTTAAAACAAATTCCTCAAGAGAAGGGGGACATAGGAGAGATCCCAGAAGCTGGTGCTTCAGCACTGCTTCTGCAGATGTGATTCCAAAGCTGCTGCAGACACACCATTTTTAGAGAATACTTTGCAATATCTGCTTTTTTGGGAGTTAAAAACTGTTCTTTCAAAGACACCATGTAAAAACATCATTGCTACCAGCTTTGGCTGTGAGTTTGTACATCTGCTGCATTTACTTGTGTGTTGCCAAGTGGCAGAGAGAGATGTGGGTGGAAGTTTAGGACCTGAGCTAATGTGCATGTTGGGAAATTAAGACCTGTTACTTTTCTTTGCCTTCCCAACAACACAGCATCCTCAGTTTCTCCTGCAGTAAGTCCAAGGCAGCCAATACATAAGCACTATTTTCACTTTCCTGCCCACATATACTCTAAATTTAAATAGAAGAGAGGCCTGACCATGCCGAGAATTTATAGCAAAGGTGTGTCTGATCATGTGGGTGGTTTAGGAAAAACAACTATGAAACAAGCACAGATGAAATTGTGGGAAAACTGGTTAGGGGTAGCAGAGTTGACCTTGCTTAAATTCTCATGTGGCAAACATGGCCATAAGAGAGCCTTAAGCTCTAGAAATATATCTGTCATATTCTTTCAAAAGATGGTGCTCTGAATGAGTATCTCATAAATAAACACTAAGATATGCCAGTCTTGTATTTCTCTGTTTGTTCTGCGAGCTGCTCATCCTAAGGAGCACTTATTCCTCTGCACTGTGGCTCTTGGTTGACTCAGAACAGATTCCAGCCACCAGAGTAACATACCTGGAACAAATAATTTATAAGCACTTCCTCAAGCATGGAGGTCTGGACAGATGACATAAGCAGTTACGATACCTCTGACATTCTTCAATGAGCTGTGGATCTTGAAAGGAGAAATTGTAACTGTGCAGCTTAAGTTGAATAAGTCTGCTCCTCATCACCATGAATTGTTCAAGCTTGGGGAATCACGTACATGAGGGCTGGACCAAATTTGGCAGTTCTGAGCCAGGTCAGGTGACTCATTGTCTGTTTATGGCTGCAGCTTACCCCAAAGTTATAAAAGAGGCACACCTGCTAGGATTGCAAAGCTCTGTCTCCTTACCTGATAAGGAAGGAAGAAATTATATGTCCTCTCCATTGAGCTACCATTTAGCATGATTATGAGGGAAGATGTTAAAATGTCTCAGTTTAAGACTGTGATTTACCATTTAAACACTGAGAGTTGGTAATGCAATGAGACCTCCTTTACTTGTATGCAAATTCACTTATGCCAGGGGATCTCTGCTGGGGCATTGGTCTCTCTCGGCAGAGATTTCATTGTCAGATTGTGTTTTAAATCTTCTGATTTGTTTCTTCAGATAAAAAGTTCTGTTGTGGCCCAACAGATGGAGTACATCAACAGGATTAAGCACATCAGGACTTAGTTCTGCAGAAATTACCCCTGGATCTGCCATAGGTGGCCTAGGTGATGTGGTGCATGTTTTTTTTTCCTCTGCCTCTTTTTCAGATTTTCCAGATATGAAATGTAACCTGTCTACTTAATATTGCTTAGGAATACTACATGCACTGCAAAAGCTTTTGATTTTTTTGTCCAAATCATCTGTAATTTTGAGATTATAATGATATTACCCAAACTGACTTTTACATTTAATTTCTGCTGTCAAAGATGCTTGGCTGCAACCCTTTAGAAAAGCTGTGACAGACTCGCCTCAGTGACTACTCATATGTCAGTTACATAGAGGTGCCATCAAATGAAAATATTAGATGTGTTGCCTCATATAAAGGTAATAGAAGATATTAATATATATCTGCCAAAAGACTTCATTGATGTTTTAATCACTTTCTAAAAGGATTCTTCTGGTACAGTTATCTAAAAAAAAAAAAAAAAAAAAAAAAAAGGAGCATATTCAGTCATTTCTGCACACTTCAAAGACACTATTTCAGTGCAGTCTCAGTGGGAAAAATGTCACTGCACAAGGATGTACAAAAAATTTTATGGAGGACTGAATCTATTATCTTATTTAGGGAAAAACTTATGATGGACTAATAATAATCTCTTATTATTCCCTAATACAGGAAGGACACACAGAGTAAAAAAGGCTCTAAAAACTATAAACTAATTAACTCCATCAAGGTGTAAATATTTTGTGAATGGTATGATATTGGCAGTTTGATTTTGGAACAGAGAAATTGCGGCAAATTTAAAAAGCCTTCCTGCAAACTTTTCTAAATAAAATTTGTATGTAATTTCTGTGTAAGTTTTATTTCAAAGAAAAGTATTCTAAATCAAAGTCAAAACCAGACAATATTGAAAAATGTTGCTTGGCAGTGTATTTTCTTGTTTTCATTTCATGTTTCAAATTTCATGTGTAAATCATTGGTATGTCACTTTTTGAAGAGTTTTATCTCTGTCCAAATGACTTCTTATTGGCTTATTCTTCAATTTGTTAATCACTTAAGGCAGTGTAAAACAGGTACAGAAACAAAGGATAGAAAAACCATTTGATTTTTGATATCCATTTGGAGACTTCTTTTGCACAAGCTAGCGAAACCTGAAGGAAGTTGTTTTAAGAAGTCATTCCTATGGGCGGTATGAGGAGGTGATCTTTGTGTGCCTGTATTTGAGGAGTGCAATTCCCTGCCAGAACAGGGGTGCAAGCTACTGCTGAAGCATTCTGAACATGCACTGAAGCTTCCACAAGATCAAATGAAACATGAAGCAGATCAGTGAGAAAAAAAATTACCGTGTGCCTTTTTGATCTGAACATACTTAATTTACTGAAGTACACAGTGGATTTTTGTGAATTTTTCAGAGTGCCCTTTTTCACAATTTGTATCATTTGTGAATCTGAGTTGACACAGAGTTCCAGTGTGGAGGGGAACCCCAGAAGAAAAACCAGAAGCATAAACCCACTAACACCTGCACTGTGGACTTTTCGGCTGCAGGAACCAGCCTCTTCTCCTCCAGCCCCAGTTCAATTACTCTGAGCATATTGGATCAAACAGGACATTTGTGTCATTCCAGACTCAGATTAGCAGTACAGACAGTTCAACAAGTGATGCATACCTAATGATGTTGTAGTTGGATCATACATCAGTATCTTGTGCTATCAGTGCTCAGTGTAACCCCAGTCAACATGACTCTAATAATTTAAATGACAACAGTGACAATACTATGAAAGCAATAAAATTTCACTGTATGGTGCTGCTCAATGTTCTCACAAACACATTTTCACTGTGAATGGATTAAGGAGGGGACAGGAGCTCTGCCCTTGGTCAGGACTTGGGGAAGGGTGTTCAAATCCCCTTCTCGCTCCAAACTGCTCAGGAAGGTGAAAGGATGTATTCATTTGAGGTAGAGTTAAAGCAAAAAAACAACAAACCCCTCCATTTTTCTTTCCTCATCCACCAGAAGCTGCAGTCCAAGCATTCATTTTGCGTTTGCTACATTCAAAGGTCTTATCAATAGTTTACTAATATTACTGTAGGCAGGCTCATGGCATACAAGTTTAATTAAGGACTGTTTTTAATTTAGTTTGTTTATCATGACTGAAAAAACCAAAAAACCCCAAAGAACCAAGAAACTTAAGGCAGCCGTTCATCAAACCTGTTCCTATTAAAAGTGGCATTTGCCCTACATCTGGAAAAGGCAAAGGACTTTGCAATGCCAAACTCCAACTTTCTGAGTTGCTGCTGGAAATGACCTTTCCAAAGCTTTGTATCGCTGTTGCATCCTGAAGTTTTCGTCCTTCTCTTACCTTTGAAAAGCTGTTCCCCCTCAGGTTAAGTCAGGATACATCTCCTCTGTGGTCAAAAATGTGTGGGCCTATTTCATAGCTCCTCTTCTGACCTTTTCCTGTGGAGTTCCAATGGAACTCTGTACTTACTGTTGTAAGACCTCCATAAGGCTCAGGAGACCAGAAATGAGTGGAAATGGTTTTTAGAGGAACAGGGAGAGATGGCCAGAGCACAGGAGCTGCATTTGGTTGTCTCCATCCCTGGAGAAGGCAGTCCCTTGAATATAGCTGGCCTGCTTTGCCAGAGCCTTCACAGATATCCCCTGAGGATCTCCAGCAGCAACCCCTCAGGGCATTGGTAGTGAAGCCTTTTTGTCTGTCATTCTGCTGAGAAATCCAATTCACAGTCCTATACACTGTATTTCTCAGCTCATGGATATCCTGTGCAGCTCACTTAATACTTGGAATCTGCTTTCTGAGATAAAGTCTCCAGGATGGAGTCACTGTCACTGCCATTCACTGATGCACAGAGACCAGCAAGTGCAATTGAGGTTAATTGACCACCCAGGCACTGTGATCTTCACTTCATACCACATGAAAGATTAAAAATAGGCTCACACACTGTCCAGAGCACAGAAAGGAAAAATCCAATTCTACAGAGGAGCTTAAAATCTTCTTGGGAACATTTTGAAATTTTTATACTTTGAAGCATCAGAAGGCACAAGTAAGGCTGTTTCTATCTGAGCTTTTTTTTTTTTTTTTTTTTTTTTTTTTTTTNTTTTTTGGTTTTACTGGAATGTATCAGCTCAGCTGAGGATAAATTTCAGAAAATGGAACAATTTCATTTGCTGTCAAAATGTCCTAGATGAAAGATTATATACTTTTTGTCACTTTTGTACAAGCAAGTATGTTTTCCATATTTTGACAGTTGCTAACAAAAGAAAAAGTTTTAAGATTGTTGTTGTAGAAGTACTGTTAACATTATTTTATGAGATGTTCTGTTTGCAACCTAACGTTTGACAATCCACCAAGACTGTAAACCTTTCTCTTCACACAACAGAGGATTATGATAAAACTATTGGTAACTTTGATGCTCTGACCAAAACCCCTCCCTCACTGGCTCCAGAAAGTAATGATGCTTTGATTTTTGGGGAAAGTGTCTTGACTTTCTGAGTAAATATTGCCATGGCAGTTACTTGCATATCCTCATCCATAATAGCATAAAACTGAACTGATACAACTGGATATGCCTGAAGGAATAACAAGAACTGCCCAAAATTCTCGCTGGAGTTCTCTACGTTATAAATGTGAGGTCTCTGAGGTCTCTCTAGTTATGAAGGTGGTTAAAAGTTCTGCAGATCACCAAATTTGAAGCTGGTTGACTGCTGCAAACCAGTTCACTGTCCCGTCTCAGCATGTGACTGTTTGGGGATTCTCAGACCCCTCAGGGAATAAACAAATTAAGCTGTTCCCACAGGCACACCCCTGAAACCCAGCGACTCCACATTCAAATCTCATAACTGCAACTCACTTCTAACCCTTCCCACAGAGTCACTGCTGCACTCCTACCTTGGAGGGGGAAATTATCCAAGCCTGTAATATTCCTCAAGTGTGAAGTAACTCTTGCTGGCATTAGTGGGAGGTAGTAGAAAACACAACCACCTAAGATGACTTTACTCAAGTCACAGGGATAATTTGTGCTGCCAAGAAAAGGACTGTACCCTGCCTGAGGTCAGGCTGACTGGGCAAGAGAAGATCTCCAACAGCTTAGCTGCTCTCTCAGTCAAGTGCTGCCCACTTGCTTAGTGCCAGAATTTCAGAGACAGCTCCAGGCAAATGCAAACATCCTGCAGGCAGGTGCTTATTTGAATTTTCATCTCTTCATCTATATAAGATCCTTTGAATGTCTCTGTGGGCTATTAATAGGCATGGAAATGTCACTTAAACTACAATAAACCAAAACTGTGTGGCTTAAGGACATGGCTTTCTGTGCAGAGAAGGCAAGGACTGACTGGCTTTTGACATTGATCAGTTTCCTTGTGGCTAAAAACAACCCCTAAAAGGAGTGACACACAGATATGGGAAATATAAGAACCTGTCTTTTCTTTGCTTCTACTGTAACTACTGAAAATATGAGGAAAATTACTGACCAGCCATCCTGAATTTTCTTATTGTTAGAGAGGCAAAAACCACATTTAAAAGTGCTATTGTTAGGAATGCTGTTGCTGGTGTGATGAAGAAGATGGGGCACAAAAGGGGTCATTTGGCACCAGCTGAGTGTGGAGGCTCTCTCAGACTTGCTTTTCCCTACTCAGAAAGACGCTCGTGGCTCTAAGTTGCTCATATTAAGCACAGCTACTTTCCTGTTGGTCCCTTGGCTTTTATTATCCATTACTTCAGCTCTAACAGTTCTTGCCTGCCTTTTATTTTGACAGACTGCATTGCTTGGATACTAATACTGTATTTCTTTTGAATTTAATCTGGCACAATGGAACAAAGCTGTTTTCTTGAGTACAATTTCTTTCTCAAGCCAAGGACATTCGGCCTTTACAACAAGCTGTATAAGTTACAAACATTTTAGAGATTGTAACTTTGTTATGGGGAAAAGACATAAAACAGTCAGGTTTGAAATATTTACAGCTGAAGGGAGTGCAGAATGGGTAATCAGCTTTCTACCAGAATTGGATATAAGATCAAATTATAGAGATGTTAATGGGACCCTTTATGGTCCCAGAAAATTTCCTGCCACTTTCTCATCCTGGCCTTTGCTTTCCTCCATGGCAGACCTCTTCCATCTTTGTGTTCTCCCACATTTCTGAAGTGTAAATGACTTACAGATGGCCCAACAAATTCTAAGTTAAATTACATCCAGTGTTGCATTGAGGCGTATTATTGAATGCTTTCTATCCATGACCTTTGAATTTATTGCAGCTTTATCCATCCATTTGAGGGCTGAGGCCTTCTGTTCTTGGCATGTTTCTTAGAGGTTTCCTGGATAGTTTGATTAAAAAAAAAGTTTACTTTTAAGAATGAAGTATAAAAATGGGTTGGAAATAATTTTTCCAATTATTTTGAAGGGCAGTGGTTCTTCAGGAATTAAGATAAGAAATATGAAGTTCAACAGGGTCAAGCTAGAGCAATTTCTTTCATCCTCACTATGCAAATACATTTGAAATTGTTGATAATCACCTGTTGATAGTCATTTGTTGATAATCTTTGCAAATGCAGAGAGATAACACAACTGTATTATAAGTATTTCTTCATCTTAGTTTATTGATTCATCTTTAAATTCTTGCATCTGAGTAATGGTAAAATTAATTTTCCTTTTACAGGAAATTTTTCCTTTTTTTCTTTGTCATAATAATTTTTATCATAAGGAAAGAGTATTGTATGGAAAGCACAGAAAAAAAAAGTAACATTCTCAATTGTGAGTGTAACATTTCTAAATGTGATATTTAAATTAAGTCAGAATTTTCAGAATAAGTGTATTTATCCTTACACTTATAGTTGAAGTTCAGGTTGAGATCTATTCATTGCTCAAATTATTTTGGAAACTAAATATACAGATGAGCTGGACTGCACTGGACAAGACCTTGAAAATATAGATATCAGTTCTCCATGATAAGCAGATTTTACAGTTATTGAAATAATCTATCATTATTATTGCTGCTAATGAAACACCAAGATTTCATCAAGTCTTCAAAAAGTAGTCATTTAATATAATATTGTATAACATTTCATTATTACAAAGCTGTTCAGACCTTCTGAGGAAGATGGAAAACATTGTTTTCCTCTACTTTGTTTTGATTTTTTTTAATTAATTAATGAATCAATTTGAATTCAACATGGACAAAAAAGTGACCTTGACCAACAAAATCCATTTAATATCTTTGTCTCCTCTATGTGTTCCACCTATCTGGCATTGATTTATAAGGAGAGCTTGCAGAGAGCTGTTGCTAGGGGACAGAGCTTTTGTAGGTCCCCATTACAGCAATATTCCTGAAGAAGAAAAGTAATTTACATGTTTCAAGTGCTGCCTACCAAAAAAAAAAAAATTAATCAAGCCCAAATAAGTTATAAAATGGAACAAGCATAAATAAAAACCCCTGTGCCAGGGACAAATAAAGGAGCACAGGCCAAACTCTCTGGTCTAGATGCTACTCCTTTGCAACCTGGCAGACAACCTTGGTGATTTTTTATTTTGTTAAATTCCTTCCAATTTATACCTCATAGCCAAGATCAGAATATTTAGAATTAATTTTACCTACCATATACATTCACTGCTTCCATTTAACAGAATAACTTTTATGTTCACCAAGCTGCCAGTCTCCAGGGTAAAAGCCATAGGAGGGAAGAAATCTGTCAAAAGCACCTCTTCTTGTTCCCCAAGTAGTCAAATTCTGAATTGTTGAAATTTCTGAATTGTTGCCCTGGAGGGGAGTCTGCCTTACTGGGAAGAAGCACCCCTGTGATGGGACTGTGTTTTTATAGCTGTTTATGTCCAGTTCTTTAGTTCCTCTTCTTTTTTCTCTTTTCTTTTCTTTTCTTTTCTTTTCTTTTCTTTTCTTTTCTTTTCTTTTCTTTTCTTTTCTTTTCTTTTCTTTTCTTTTCTTTTCTTTTCTTTTCTTTTCTTTTCTTTTCTTTTCTTTTCTTTTCTTTTCTTTTCTTTTCTTTTCTTTTCTTTTCTTTTCTTTTCTTTTCTTTTCTTTTCTTTTCTTTTCTTTTCTTTTCTTTTCTTTTCTTTTCTTTTCTTTTCTTTTCTTTTCTTTTCTTTTCTTTTCTTTTCTTTTCTTTTCTTTTCTTTTCTTTTCTTTTCTTTTCTTTTCTTTTCTTTTCTTTTCTTTTCTTTTCTTTTCTTTTCTTTTCTTTTCTTTTCTTTTCTTTTCTTTTCTTTTCTTTTCTTTTCTTTTCTTTTCTTTTCTTTTCTTTTCTTTTCTTTTCTTTTCTTTTCTTTTCTTTTCTTTTCTTTTCTTTTCTTTTCTTTTCTTTTCTTTTCTTTTCTTTTCTTTTCTTTTCTTTTCTTTTCTTTTCTTTTCTTTTCTTTTCTTTTCTTTTCTTTTCTTTTCTTTTCTTTTCTTTTCTTTTCTTTTCTTTTCTTTTCTTTTCTTTTCTTCTCTTCTCTTCTCTTCTCTTCTCTTCTCTTCTCTTCTCTTCTCTTTTCTTCTCTTTTCTCTTTTCTTTTCTTTTCTTTTCTTTTCTTTTCTTTTCTTTTCTTTTCTTTTCTTTTCTTTTCTTTTCTTTTCTCTGCCCCATGTATTTAAACACATCTGAAACCTGTCTTTACATATGTTAGAAATAAGATGGAAAAGGAGAAATATATTGACAAAGTGTTCTACAGAGAAAAAGATTAATTTTCTTTCATCAGGGGAAACAAAATTAATTATTTGGTATAATCTTTGTGGAAAAGGTAGATTGTGCTGGATAGCTTAACATATTATTTTTAACAAGTTGCTCGGAATTCAGGTTGGAGTAGAAAAGAGAACAGCCCAGGGAATATTTATATAAAGTTGTTACATTAAAATTCTCAGAATCTGATGAAATTCATTCCAAGAAATGAGCTAAAGTAATCTCTGAATGATTAGAGATTATGTCCTGGAAGATGCAGACAGGAAAGACACCAGAAAACTAAGAAAAACAAAACCTTTCATAACCTTTTCTAAAAGGAGCCAAGGAATTATAAATCCAGCAGTCTGGTTCCAGTTCCTGGAAACAATATGAAACAAATTATTGAGGTAATTTTAAGTACCTACAAAATATAAGAGTTGTAACACCAGGCAACAAGCAACTGCCAAGAAAGAATCATATCAAATTTTTCTTGTTACTTTCTTGAGAATGGTGGTAGTTTAAGTGTAAAAAGGAGAAAGCAGTAGATATAGATGTAAATTAACTCTGATAGTGTTAAAAGTTTTTTCAACATCAGAATCTTAGAAGTTTGGGAAATATGGTGTGCATGGATTTGCCTTTGGGTAGCTGTAGAAGTAGTTGAAAACTTCATAATCAGTGAAACCACATCAAACATGAAGGACATGCTGAGTAAATCCCCTTAAGCATTTGGTCAAATTCTACTTGGTATATTCATGAAAAATGTGAACAGCAGAATGGAGACTCTGTCTTCTAATTTATGGCTTGTGCAAAGATGAAAAGAGTTTTAAGTATTTTGGGGAAAATGCTAGAAATGCTTGTGGCAGTTTGGAGAGTTGCTCAGAAACCTGAAAGGTAGCAGACAAGTATTTATGAACTGAAGTTCTGCCCCTGAGAAAAAAGAAAGCAAATTGAAATTTGAAACAGGATATTTTTTCCTTAAAGAAAGTGAAAAGTACAGTGGACAAAGGTATACTAGGAAAGTACTTTTAATTTTAGATTCATGAAGCAGAAGTTTGTACAGAAAACATCTAGTTACACTCCTCACTTAACTCCAGGGAAGCCTTGGAATGTATATTATCTCTGTTTGGGAGATGCCTTTTTAAGGCAAAGACAAAGTAAGGAGAATCCAGCAGTGTGAATGATGGGTTTAGAAAGCGGGACCTAGGAGGGACTTGGCTCACTGGGAGGTGGCAGAGGGTGACTTGACCATGTGTAGTTCAATATCAACAATCACTAAATGTTTTCCAAGGAATGGAGAAGTCAATTTGTCTTTCTTAATATGTGGTGATGGTTTTGGATACAAAAGCTTAGGAAACTTGGGAGGATGGTGAAGCATAAGACTGGACACCTTGAAGATGCAGAGAATTCGATTTTATGAGAAATTGAAAAGAAGTTAGAGAGGATTCATTGCTACTCATCTGGAAGAACCAATGCTGAAGGAGAGAAAAAATGTCAAGCTCAGGGCAAGAATATGAGCTTTTGAGGTGTGGACTCACACTGTTTTATGAAGGAGCACAGTAATTTTGTTCATGTTAAACTTGTCAACTTTCAGAACTTATTGGTTCTTAGCACTTCATGTCATGTATTTATTTTGCAACTTCTAAAAACTGTTACACAACTAGAGGATATTATGCTTTTATCTTGATTTTTTAAAAGCAAGAATATTTTGAGTATTCCATTAAAAAGCTCTGAAGACAATCCATTTTTCGCTTTTGTTACAATTTTCCACATTAAATTCTCATGTGATAGTTTTCTGACATTTGGAATAACTGAATTAATTTGTCGGAGTGAGATCAGATTCAGAGTGATGGGGTGATGGAGAAGAAAGGGCTAAGACAATTTACCCTGTATTTGAATGCCAGCTCACAATCTACTGTTTTGTCTGGTTACAGAAAAAAAAAAAAAACAACAACCCAAAAAACCAACAAACCAACCAATAATGAGCTGAATGTATTAATTCAATTTATATGATTGAATAATTTCTGGCTGTCAAGTTATGTGCTTTGTGAAAGCCTGAATGTGGATTGTCACATTGTCCATTCAGGAAGAAAAAAGCTTTTTGCTTACAATGGGCTAACGATTGTTTGACAATTTAATTATAAAGCAGGGGAGTTCTGAAGAGAAAATGGGGTATGGAGACATGTCTGCTTATCCACACTGAAGTTTACTGCTTTGAGCTAAATCTGAAGTCACAGCATATTGCCTGCAGAACAGGTTTCTCACTCCACACATTCCAAAAATCTTGTTGGATGGGTGCAGAAAGAGGGACTCTGTTAAAATTTGGTCTGAAGCTAAACTGATTAAAGCTTTGCTTTATACCTGACACTGGACTCCAAAAATCTTTGCACCTATCTTGTCAGTTACAGTTTCTTTTAAAAGCCAATGGTTTTTATTTGCTGTAACTTCATTCATGCTTTGTCTATATAAATTTTCAGTTAGTTGATTGGCATCCAACATTTCCTCTGTATGGTGTCTGTATTAAAACCAGGGTCCTGGCCAGACTTTCTGTGGCCAGAACATAGTGTGTTTCTCTAGGACATGCCAAGAGTGAAATGCATCCTCCAGATCCTCAGGATGGCTCAGGAGACAGCAATACAAGAGAAAAGGGAGAACTCTGGTGATCAGCATGACTAGGAAATTTTGGCCTTAAACAGTAGGTTAGAGGAAATGAAAATATCTGAAAATTATTCATCAAATTAATCACTTCAAAGCTTCTCTAGCTTTTTTGCTTCACTGACAGACTTGTGAAGTGCCATGTTTAAAGGAAGCTTTTTTTTACCATAGGGAATATCACAAATTCCATGTCTCCGAGTTCAGATCAAGTCAGTTCACCAAGTTGCAAAACAATTATCAGACACTGAATTCTCCTTTACATTGACTTGAACTTTTGTTAAACCAGTGACCTAGAGAGGATAGTCTTGCTAAGGTGCTGTTAGTTTCGCTTTCAGTGATTTTCCTCCTTGACAAAGAGCAAGGAGCTGAAAAAGTTTGAAATCAGTTAACTCAAATATCCTTAGACACAAACACATTCCATTTCCTTTATAATAGGCAAAGTCTTCCTTTGCTTTACAGTTTCAGCAGGGAACACAGAAACACAGTGAAGCCTTTTTCCAAAACAGTGTTTTTGGATCATAAAGGAGAATGCAGAGACTGAAGTCCATTTCTGTTAAAAACATCTCCACATGTCTTGTTAGCACTGATAACTTCCAGATGGCACCACTGACTCTCATAGTCTGGCTGGCTGTGTCTGGGAATCCACAGCACAAGCTGGAGAAAATGTCTATTAGCACCTGTGGTACAGCTGAGAAAGGTGCTGGGAACATCAGGGAAAAGGATCAGTTCTGCACTGTGTTCCTTTACTTGAGACTCATGTTTCAATATAGCATTTTAGATCATATTCAGGTACTTAAATGTTTTGTCAAAACATGAAAGCCCTTTTAAGACTAATTTGGATAACATGCATAATAATAATGTAATAAAAATTGAAAAATGCTAAGTGCTGCTATGTGATCTGAAAAGCCAGGTTCTTTGTTTTAACTTTTTAATTAGACTGCTACTTCAAATAAAATATCCCTGAATAAGGTTTATTATTACTGACTGAAAGGTCAAATTTTCTAGACAATGGCATCAGAGGATTCCATGCAGTGAATTCTCTCTGGACTTCTTAATGAGATGTATTAGATTAATATTTGTATTGCTTTTGTCATCATATAGTCATTATTGAGTTGGGCTTACATCCATACTGTAGATATTATTAACATTAGAAAAAAGACACATTCTTCCTTCAGAAACAGAAAGAGAATTGTGCTCCGTAGAATTTAGGAATGTTATTTATATTTTCCTGCAGTGTACCAGCATTCTCTTGTCTTTGTGCAAATTTTTCTCCAGATGTGCTTTCTAAAGTGTGTGATGGGACTGCCCTTCTCTGGATGACTTTTCACTTGTAGTGTCCCTTAGAAACAGTTCCCCATCTTCTACAGATTCACAGAAGAGTTGAGGTTGAAGAGGCTTCTAGAGATCCATCTTCCTCAGGTCCCTGCTCAAGCAGAGCCATCTAAAGCAGGTTGCACAGGATCATATCTTTTGAATATCTCCAAGTCTGGAGACTCTACAACCTCTCTGGGCAACCTCTGTCAATGCTTAGCCACCCTTAGAGTAAAAAAGTGTTTCCTGGTGGTCAGTGGGAGCTTGTGTGTTCCATTTTGTGCCCATTCCCTCGGGTCCTGTCACTGGGCACCACTGAACAGAGCCTGGCTCTGGCTTCCTTGTACCTTCCCCTCCTTTGTGCTATTGGCAAATTTGCTCAGGGTGTGCTCTGTCCCATCATCCAGATCATTAATGAAGGTGTTAAACAGGTTGTATTTATTAATAAAGTTTGGGCCAGTAAAATGTATAGATTTTGTGTTAGAAGGGTGCTGCTATGAGTGTGCTAGGAAAAACAGAGAGAATTTTGTGCATTTCTTTTTAGGATTCGTGAGACATAATGATGGAGCAGAGGAGACAATTTGCTTTTAATTGAACCCTCCTTTTTCCCAAACCAATTTTGGAGCATTGTTTGGAATCACTCAGAAATTTGTTGCTCTACATAAAAAAGGGAAACTTGGGAATCAAAAGTATTCCAAAATAAAGCTAATTATGCAACACTTTTTAACGAATTCTTTTTGATGAATAATTGGTGCCTCCAGGGCTAGCTGATAGGCATTTTGTATTGAGCTAGACCTGGCTATTCATGGGTTTCATGAATAGTATTGTCTTTTTTTTTTTTTTTTTTTTCTNTGGTTTTTTATGGGTTTTATGAATAGTTTTTTCTTTTTTTTTTTTTTTTTTTTTTTTTTCTTTCCCCCTCAAAGTCTGGATAATTGCAGTCTAAACTAAAATACAGTCCTATAGTCTGGGACTCATCCAAATTGGATTTTCCATGGCTAAATGTCATGGGGTTTTTGTTGTTAGAAGGTACAATTGAGAATATCATTGGTTTTACTTTTTTTTTTTTTACCTTTTCTCACTAAAAAAAATCCTTTATCATATTAGCTTTGGTAGTTTTAGAATGGATCTGTTTTTTTCCAGTAAAAAAGTGTGAAATTTGAGTACACTGTATTGAAACAAATAGAAAATAGACACAAACTTTAAGGAACACTTTTTTTTTTTCCTTTTCTCCTTCAGCATCTCCAAGCTGAGAATCAAAGGTTGCTTCCTAAAGAAAATCTTAAAAGTTAGTCTGCTCAATATTTTTTCAACAGACAAAAGGACACTGTCCAACATGCACATTTGTGTTCAGATAACTGCATAAGTATGTTCATATCCCTTCTCGTGGGCTAGACAATGCCATTGAAGTGGTCCTCATGTCATTTAATGTTTTAATTTATGACACGAAAAACATTTGAAATCCCAGAAAATAAGAAAATCCATTGTAAAGGCAAAGCGTATTTTTTTCCATGAGTTTACTTCCCCAAAATCAAACCTTTTATACTGCATCTGAATTCTGTCTTAAAATATTTTTAAAGATACTTTTTTTGACATTTTCTAGTTAAAAACCAGCTTGTGGATTTGTTTCTTTTGGTGAGCTTCTTGGAAAAAAACAGTTTCTAAACACTATGAATTTATGGGTGTTGTTGCTTTTTTTTTTTTCTTTTTTTTTTTCCCTTACTAAACAGAATGAAATCAGTAAAGGAGTAATTTCCTCTAAATTAATGTGATTTGTTTTTTGTTCATGAGCAATCTGGTCACAAAAAGATAGCTAGGTAAAGCAGTAGCATTTGTGATACAGCATTTTGTGACATCAGCTAGGCCAATAATTTTGAATTTAGAATGTAAATCAAATGGTTTGAATCTGTCAGCATAAATGGTTGAACCTGTGACTGCAATTTAACAGCAATAGTGCAGAATAACTAAGTCATGACATATTGTCAAAATAATGGATAGGTTGTAGAAATAAATTGGTAAAAATTAATATTTTGGAACCTTGATTAAAGAATTTTCCCTCCATTTAACTGATTCATCTCCTCATCAATTTTCTTCCAGTGTTATTCTGACTTGATTAATGAAAATATTTATGTCTGAAGTCCCCACCGTAAACAACCCAAACTCATATTAGGATGGGAAAACTGTTTTTTTCCAAAGAGATTTAGATATTACCATCATTTAAATTGCTTAGGGACCTTTTTTTAAGTGAACTTCACCTATTAGCCCTCTGCATTATGGGGTAATTTAACACATGTATGTGGCTCAAGGGGCAGATTTGGCAGCAGCAATATTAAGTCAGTTATTAAAGAAGGTAGTGGGCAATATAATCAGCAAGGTGAAACTGATATGAAAACTTTTCACTAAAATATAAGCATGATTTCAAGACTGAAAGTAATGTGGACAATTGCTCTTTGTAAACACAAATGTCCTCTTTCTTAGGCCAGTGCAAGCAGAATAAGAAAATGATCAAGAGAACCTCAGTCAAAAAGAAAAGTGTGGACACAATGAAAAGACTGTGTGATTTTGCAGAGCAAGGGCTAGAAATACATAGTTGACCAGGAAATGTAGTTTAATAGTCAATTATTTGCTCTTATAAAAACAAAGAAATACAAGAATACATTTACAATTCAGAAATGAAACTTCTGAATTGTAGTTAGATTAAACCAAACTAGCTGGGTGATTTAATGAGGTCAAATAAAGGGCTTCCTGGAATTACTGGCTCTTCCTTCTGTGATATGGGGAAAAAAAGAAAGATATTTTTCATAGAAGTCTTTCTTGAAAAGTTCCTACAGTACTCTTATTATTTCCAGACATGATCTTAGGCTCATATCCCTTGCTGCCCTCCCTCTTGTACTTCAGCATGAGAAATTCTGGTGTAGCTGTGTTCCTTGAATGATAAGCGACATCCACTAAGTCAAAATCACTGTACTTCACAGTTTGATCAGAATAATACGAGTTGTACTTGCAAAGTTCATGACATTTTAAAGTATTTTCTGCAGCATTTTGTGACAGCATTAAATAAAATGCATTCAAAAGTGTCTGCTGAGGTATGTCTACCTGATAAAAAGTTCAGCCTTTCACTGAAAAGTAAGCTTTTATTTTTTGGACATAATATAGAACAGCATAAACTTGTAAATATCCACCAAGAGACTTAATTACCAAAGGAAATAGAAGATAAATCTGGAATTGCAGACTCAGGAAATAGAAAGGATCTCTGAAGTCTGCAGTAATGGCCATGGAAACAAGCTTTCTTGTCCTATTAAATAAGATGGTCATGAAACTGAGCAGATCTGCTCCCTTTTAAACAGCCCCATTTTGAACTACAAGTCACAGGGAACTAAGAGCCTCGATAGAAACGACAATGGATAACGCTGTGCCATCCACAGTTCATCCACATCAGGTAATGATGGAACACTAATGGATGCAAAACCATATCAACAAACCATACCAACAAACCTTGGACTCAACACCACCAACCATAACTTACTAGTCATCATACACAGCATCCCCTGATTGCTCATAGCACACTTGATTGCTATTTACCAATGGCAACTCCATGTGATAAACTCTTGCTTGTAACCCATTCTCGATTAACAAAAATGGACTTTAAAGGAAATTAAATAAACTGTTAATTAAAATAGTCCTTGAATAGTACACTACCACATCTAAGATGAGCTGTGTGCAGGTATCCATACAGAATAGTTTTCTCTGTTCAAAACTGTGCTGCCTTAATTGGTCATCCCATGTTTGGGGTGTGCTGTGTCTGCTTGCACCAGTTCAGTGAGATAGGAATTTGTGCCACAAGAGGTGCAGCACTCTTGGATCAGATCACAGACCAGCTGGTTGGGGTCTCCACCCTCTGCTGCTTTGCTCAACTCTTCTTCCTGCTCTGTCTGGCACCTGATGTTAACACTGTCAAAACTGCTGCTCTGTATCTCCACAGCTGACTGACAGAGCAGAAGCCCTCTGGACTGAGGGGTTTCTCCATGAACATGTGCCAACAGCAGGCACAGAGCAGGTCAGGACTGGTGTTCTGGCTGGGAGTGACGTGTACATGTCAAAGGGAGAAGACTCATGGTGTTGGGAGATGCAGTCAAAGGGAATTTGGAAAGTCAGCTTGTTTCCCAGAACCTGAGGTGGGTCTGATGGGTTGAGATGCCCAACACATCACACCCACAGGAAAGTGCACAGTCCAGCAGGACCCATTGCAGTATCAAGCTGAGCAGTATTGCCTTCCAAAATGTTTAATGTGTGGTGAAAGCTTCTGTTTTGTTAAAATAATAACAACTTGCAGCAAGATACAGCCAGTCTATAGAGACAAAGAATCATGAATTGTTAAATCTGCAATGAATAGTTCATTGAATCCAAATAGCTGAATCCAAACACAGTGAAAAGTAAATCTCTGTAAGCAAGACCCCTTAACCTCTCTTTTCCTATCTGACAAAATAAAAGTTGAGTATGTTGAAGGTCTTCTAACTTTTACCATAATAATGTATCTGTTAGCACACATTTGGAAAACTCTTAGTACGTGACACGTTGTGAGTTTTATCTGGGCATTTTGTTTTGTAAGTTGTTTTGTCACAAAGGTTTTGAAGCATGTAGCTGATCTGTCAACTCCAAATGGCTGCTGGCTACTAGGGATGTAAAATTCTGCTTGTGTATTAAAATTTTTATTTTCTTCTCAAAAGTTTGCTCCATCATTTATGCTACTGAAATGGCTATTTAGCATCTGGCTCTTGTGTGAGTTAATGATACAAAAAATAGCTGTTGACATTTAAGAAGCCATAATATGCACTTATTACCAAGCAGAGAGGCAGAAATGTTTATGTTTGTTAATTATATAGAGCTTACTTGTCAATTTTTAAAAGATTAATATCCCTTTAGAAAGGTCTTATAATATTTCTTATTTTATACCACATTTGTGAGCAGTGTAGCTAAGTTGTGATATTTAGTGTCTTGAAGCATCAAGAGCACCATCACATTTGCGAAAACTTTTATTAAAAATTTTTAGATGTTTTGGCAAATTATCTCAACCTACCATAACAGAGCAAACACAACTTCAATGATTATCTCCATCCCTCCAGGCCTGGCTCTTTTATGTATTTACTAAATAACCCTGATAAGCCCCATGTTTATAGCTGTTGAATTGGTTGATTAACCTCCATATTGTCTGTTATGCCATCACCACAACAATATGAGATTGTGAGAAGATGTCTCCATCCTTGTGCTTCTTACACATTCCCCAGCAATAGAAGATTCAAGCAAGGCCGCTTTAATGAACACAGTTATTTGAATAAAACCATAGTTATTTTCCTCTAAAATGATTGTTATTCATCTAACTAAAAATTGACAGACCCAAAGAGTGTGAGCCTCTGGTTGATTTTGAAGATGATACTAAGACTTAGAACATATATCAAGCTTGAAGGATAGCAGTTCTGTGATTTTTCACGTGCAGTCTTCCCTCATCTTAGAATGCAAACTGTGCATTTGCATACCCAAATATTAATTTTGCAGATGTATTCTTTCTAGGAGTCATAAAGCAAGTGATGAGACACACTTTAAAATAATAATGCACTTGAACAGACAGCTTGACGCTGGACTGAATGCAGAAGCACTTGCTTTTCTTGGAGCCTCAAATCTTCATTTATTTATTATTTAATCAGATACGCTCAAACTCTGAAGAGGAGATTGACTTGTAATATTATCATGCCTCAAAAATACAAAATTTTGTTATGAAAGAGCCTACTGTCAGGGAATATAGATATTTTTCTCCTCTACTAATCCTAGCAGTTCTTCTTCCTCCTTTTCTTTCTTGTCCATTTTGAAAGTGACAGTAACCAAATTATTGCATACTCTTGAAATAAATTCCTCTACATCACTCCATAAAGTTCTGTACTTGTGCATCAATCTCCTACTTGCCTTCATCTCCTCCTCTGGTTCCAGAACTTTTGTATGTTTAATATTTCCAGTCTCTCATTGAGTTGTTCCTCTCATTCTCTTCTGGGGCACTGCTTTTCTCCATGGCAGACTGGCAGACTGGTCTCTGAATTCAATATAGCCCTCAGAAAAGTGGTTCAATCAGGATTTTTCCTGTGCAATGCTCTCATTCTCCGTATCCAGATCTGGCTCTGTGTGTTCACTCTCCCAATCCTATCATAAAGTATTCCTTTCCCATTCTCTATAGTTAATGGAAATTATTTGAGGATTCCCTAGCTTTAAATTTTAATAGGAAATGAAGACTGAGCGAGCACAGGAGTTTTGTTTTATCCCAGGGTTCCTGAAACACGGTCCACTACTTTGGTCAGAAATCAGAGAGGAGGGTGAACCTAGCTAATTTTTCATTGCTTTTCTTCCCCTTATTTCTTTAATGTTTGCATCTGTCCCAAAAAATCTGCACTGTGATGCCATGAAAACACTATGAAATTTCAGAATGAATTAGCTGCAGGATCCAGCATTTATCATGGTACAAAGAAATGCCAGAGAGTTGAATGTGAAACATTACCTCAGTCAGCCAAAAGGATGGACATTGCTTTGTCCTCTGGAAGCCTTCCATTAAGATAATTTGTCTTTGGCTAGCCTGACTCCAGGGGAATATTGAAAACATACTTTGTGTCTGCAGAGACTGCTGTGTATGTGGATGACATGTGTATGGGTGAAAAATCTAGAGTCACCTTTCCCATAACATTTATGGTACTGCTAAATTAATGTAAGTTAATTTTAAGAGATATGATGAATGATAACAAACTGCAAGTCATATGTTGATAAAGGTCCCATCCAGTCTGATTTATGCTTGCTAAAACCGCAATTCAAATGAATGTTTCAAATTTGCTTTACCTATTTATAAAATAAATTAGAGGCTAGATGATTAGTGCAAGGTAAATAAGGCTTAGAGATTTAGTAGATTTATCACTTCTAAGTCTTAGTTGGGGGAGTTTCTGTAGGTTATTAAAATGATGTCTACTTATTTAATTAAATACTTATCATTAATGTATGCTTCACGGTTAGCTTGGTGTGTATACTGTATTCATAAACAGGACTTCCTTTTTTTTTTTCTTTTTTTTTTTTTTTTGGGAAATCCATGAATTGGAAGAAAAAACATTAAAAATGTTCAAACTTCTTGTTTCCCCTAAGACTTATAACGCAACCCTCTAAGTATCAGTTTTATTCTGTTTGTCTGTTAATGATGCATTACCAATCATAAAAATATGTGGTCTAGGGATGTTAGAACAAACAATTTCATTGTGGTAACTGTGAAACATAAATGCAATACTAATAAGATAAAAACTACCTCATTCAATGGCAGATTTTGCTTGCAACAGATGAAAAAATGTCTTCATAAGAACAGCAAGCCACGCAACAGATTAGCTGAACTCTTAAGGATTACAGATTCAACACCTTTTAAATTTTTTTTGTCTTGAATGCAGGTCTTTTTATGCATTTTTCTCAGTTTTGACTAGATCTTCCATAATAAAACCATGTACAAAAGAAATTCCTGAATACGCTTTCTCTAGAAAGTGTATCATATACTTCCCCATGCCTTGCCACACTTCTGTCAAAAGATTTTTAAGCTTATTCTGGTTTTTCACAACTTGGCTAAGTTTGTGCATTTTATTAAACATTTGATACAGAAAAGTTAAAAAGTGCCAACTGCTGAACAATACTAAGCAGCATTAACATGTAAAAAATCTTCATTGGGTTATATTAATTTTTAGTAATGAGTTTGGCTAGAATATTTGCTTCATAACAGGATTTTTAGTCTTCATCAGAGTGCTTCCAAAATTTACCACTTGTTCTGGCAAAAAAAAATTTCCAAAGAAACCATAAATAGATTCTTGTGGTTCAGTTACAGCTAGTCACTATGTCATGATTAACCCTTTCTAGGGATTTCTATCAGTGTTAGACAATATGTGTTGCCTTTAATTTATCCTTAATAACCCAAACACTTTTACTTATTGGAATTACATTACAGCAGGATACTTAACATTGAAGTTGAGCTCTTCAGTATCAGCATTCTAAAATTTTTCAAGAAGTTTTACACATTCTAATAAAACTTCTCAGCTGACACATGGAAACACAGCAAATGATTCTTGGCAAGTTTTGTGATAGAAAAGAAAAAGCTGGATTAGCAGTGGTCTCATTTCCAGCTGTTTCCAAAATAGTATATTTCAGTACTCTATTTTAAGCAGAACTTAATATACTGAAAATACAGACATTCAGTTGGTTATTTTTTCAAGGGCATCAGTGGGTTTAATTATATGTGAGCTCTTGAGGACATGAAATCCATAACATCATCTTGAGTCACCAGAGACTGATGGGGTATCAAATATTTCGTAAAGTCATTGTGTGGGGTACACAAGATGTGCTTCAGGTGGGTGGTGCAGCTGCATTGAGGCTGCTTTGAGGTACAGTCTGTCAGATGAGAACTGTTGCCCGAGACAGCTGAGGATCACTGAGTATCTGAAACCTGTCTGATACGTAGGATTTTTCTCCATCAATTTTACAGCCTCAACTACTTAAACAACAGCAAAATTTCACTTGAATCAATACAGCACTATATCCAGAGAACACAATCCATGTATTTGATTTAACTTCAAAATAAGTGTTTTTCTAGCAGCTGAGCATCTGTTGGCATGCAGCCTTGTTACATGTCCCTCATAGCTTGGAAGTTAATGCAGATGCATTTGCCAGATGCAAAGCTTTTGCTATTGCTTTTCCTCATTTCAGAAGATCAGGTTGACAGTACCAAAGGGTGAGAAATTGATTCACCTACTCCATTTCTAGTCCATTTATCACTAAGTCTAACCACTAAAACATAGCTTGTGTCTCAGTATTTCGATGAGCTGAGCATTATATAAGGAGCAATTTCTACCAAGAGTCTCTTCTGGCTATGTACAAGGAAAGTTCTAGGAGTTGCAAATATTTTATCCTTTAGCTAACAGCTATTAATAATTACAAAGCCTGCTTTCACAATTTTTACTAGCAGAGTGTCCATTTGCATTTGGATTTTGAAACCCATTTATTTTCTTTTATTCATCATTCAGGCTGATCCAGTGGCTCAGCAACCTGCTTCAATTCTCTTAGTTGATAGTTGTTTATATAGTACCTGGAAAAGGAGAGAACAAAAATAACTTTGTTTGTTAGTACTGTTTTTATTTATTCCAGCTTCTTGATTTGGTTTGTATATGTATCTTTGCCATTGATAATTTAAGGCCCAATTTGCTTTGAGCAATCTTGTCTAGTGAAAGTTGTTCCTGCCTGGGGAGTCAGACTAGATGACCTTTAAAGGTCCCTTCCCACACAAAGCATTCTATGATAACAGCACTCAGTTTGGGGGCTTCTACTACTTTGCTTAGTTAAAAACCTAAGTTTCTGGGATTGCAAACTGAGTACCAGAAGGGAACTCAACCAGAAGGGAAGTTGGAGGGGAAAATAACAACTTGGAAGCATTAAATTTTAAAGGCAACGTATTGCAAAGATCATTCACTTGATCAAGAATGCACAATGGAGATAACAATAT
This sequence comes from Pycnonotus jocosus, assembly GCA_013400435.1. Lineage (NCBI taxonomy): Eukaryota > Metazoa > Chordata > Aves > Passeriformes > Pycnonotidae > Pycnonotus > Pycnonotus jocosus. Next base: position 97,343 of record VWYP01006051.1, on the reverse strand, counting down.
AATTTGAGAGAGACAGTGCTTCTAGTCTGTCATCTGTTATTTATAATGAGAATATATGGTCAGTGTGCAGTCCTCAGATTCCTAGTAGAAACTACAGTTTCTTTGTTACACAATAAGGACCAAATTGGGTGTTTTCTTCAAGCTGTGAACAGGAAGCAGCATGTGGCTTGTCTGTTCCAAGAACAAACCCAGAAACTAGACTGTGTTCTGAAGTTCTTACTTTTTTTTTTTTTTTTTTTTTTTTTTTGTTTTTTTTTTTTTTAATTTTTGGTTGTTGTTGTTGTTTTGTTTGGTTTTTTTAAAATTTTTTTTTAGTGTTCAGAGACTACCTCAGTTTCCCATCTTGTAGAAAAAAGAGTGTGTTTCTTTCCGTGGTATAGCAAATGAGGCTGAAGGCAGATGTGCTAGTGTCTCTGTAATTCTAAATCCTCTAAAGCGGATGTAATCCCACCCTGAAGGCGTATCTGTGCATTCAGCTTCTTCAGGTTGTACAGAGTAAAAGGATAAAAAGATTTTCTCATAAGGCTTTCAGAGTGAGATAAATCATTTTAATTGGGAGAAGCATTTTTTATACAGAAGTTTTTTTTTTCCTAAAAATAATTTGTATTTTATTAGTTACAAGCATTGTAACATCTCAAAGGCCATCTAGAAGAGTATTTTAAACTTATATTAAATGCTATTTTAAACGTCTTACCAGAGAATGTCTCACCTTCCAGGAGTTTATCCTTTCTGTTTGTTTCATTGTGTTGTGACCTACACGAAGAAAACTGTAAGAAAGAATAATTTTGCCACTTTTGATATCCAGTTATTACAAGAAAAAGCAGATGTCCATCTCTGCTTCAGTGTAACCACAGAAAAGAACTGTGACAACAAAGCTTGCATTATTACACTAGGGTTTGAAAGCATAAAGGAAGCTGATATGAGTTAAACAGTTATGATGTATTTAAACTAAAAATGTTAAAGCTCTCACTTTAATTTCTGTTATAGTTGGAGCTATTTACATCCAGCAGTTACTGTCCCCACAGCTTTCTAGAGAAACGAAATACTCAAAAATATGTGGATACCTTAATGTTAGATTGAAGATGAAGAAGGAGAGGATGGCAAATGTGAGGTTAAAATCCTCTTTCTTAGAATGACCTTGATGCATGCTTTAGATCTTGTAGTAAATGTAACCCTCCACTTAACATTAAATGAATTTTTTGCTGTGTACATAATTTCTTTGCTTACCACCACACTAAATTCTTTGTTTCATTTCTTCTTCTGCCTTTCCCTTATTTTTCTAAAATAAGCATATGCTTTTCAAGTGTCTCTCATCCTTTACAATTCTTTCATTTAATTTAGCTCATTTTTCCTTCTCTTATTTAATAGACTACTTCTACCTTTTTTTTCTGGTGATTTCCTTCTTCTGTTTCCATTCAACATATCAGGACAGTTTTTATTCTAGTCAAAGTAAAATAACATTAAGGAATGATGGAACATTATATGGCCAATAGCTTTGCTAACTTTTTGCTTTTGGGGAACTGAAGTGGGAAGAAATGGTGCAAAATCGGTATAAATATATACATACATACATATATATATATATGTATATATATATTATAAAAAAGCTGAGTACTAGGAAGGTACAAATAGCATAGCAAAGGCAATTCTGGGGGCATATCTTAATTCTAAGCTTATGAAAGCAACTTTGCTTTTAGTCCAAGGCCACTGTTTCAAGCATTGCCATTGGAAGAAAAGCATGTTTCCACTCTTAGAATGTCTTAAAAACACTTTCTTTATTGTTGCTTTGCCATCTACAGGGACAAGTCACACTTGTGAACTTGAAAACACTAAGACATATTTGAGATTAAAAAATACTATCAAAATTCCCTCTAACTAGGGCTGCCAAAGGAAATAACAGGTCCTGTTGTCTCACTGCCTGGTAAGTGAAAAATCCTTGCTGGAAAGATGCAGACAGGCTAGCAGCTGGTACCTGGACCTGAATTTGGTTGCAACAGCCAGAGAGAAAGGCTGGCTCCAAGGAAAATTTATTATAACAAAATTCAGTCATGGGGCAAAGAAAAGTTCATGGATTTTTTTGTGTTTCCAGATGCATATCTGGAATAGTTTAAAGAGCTGGGCATAAGAGGAGAAAGCAAGAAAAGGAATCCACCCTGTGTTTTAACAGACCAAAAATCAATGTCTACTAAAAAGCAGAAATTCAATACTATGAAAAAGGTACAGCAGATAATTAACACAAGCAGTAAGGACTGAGCACTGCTCGATGAGTAAGGGCATCATGTTAGCAGATGGGGTGTTGAGTCTTTGATCATAGGAGCTAAAGGTGTGCAGGAGTCAGTATAATCAAGGATTAAAGCATCTCTTCAAAAACAGTTTTGAAAGCTCTTTTGGATGCTCTGGACTCAGATGCAGAAGGCATGTCAGGATCTCAGTTAGCAGCAGCCCTACATGAGAACGAGAGAAAGCTGGTAAACTCAGAGGGTGAATGCAAGAGTCTTCATCCTTTCTGAAGAGGTAGATTAGGAATTAGAGAATTCTCATAATTATACTTGCATTAATATGCTATGGCAATACTATCCTCTTTAAAAATAAAGGGGTTTTTGTTTTTTTTTTTTGTTTTTTTTTTTTTTTTTTCATGGGGAAATTATGCCAACAGTATATTTTGGTTTTGTAATAGGCCTGGGTGTCTTCTTTTTGCTAAACAAGAGAAAGCCCTGTTTATTGAGAATCTAAATAGATGTGAGAATGAGGAAATGACAAGACTATTATCTTTCTTTAGCAGGTGGTGCAAACTGATTAACTGGCTATTCCACAAATAATAGGCAGCCTGTGCCAGAGTTTTACCACAGATTGTTTTTCCTGAGTATTGAGACAGTGAGTATGAAGAGAAACTTCAGGCAAACATGGCTGCTCTGTGTGGGAAAACAACTTGGTGTGGGAAAAGAAAATTTATAGGCATAATACCTAAAAACATTGGATAGAAAATATGTTTACGTTTTCTTTTCAGAATTTGCTGAATTGGGGAATAACATTTGTAAACCATGATATGGAGCAACACCAACAACCAACCCTTGATCAAATGCAGAGATTAAATACACCGTAGTCACAGAGGAACATTCAGGCTTGGTTCAGAGTGGTCCCAAACTGTCTGCCTAGGAAGAAGTATCAAACCCTTGTGCTTTTCAGCCCAGAGAAAAGTAAAAGTAATGATAAATGCAAATATATTTATTGAGATAAAAAAGGCTTAAATGAGGAAGTCTTAATGCCAATGAGTTTTGACCTTCCAATGGCAACAGGGAAAGAAGAAAGAAAAAACCCCAAAAGAAAGAAACTTGGAGCAGATATCAGCTAGTTATGAACTGTACTTGGAAGGGAAGATAGAACATGAAAGAGACTTGGATTTTAGAATATGAGGAACAAAAATTGTGCAAGATCTATCCTAAATGAGATGGCAAAGGAAGAGTTAATGAAAGAACAATAAGAATAGAAAACTGTCTGCAGAATAGGTCATGAAGGTGATTGTGGTGACCACTTTGAGACCTTTTATAAATGTGGTATGACATAAATACAAGGTCTGTTTATGCAGGAGCACATCATGTAAGAGAAGATATATTGCCTGTCTCTGCAGGTTTGTTGGGAATTTAAGCTGAACTAGTATTGTTCTTAGTACTTCAGATACCAAAGATATATATATAGTCTGAGAAAAGAGAACAAAAGCTATTAGCTTGATGTTGGCATGGATAACCAAGTAATTGAAACCTTGTTTGGTTAAGTGACTATCCGGACGCTTATTTCATTATAATGTTTCAAAGATATTGTGAAGGCTGAAACCCCAAACAAACAGGATGAATTGCCAAGAACAGTACCAGTAATGTAAAGTAAAGGGAAAATTATAGGTTGTGTTTAGATCGAGTTTCCAACTGGAAGATGTTAGTCCAAGCAATGGTTTTTCAGAGCCAAGGAAAATAAAAAATAAAAATTGCAATTAGACTTCATGGAACAAATTCTGGGTTTTTGGAGGGGAACTCTGTTTTTATTTTTATTTAATGCACAACCTCCTGCTTCTCAATATTATCTGTTGTCACACAACACATTCAAATTCAATTCAAGTGTTTTGAGTTTGTTTGAAACAGTCCTGCATCTGCAAGTTGAAATTTGGCAAGTTGTTTTGTGGCAAGACGATTCTGCAATTTCAGTCAGTCAGCTGTATTGTGGGTTTTTGCATCTTCACTTGGTGGTCAGGTTTCTGTTATATTTGTGATTATTTTTCTGATCCCTGATTATCTACTGATGCAGTTAGACTTCACTCAAGAAAAACTTAAATCTTCTGTAGAGTTACAGTTCTCAAACAGAAGTTGCCAATTGTCTGAATGCAGATAAGTTTGATTGCAATCTTTTTGGGTCAGCCCCACTTTTAGAATTCATGAGTTCCTGCAGATCTAAACTTTATTCTGTCCATACTAGTCCTGTTTCTGTTTTGTTGGCAGGATTCTGAGAGTTGCTGAAAATCAGACTAAATTAGATCCTCTACAATACTGATTCTGGGGATGAAGGAAGAACTCTATATTTTTTATCAAATCTATGGTTTTTGATACAATAATTTAATTTTCTACTCAGAAAGTGAAACACAAGATGCCCACTCAGATAAGCTCCTCATGCAAGGTATATTGACCAGTTATTTATGTTGGTCATTATCAGCAGGGTTCAAGTTCAGTGAATGAATTTGTTGACTGAGCCATTACTGCAGATTGTTCCATAGTCAGGTGCAAAAGGCTGAGGTTTATGACTGACATTTTGTTAGCTGGACCATTTGCTGATATTTTGCTACACAGTACAATTTAAGCAAGGATGCAGCAAGGATGTCATTGACTGCTGAGATCTATAAACTCAGACTCATAGCACATGTACTTATCCAATAGTTCCTGTTGGAGTCCATACACTCTGCTAAACATCTGCCATAACACAATCTGCCAACAGATAAAAGTAAGCTACTGCTTCTTCAGGGTATGGAAAGTACACAGAGTCAACCTTATCACAGGTGTAAAAAGTAGCATATCTTAAATGATTGAGAATGTGATTTGTGAAACTTTACAAATGAAGAAATATTTCCCCTTTGTGACCTATAACTATGTAGTGCCCTTTTGTAGAATGAGGAAATGCTGCTTTGTGATGCACTGAGTAGTTAATCACTGCTTCCAATCGATCTTCATAACATTTCTTTAATGACTTGAATCTCAGATCTTCCTTCTGCATGCTCTGCATGCCAATACGGTGGTGATTTATAAAAAATACAGATCATTTGAGTGTGAAGTCAATAGAAGATCACCCCCTAACTGCCCTACTATGGCAATCCAGAATGCCAGATTTAATTCCGTAGCACAAACTACTGTTAGAAAAATCCAGTTCTGTTTGTAATGCCAGACAGAACCATAACGCAGTTTGGGTTAGAGATATGAGCATTGATCTTTCAGAAGATTTCCTGTCTGCCCTTGTTTTAACTTTATGTGTGCTCTGTTCTGCTAGACTAAGAAATTTGGTGCCAACTTAGATATTTCTTTCCCATTGTTACCTGTGGAATGAAAACAACAGGACTCAGAGAAAGTTTGGATGCCTGCTTTACAATAAGTAGCCATTCTGGGCCACTTGGCTATAGGATTGATTAGCAGGGCAAGAAAATAAGAAACAAGAAGCTGTTATCTTCATCCCCATGTTTCTGTTCAGAGCACTGAAGGGGGAGACCACAGAGCTCTGCATGGGAGAAAAGGTTCAAAATCATCCATGTTCATTTTCCTGTTGCTTCAGTGATGCCACCTGAGGAACTAATATAGCTTCCTTATTTATTTAGATACTGTCATCTATCGAGATAATCTCTTCACAGTTTACTTTCTGAAACATAGCTGAAAGAAGAAAACACTGAAGGCCAGACTGAAATGGGAATGGATAATGAATAAAGAAGACTTTTTTAAACAACTTAGCTTTCACTGCCGATATTTAGGAATGTTTTCTTCATGTAGCAGCAAATTAAAATGAAGAACTAGATTTTGAGATGGCAAATATGAGCAGGGTATTTCCAAAACACTTGAGATACAGTGGAAGAAAAAATGAGATATGGATTTAGAAGAGTTTAAGCTTTAAATTTTGCAAAATAACACTTCACTAATAAGGTGCTACACAGCTTAAGTCAAAAGCCATCTGACTGTAACTTCAGCTCAATCAAGTTTCATGACAGCCACATATACATCCATGCCTTAGACAATTTAGCTTTTCCATGCTTAATTCTTTTTTTTTAAAGTTAGAGAAAAGGACCAGTATAAATAATTTTGTATGGAATTTTGAAGAAGAAATGCAGCAGAGAATAATTCTTTTTTTATATGGTCTTTGTAAAAATCATACTGAAATGATCCAGAAAGTGGGACAAAGTGGAAAATCATACAGAATTCAGTCTTAGATTAGAATTCAAATAACATTATTGAAATTCTTCTTTAGACCTACCTTTAAATACTATAGATTCCTGCTTGGTAACAAAAATTTAGTTCAGACTATTTTAGGTCTGGAAAAATCCACATACAAGCACAACATGAAGTGAGGTAAATAAGCCTCCTTTGTTTTTCCTATATAATACATTCTTGATTTATATTCAGACAATAAAGCAATTGATTTTTACACAAGAACTAAAGTTTTCTCTCGTGAAATCCAGTAGCAAAAAGGTTTTGAATTGGAAAGATTTCCTACTATCATTTTAACACTAATAAGAAAGTAACAAGACCACATTAATATAGACTGTTACAGAGAAATTACAAATAGGTTATCTGTGAGGGTGAATTTCAATCAACAGTTTCATCAAAGTGATGGATATTCTATTAACAGTCTCATTTTCATCTTACTAGTTTTCCAACAGAAAGAATTTACTGACCCTGCATGTTCTTGGTTGTAATGAGGCTTCATTTATATTTTCACCACCAAAATACCAGCATGATTAAATTTTAAAATAGAAGAACAACAAGGTCATTTCTATCAGTAAAGAAAACCTCTAAACAGAAACCATTTGATCCCACAGAAGTGATTGCAAATATCCTGTCTTTCTTTGCACAAGACAAGGCGGGAGGCAGCGGGAGGTTGTTCTGCAGCAGCCCCAGGCATGTGTGCTGTGGGTGAGGATGGCCCATTGTGATCTCACAGTGCTGGATTTCGGTGCCAGTGACAACAGACTCAACCACCTAGCAGAGGATTATGATGTCTCATAGCCATAGAGGTGGTCAGGGAGGGGAAACCGTACCCAGACAAGCTGGGAAGGTTTCCTTCCAGGGGGACCTGGGCATTTCTTCCACCTGTCCCCAGGCCAGTCAACAGCTGTGGCCTTTCTCCCTCTGCTTGCTCGACATCCACAGCTGCAGCGCTAATGAGAGGGAGCAGCTCAACATCCCGAGCAAGCCCTTCGGCCACACAACTCCCAGCACCTTCCACGTCTCTCTTGGCAGCACATGGCGAGCGGTGCCAAGGAAGGCACGGGGGAGAGTGGCTCTGCTGCAGGGGCAGGGCCGCTGAAGGCAGCGGCGGGCTCGGAGTGCCCCATCTGCCTGGGTGCCGTGAGGAAGCCGGCCTTCGTGGCCTACTGCATGCACCAGTTCTGCTTTAGGTGCATCCGGCACTGGGCCCAGGGCAGGGAGGATTGCCCCGTGTGCCGGCAGTCCCTGGAGCAGGTGCTGCACTCCGTGCGAGGCGACGACGACTACGAGCTCTTTGTGGTGGGCCTGCCTGCCCGCCTGCGCAGGAGGATGGCCATGGACAGGGCCCGCCGCCGCCGCCCACAGCGCCGCTACAACCTGCGCAGGCGGCGGGGCCCCGACCTGCCCACGGCTGGACAGAGCGAGCCCATGGCTGGGCAGAGTGAGCCCAGGGCTGGCCAGAGTGAGCCCAGGGCTGGACAGAGTGAGCCCGTGGCTGGACAGAGTGAGCCCATGGCTGGACAGAGTGAGCCCATGGCTGGACAGAGTGAGCCCACGGCTGGACAGAGCGAGCCCACGGGCACCCAGAGCTCCCAGGGACAGGGGGCAGCTCCAGGGCCCTCCAGCATCCCAGCCCAACCAGTTCCTGCAACCATCACCTCTCAGGAGCCGTCCCACAGGACTGGCCTTGGTGCTCCTCCAGACACACACAATGGCACAGAGTAGCTGTGGGCCCTCTACTGTTTTCAATGAAAAGTTTGGTGAATGGAAAGAAATGGGTGATTGTGGCCTCTCTCTCTCCCCCAGCCCAAAANGGCTGGACAGAGCGAGCCCATGGCTGGGCAGAGTGAGCCCAGGGCTGGCCAGAGTGAGCCCAGGGCTGGACAGAGTGAGCCCGTGGCTGGACAGAGTGAGCCCATGGCTGGACAGAGTGAGCCCATGGCTGGACAGAGTGAGCCCACGGCTGGACAGAGCGAGCCCACGGGCACCCAGAGCTCCCAGGGACAGGGGGCAGCTCCAGGGCCCTCCAGCATCCCAGCCCAACCAGTTCCTGCAACCATCACCTCTCAGGAGCCGTCCCACAGGACTGGCCTTGGTGCTCCTCCAGACACACACAATGGCACAGAGTAGCTGTGGGCCCTCTACTGTTTTCAATGAAAAGTTTGGTGAATGGAAAGAAATGGGTGATTGTGGTCTCTCTCCCCCAGCCCAAAAATCTGGACTTCTTGGCCTGTCGAACAAAGCTGTACATATTAATAAATTCAGGTAGCTGTCATACAAAGAGAAAAGTGAAGCAACATACACCTGAATAAACCTCTTAATAAACTATAAAATATCATATGCAATATTAATGTAATTAAGATAAGAGAAAATAGAATATGTCTATTCAGACCTTGATTTATACATGTCGTAAATCAATAAAACCCCATATGCTCTTTTGCAGTATTTAGGCCAGGTTGTCCTTTGAAAAACTGAATCAGAATGTCAAGGGAAAACACATTACCATAAAAACAGACTGAAAACACGTGTCACGAAATATGCTTTATGTTTATCTGAATCTAAAAACTAGATATCATACATATGATGCCTAATCTGTGTTGAACCATTTGATTTCCAGTGTGACTCAGATAACCACATGATATTTCCTTACTATAGACTGTACAGAATACAGCCTACCAAGAAATTAGAAAATATCTTTTGTACGTTTCCCAGTAATAACAATAAGCACTCTGTTTGTTAACTGTAATTAGTACAGAGTGGAGTTTTACACACTATTAAGTGGTAATATAATTACAGAGGCAAACTGTCTCCTAACATACAGTTAAGTCATATTTCCTGTGCAAAAGAGTTTGTATTATGGTTGATACATATTCATAAGCAGACACCTCTGATGTTGTCTCTCAGCTAAAAACTAAAGAAAAATGAACTGTGCACATCCTTCACAATTACTTAAATTTGCCATGAATCCAAATTTGATGTTTGTAGTCTTTTTTTCCTGACTAATAGAACTGTGGCCCTTTTAATTCCATGACTGAAGATAGACATCCCTCCATTTTTAATGATTTAAGGTCATTATACATAGCCAAGCTTAAAAGAACTTGTATTAATAACATTGCAAGAGATACATTAAATGAGAGAGACTGGTTAAGCACTAGGAAGATACAATGCAGCCTAGACAAAATAGATAAACTGCATTAGGGCCAAGAGTCCTTGGAGCTGTTAATACCTGGGATAGTACTTAGGGCCGGTATCAAAGATGCTTGCCCTGCTCTCCAGATATTGGCTAATGTCTGCTATTTCTACTGATGGTTCTGTCCCTGTTGTCTTTCTCTCATTCTCCCTCTTTTTCTTCTCCAAAAGTAAAATAAAAGTGAACGAGAAAAATCCAGGTCAGTTAATAGACAACTGAAGAAAAAAGGGAGAAATGTAATAATAACATGGGAGGGTAACTACAGATTTTTTCTACCAGGGCATCTATTTTCAGAGCAAAACACAAAACTGTTACATAGGCTGGTTTAAGGGCTGGTGGTGAAAATGAGCAGAAAAAAAAATCCCTAATTTGTAATTGAGAGAGCAAGATACAACTGGGAGTTACCTTGGCTCTGTTGGTAAATGTATCCTTGGGCCTTTGGAGTATATCTACAATAAATGTGTATGATCAGTGTATGACAGACACATCTATGTTACAGTACGAATAGATAAAAATATTTGGTTGTATAGAAGACTAAATATATTTTGTCTCAGGAAGACAAATCCAACATATAGATCTCTTTTGCAGTTTGGGAAGATAGCAGCTTGGAGGCAGGCAATTTTCTACATTTAAATTCATGCAATGCTTAAAAGATAATAACAATACTTAGATTTGTAGAACTCTTTTCTTCATTATATCTTAGCCAGAGATTTTTATTCTGCAGGCATTTGAGCAACTGGATTCCACACAACAAATATTTGAAGATTCCTTATTTCAAGATAGAACTGGCAAAGCAATAACAGGCAGTGATTTCACATCTGTTTGGCCCTTCAGATCAAAAATGCTTCTGCAATCATCCAGCTAAAGAAGAAAAGCATTAGCAGAAGATGTACCTGCCAACCAAGTTATTCAGCACTGAGTCATATCTGTCAGACTCTGCATCGGATCAGGAAACTTTATTCTTTGAATTGTTTTACTTTAGTTTTTAAGACTGCAGATAATATCATTACACCACTTAACTTGATTGTATGTGATCCATTTTATAGGCTGATTTATAGGCTGTTTCAAGGACAGGTGAATCTAAACCCAAGAGCAGGTTCTCAGGCTCAGACACAAATGGAGATCCTTTTCAAAAGCAATGTACTTGTTCTTAGTGAAATCATGGTAGGAAAAATTCAGAAACAAAATAAAACTTCAGAAAAGATACCCTAAAACCAGTAAAATAGCTAAAGCCAGTAAAAGTAATAAAAAAGGATCTTCACAGATATCACAGAAAAGGTTGTAGAAATATAGCCATGCGAAGAAGCAAAATCAAAAACAACTGAGCAAGCTCATTAAAATTACCACCAATATTATTTTGAAAATCTTTAATATGGCATTTTCTATTCTTACTTCAGTCTTTCTGTTACATCCAATGCAGCTATTCCCTGTTTGTTCATCAGCAGCTCTGCTTTTGGGACAGATGTTCCATGGTTAGATCAGTGTTATGGCTCAGCACTGCACGCCTTGATGCACAACCTGTTTGTGACCCACACCATGAAGTCTTTAAGCTGGCACATGGCACACACAAAACACATAAGAGCCCCAAGAGCTGCTGAGAGCTCTTAAAATCTTTCTCCAGAGAGCTAAGTGGTACTTCTCATCAACTCTGTGAGCACAAACTTCGAGGACAGCTATAATTAAAAGTACAGCAGAAACTTGATCTTTCAAACTAGACGAAATTTAAGTCCTGTATCATAATAACAATTATCATGAGCTAAGGTAAAATAGTTCCAGGCTAAATCACAGCAGCAGAATACACTTGTCTGCTTTGTGCTTAGAAAGCTGCAAATGTCTAGAGACTTTACTGTCCTTTATTGTTTGTATCATCACAACTGTGGTGCCTAGGACCAAAAACTGACATGCTACAAAAACAAAAGGTAAACATAGTAGTTGACAAAATAATAAAAATAAATGTGTTGTGTTAATCATGTTAGGAGGAGGGTTTTGGAGGAAAATCATGTCTCATGAGTCATCTAGCTAGGAGAGAAAGAAAAGGAAGCCTCCAGAGAGAGCCAAGTTCTGCCTTTGATGTCCTGTGGGAAGCCGGGGAACCCAGAGGGCTGGCCAGCAGTGCAGGAGTGTGGGGACATCCTGTGGGACTCAGTCCATGGGCTGGAGGACAAACAGGAAAGTATTTTAAATAACCTAAACTATAGAGAAAGAAGAGAAATAAGAGAAAGGTTTTTCTCACAGATAATATGAATTACCAGCAGTTAAGTGTGAAGGAAAGAGTAGAAATAATTGTTCAGTCATCTCAATATAGAGAAATTACCATGAGGAGAATTTATCTTACTCTGCTGTTTTTCAGCATCTTCCTGAAAAATCCAGAAAGTGGAGACATGCATGAGATATCAAGGTTTGCTAGTGATATAATATTATTCACACTTGTCAAAATTAAATTGACTGCAAAGAGTTGCAGAAGGCTTTTGATTGAGACATAAAGCATTTGATGAAATTTCTATTCAATAAATACAAAGTCGTGTACACAGGGAAAACACAGTCCTAACTTTATATACAAATAGATGCGATAAGCTTGAAATGAAATATAACCAGTTAAGAGTCATTGTAGATAATTCTCTGAAAACAGAGTAAACAAATGCAGAAAACGAATAGAGCCTTTCTGCTGATCTTAGGGACAAGGACCACCCTTCAAGAAATAAGAAATTCATCCACTAAACCAGCTAATCCTGCTAAACAGGATTTAAAAAAATCACTTGTATATTCATTTTAATTGATGATAAACCCAGTAAAAATTATCTGAAATTGCAGTTCGTGTTCTGGGTAAACACTTGAGCAGTTTAAATTCATGTCTGTGTTGCTTGAGAAATTCAGGATAAGTATCAAGAAAACAACTTTATTTCAGTCTAACCTGATAATGTGAGGTAAAGTGAACCCTGAGGACTCATGAAATGTTTTAGTTCCAAAAAAAACAGATTGAGAGGGCTCCATACTGGGACCTATGGTAGGGCAAAAACTGATGTAAGCTTATGGACTTTGTGCCTTTGAGAAGGCATGCCAGCCAGGGATGCATCTTGAATCCCATCTCATCAATTCTTTCACACAGAGTAGCACAAATATAAATATATGACCACAATAATTCACTTTGGGAGAATGAGGGCTGTTTTCCCAAGAAACCTCCCCCATGTTATGAGCACAATACACGCAAACATATTTTGATTGCTCAAAGTGCAGCCATCTCTTCCTCAATGTGCAGTGAAGGGATCCTCCTGTGTGTACACACTTTGCCCTTGCTCTCTCCCAAACACTGAGCAGAAGCTTGGAATGCCTGGAATTCTACCTGCATTGTTCTTGGCAGGAAGAAGTAGAGCAAAACTTCTGTCCAATGAGCACAAGTTTTTGTCTACAGATGTATAGAAAATAAAAATAAACAACTTCACAAAAAACATGCAGATTTTGACATTACCAAAGGCTACCAGAGTTGAATGGTTTTCTATCCATACAAATGTCATTTTGGCTAAAAATAGACTCGAAAAACAAATCTTTCAAACTGATCTCAGAGTCAGATCTCCATGGTGCAACAGGATCCCATGGAAGAGCAATCAATTCAGAACACTCTTGTGCCAAGTGTGTGCACAACTTTGGCTAACACAGCTAAGGACTTCCTCTGGGGAGTGATCCCAGATACATTTCTTTTAGCTAAGGAGAGATATGGATCCCACTCACAAGCAGATATGCTTTTTCCCATATGGGCATCATATGGGAAAAATAAGTTAGGTACAATCTGATTTTGAGAAAAACTACTAAAAAATCTAAAAGTACTCCTAAAAGCAGGTACTACAGCATTGTGGGGACATATTGAACTGTTCTCAGCAGTCAGAGAATCAGCAGGAGATAAACACCAAAATAACAGCTGAGCAGGATCCTTTAACACACCAGGCGAGCTTTCCATGCGGAACTGGTCCATTGATTGGGAATAGACACAAAACACCACTGCCAGCACTGTCTTGCTGCCCACCTCCCTTGCCTCTGCTGAGTGGATCCCAGGTTCCAGCCCTCACCTGAACCAGGCCTCAATGTTTTCCAATAGCTGGATGGGCAAGTGGGGAGGATGGGGGTGATATCAGAGTTGAGGGTCATTAAGGAATATGGAAAAACTGGGTATTTTTGCTGGAGCTGACCAATATTTCTGAAAAAGGCAGAGGCAGCTGAAATCTGGGCTCAAGCACTTAAAACCACAAGTAGCTACAGGCACAAATAGGTAACTACAATATTAAATGTAAAAAAATAAGGAAGAAATATTTACTTAACCTTAAATCAGAATCAGCAGGCAAGCCAAAGTGCATCAGTCCAAATACCATTCAGAAAAATCTAGAAGATAAACCAGGCTATCCAGTCCAAATATTGATAGAAATGTTATGTCTTGCCTTTACCTTTGGGCAGAAGAGAAAGCACAAATACGACCTCTTGATAGCCTGTGACAGCCTGACCCCATCAAAGCCAGGTAACACATACAGCAATTGTACTGCAGGCTTTCATTATGTCTATTGAAACCTGTGTTCAAAACATAGGCCATTACATGCCTATGGATCACAGAGGGTATTTTTTTGTCAGGCTATAACTGATCTGTCTAAGAGTGCATGAATTTGAAACATTCCCTTGCAGGAAAAAACAGGTGTGCGTTTGGGGGAGATCCAGTAGATGGCTGTAAACCAGCAAGCTTTTCAAGTTCTGTTCTTCACTTTTTTGGAAAAGAACATATGGATACCTCGTCAGCTGTGCTTTTGTAATTTTACATGCAATATATTTTGCAAACATTTTTAATAATAAAGATATAATGTAATGCATTTGAACCCAGTCTTCCACTTTCTGCCCTTAGTTACTGCTTCGCCCCAGGAGACCAAAGTTTTGTTGCTAGGAAATCACTGTGCAATCAAAATTTTCCAAACAAAATTTTTCATTTGAAAATAAAACATTCCTATTAAAAGAGACCTTTTTACAATTTATTTTATTCAGTACCTGGTCTTCCAGCAAATAACTTTCTGCTCTATACTGCTTCCCTTGAACTAGTTCTAGCAAATCAGACATCCCCACCACTGGGTTGCCCATGAGAGTTAACAAATAGAGGAACTATGCAAGCCCTATTGAATGCTGTACCTCTCCCTGCAAGAAATTCTTCAGGATGAGAACACACTGAACACAATGTAAAATATGATAAAATGTGGCTTTAAATTGTTATACCTGTTTTATCTACATGATTATTCCTTACTGAACATTAATGGTGACAATATATTCCTTCACTAAAGATCTATTTACAGTACCTAAGTCTACCTTTCCTACATTTTAAAGAACATTTTATTGAAAAAATAGGATAATTCGCGGCATCATAATCTGTGTAAGATTGTCAGAGTTCTCCAACCTGTACTCATTTTCCTCTAAAGAGAAAAACACCCAACCATTATCTTTTAATCAATGTCATTAAAACTTTTAAAGTTACTACTCACTTTAAACTGTGTAATTTTGCATTTTCAGTTCTTAAAAATTATGACCTGTGTATTGTTTTTGGTGCAAAACCACTTTCCAATTTCTCAAAGAAATAACTCAGGAACTTTATGGTCTAAACAAAGAGCACTTCAAATGCTCTTTAAATGCATCTATAAACTCCTTTCTTCATGAATCTGATGCTAAATACACTGTCAAATTCATGTGGGAATAAATGAGAATTTTAGAACACTAAGTAGAAGCCATAGCACATAACTACCTCACATGAAGCAAGAATATTATACATGTATTTCTCTTGTTTCCAGACAAGATAGGAACTCACTAAGCTCAATTCTGCCTTGGAGTTCACAGCCTTATTTTATCTGATTGCAATATCTGCTCAAAGATCATAAAATAATTTGGTAGGGAAAAAAAATCCCATTCTCCTTACATAGGTTCATTCTCCTTACATACATTCATTCTCCTTATATCACAACATGGAAGGAGCACGTTGAAGGCAATCGCTAAACCTCAAATTTTATTTCTGCACTTAGTTAAAGGAAATCTGTTTTAGAGCTGGTACAATTAGCATGGGCTCAAATATGACATTGATGTGGAGCTGGATAAAGCACAAAATAGTGAGAGGAGAATGTTTTCAATGACATACAGACATTTCCATGGCTCACATCCTTTTCCCAGGATAAGGCTATCTTTCGTATGCTCAGAGATTTGGGGATGACCATTGTCATGCTGTAGAAGCAGCAAATGTAAAGATAAAGCCATAATTATTTATACAAACTGTAGTGCATTGCTCCATGGAAACTGTCAGTAGGTTTCCAAGGCAGCCAAATCAAGAAAAGAACAAGACTTTAAAGGAGTGAAGTGAAAAGAACAACAGCTAACAGCTTGATGTGTGAGAAGGTAAATTTTGGAAAGTGCTTGAGCCCCGTTGGAAGTCAATGGCAGCTGTGCTCTTAAATCACTGAGGACTTTCTGAAAAGCCCAGCCAGAAGCACCAGGGGCTTGATGTGTGTTACTGATTATTCATTGTCCAACGCCGCTGTCCTGTAGCTGCACTTTCATTCTACCCTGTGCTCGGCTCTGGAGCTGCTCCCCTCTCTTCTGTCTCCCACAGATGCTCTGCTTCCAAGGACTGTTATTCCTCCTCATCCTCCTCTTCCTCTCCCCACCCTTCATAGCCATCTCCCCAGCTTTATAGCCATCAAACAGCCCAACAACTGTACGGCCTTTCTAGCAATTGGGAATGTGATGCCAAAGTAGTGCCTGCTCTCAGGGCCAATCACCAAAGAAGGTTTGGGCTGGCAGGGAGCAGCAAGTGCAATCCATCCCTATCTCACTGATATTGCAGCCTGAGTTGGCAACAAGATGGGGGAGAGCCATGCTGATAAGCACAGCTAACCTGGGCCCTAAGAAGGGCTCTGAGGAGGTGGAAAAGCAAAATTATTTTTTTTTCCCCTAAAAGAAACAATCCAAGAGTGGCTTGTTATTTTGGAAGCTGGCCCTACCAAACTGAGCTGACCTTGAGTACTGCAATGCTTTCCAACCTTTCAGCCTTTCCATTTACATTAGAAGCAAACAAAACACTCCAGTGTGCCAGGGTATATGACATCTCAGTAGAAGTTGCGAGCAGCCGAACAACCCCAGTATTTTTTAGCAAAACAATTGGAAAATGCCAAAGCAATAAGATGTCTTCTGGAAAAAAGTACAAAGAAATAAGTTTAGTATGAAATTAAATTATCTTTGTAATATCAACATCCACTAGGTGAGATTTATAAGGTTTTATACTCTAAACCCAGAAAATAACCCCCATAATACAACAGTTTTTTCATATACACATGTAGAAGCCTATAAACTATGCAATAGGAGTTCTCTTCAAACCACTCTCTATGACCTTGGCAATGAAATACAAAAAGATAATGCTAAGCCAATATATAATCAATTATATGAAGTCTTTTTTACCCACTTTCTGTGTCTGGAAATTTCCAGGCAGTAAAATCTCCTCTGAGATCAAAATGTAGTAAGTCTTTTATGGCAGTTGCCAAAGAAAAGTACAGATCCAATATATTACCTGAAAATATTTTGAGCATGGTTAAGACCATTTCCCCTTCCACTTCAAATAGAACTGGAGTTTGGTTTTCAGTGCATTTGCCACTCTAGGTGCAGTCTAAAAACAATGAATATAACCATTTTAAAACTAAATGCTCTCAATATATATTAAGTGGATAAACACATCAAGCATTTCTTTAATTTAGAGTATAACTGAGATTTAAAGCTAGTGATTTATGTAGTTGATTTATAATGAAGTCTTACAGCCATGAAGAGACTTTTTTTCACTGAGAAAGATAAATATGTATTTGCACTCTGTTCTTCAGCTGAAAATTGATCTCCCTCTTCACAAATTTTGTGTGAAGATATAATCTTCCTTTAGGACACTGATCCAGTGAAATCCCCAAGAGTAACTTTAACTACAGAGACATCATACAGATTATCTTTCTGTTCTCAGATATGCGGATCTAAGCATTTAATCAGAAGTAATGAAGAAAGTAGCTAAAATAAAGAGTCTTGACTGGGAATCAGTGTTGGGACAGTGGCTTCTCTTGTTGCTTTTAGCAGTGAGATTTGTGGCCCCAAGCTCTTATTTCAAAATGATTCACCCTATTCTCACAGCAGTATTTACTGAAGCTTTTCTGGGGGAAGGTCTATGCTTCACATACTTCATTGTTACTGAGAGGTTTCTGAGGTAAAATTTTAGAAAAAGAAGTCAACAGATACTATTTGAATTTTTCATTAATATTTATAATGAAACAACCAACATCATAACAACCTGTAGTTAAACTCCATATCTCTAACCCAGGATGATTGTGGCAATAGCTTGTACATCTTTGCAACCTGCTGTACTTTCGGCTCAAGATCATCTGACAGACACATCCACAACATCAGTGTGAGGAAACTGAAAAGTCCCTACACTCTACAGGATCAACCAAAAAATATCATTCATGTCATAAACTCAGATCATTCCTGTCTTTCACAAGGTAGAAACTTTCAGAAGTTGTGTGTCCACAGCAGCTTTTGTTGCATGGCTGTTGGATTTCCTGGGGAGAGAAGGAGGAGGAAAGGGCAGAGATGTGGAGGGAATACTGGAGCTCCCACTGGACATGCCAAGTGCTACTGATCCTAGATAGTGGACAGCAAAGTCCACAGCACTGGAAACCAACAGAATCTTGTCCCAAATTTTAGATATGAAGCATTGCCTTCCTGTACCTGTCTGAATAAAAAAATATTACCAGACTGAGGGCAGCTAAGCATCCAGCCAGTAACAAATTGGAAAAAATGGCACTGGGACCATAAGGATGATTTTTCTACAAAGATGTTGAATGAGATCAGCCTGTTTACATGATGAACAACCACTGGGCTCTAAGGAAGGTAGGCTAAGACCACCAGAAAGACCAGACTATGGGTCACTATCCCAGGGGACCAGTCAAGCGAGGCAAAGGAGCCATGAGGGAGTGGCCAAAGGAGCCTGGTAAAATATGGGCACCTTTATCACTTTGAAACCACTCTGGAACAGGCTGCACTTTTCATACCTCTATGTTTCTTTTGGGACCTGACTAATCACATCCTAAAGTTCTTAACAGATGAATAATACCCACCCTGGTTTTGTATGAAGGTCATACTCCCCGTTTTCACACTTTACCCTTGAAGGCTGATAAACTGCAGTGATCAAGTAGAACTTGTTTATAAATCTACTTATTATTTAAAGTTATAACTCCCACCAGGCTTTTTAGCTCACTTTCTATTTTCAATTCCTTGCCCATTTTCAGACATTATCTTTGAGATGTGATGAATTTGCCTGGCAAAGAAAATAGTTTTGTCTAAATTTTAATGCAGTTATTTCGACCTTTTTCTTCAAGCACAGATAAGGCACTTAGAGTTATCTCTTCTGTCATACATTATCACCTTTTCAGAGAAGTAGTTTGGAGAAATTGCGATAAATGTTTTACTTTGCATTTTCTTTAAAATGTTGACTATGAGGTGAGGAAATTAGACACACTGTAAGTGTATACTGAACTAATAATGTAGAAGCCTCATACAGAAACAAAAATTTGAAAACAGAACACTATTAGCCATTATAAAAGTTAGAGTCACAAAAATCAGAAAGTATTCTTGATTTCCAATGTCTCATTTATTTCAGCTCCCTGGCACCTTAGGATCATTTTCTACGGCAATTATGATTTTTATTCTATCCTTTTTAAAATTAAATTTAAAAATACTTAAGTTGAGAGGTTTTTATAGTTTTGCTATAATATAACACAATTCTACTCCTTTTTCTTCTCAAACTATTTCCACTATTTATCAGCTGACTTTTCTCCATATGTATTGAATTAATTCTTTTTTCTTGTGCATCTGATAGTCTTGCATCATATTTGTTCTCCTTCATTAAATTCCTCCGAGAGTTTTTGGTTCCTCACTCCTTTCCCTCTCACTGAGATCAAAGATTTATCTACATTTGAAACAATATACCCACCACAATGAAATCTGATTTTTTCCAACACACATTTTCAGGTGTTTCTCTCCCTCTTTGGAAGCATCCAAAGCCAACTTTAATGCATGCAAGTGAGCAGAAATAGCAATAATGGATCCATAAGAAAGCAAAGGGAATCCAGGGAGGCAACCACTTAAATTTGCATTTGTTGTGGTGGCAAAGAATAAACCACATTTGAAATATGCACTGAATAAAGAGGCAAACCCTGTTTACTTGGTATAATGCAAAATCACGTTTTGTCATTATATTAGGAGTAGCTTGGAGCAGGAGTCTGTTCCTGTGGCATTTGGGGGTCCCCCAGGATGTCTTTGCTCCTGCCTGCCAACCTGATCTGACCCTGCTTATTCCGTGGACCTTCCCCACTGGCAGCATATCTGCAAGCAGGATGCTGTGAAAAATTAATTATCTGCTGAAAGAATCAGCTTTGGAAACATGACAGATATAATTCACTTGGAAAACAGGTGGACTGCTACTGCAGGGTTGAAGAGCTTGCTCAGGCAGGGCAGGATCTCAGTTTCATTGCTTACCATCATCATTATGAAGTAGATACCAGGCACTCTGGCTAAGGAGTGTAGTGGAAATCTAAAATTAAAAAATATTCCTTTTCTGGAAATTTAAATGGGCAACAGAATGTATTTTGCAGTTTTGGAGGTATTTCATCTGCCACTCCACAAAGTCTATACCAGATAAATAAGTTGGGCAGTGCAACCCAAAAATGGATGCTTAAACACGCAAATGGATTTTTCTAAGGATTGCATACATTATAAAAAAGTCAGATATTTCAGTTGTTTAATTTAAAGTTGGATCATTTGCATCCTCAGGGCAATAATTAATTTGGAAAATATTTAAAAATTCCAACAGCAAATGAAGGCTAATATTTAATTGTCACAATGACAGCTGTCTTGAAGTTTTTTATTGATTTCCCTATAAATAACTTTGAGCTGTGGGAGAAATACACTTCATGAGATGTATCTTGGCTTGTAAAATAATGACACCATACTGGAATGAGGATCGAATCTGCTGCAACATCTTGCAAAGTCTCATTTGGTGTGCTGGGTCTTCTTTAGGTCACGAAACCTCACCACTAAATGCCCGTGGCCTCCAAGGCACCACCTAACTCAAGGGCTATATTGCATCATGACTAAAGCATTATTCTCAGGTGGGTAGAATTTGATTGGTCCATCACAAGACCAGACTGCTCCCAACACAGCTCATGACTTTTTCTCAGAAGCTTCTGGATCAAAATGCTGTATACACGGAGGGACATGGGTAGAGTGAGGTGTTATCAATACAGAATCAACAAGCTGCAGTGGCCAGGTGCTGCAGCAGAAGCAGACAGCTGATATCTTGCAGAGTGCAACTGCCTGCTAGATGATCCCATTCAAAGTAGGGCTCAGATAATCTGACCCTGAAGAGATCCATTACTTAAGGTCCTTCAAGTCACCAGATGAGCCACAAGAACCAAAGGCTCAGCACAGAACAACGCAGTTCATGGAAACCTTCACGGGCTTCCTGAGAGGAACACAACCTCCTTTGTGAAACTACGGCACTGACTGCATGGTTAACAGCTGCTGTGACCCAGGATGCCCTCAGCACACATAAATGTAGCTACTACTCTTGGTAATTTCTACTATTATTAGAGAATATTCTGGTCAGTATTCGTCACCCATGGCACCAAGTAAGAGTCTGAGATATGTGGCTGAAACACTGCAGGATGGCCAGTCAGCAGTAACTGTGGTGTACTAAGGGCAAGTTCCAGACTATTGAGAGAACTTGATATAAATTGTCTTAATATGTTAAAAATACCCTCAAACCTCTTCAGCAACTGGCTTGTCCAAAATTCCCATTTACTACAGGTTATTGCAGCCTGCTGACTGGAAAATCTATAGATCCTCAATTAACATATTGTAAAAGGAGAAGGAAGAAACTCGAGAACAAGCATCACTATCATGAGCAACTGCTCCTTTGCATGCATTTTTCCTCCTCTACATGATGAATATTATAAGAAAAATAATAAAAAATGTCACTCATAAGAATGAGTCACAAATGTGTGCCATGGCATGTGTGTAATGGCAATGCTGGCCCAGGAAAGACTGATCTTCTGGCTTGCCCTTGTATTGATACCAAATACACTCAGTCCTAGAAATTCTGGCTTTGAAACAAATTAGCACATCAAAGTACCAAGTCATGTTAAAACATATATTTTTTTTTTACTTTAGAGAGAAATGGCTAGAGGGGAAAAAATCCTACTGAGTTACTGAAGGAAGACAGATACAGGCTGTGCTGAAAAACAATGCCAAAGTCATGTAATATTCTGCTGAAATTTTGGTCCTGACTTCATGTATTGCTTTTCTAAAATGAAAATAAGAAGATATTTTTGTTTGCTATGTTAATTTTCAGCTTTTCCATATCTTCTGATTCTGTTCATTAAAACATTTTGCTCCTCCCCGTGAGTCAAATAACACTTTTCCCTATCTTGTATAGACCTATCCTTACCTTACATCCAGCTTCTGTTTAGGAAGAAAAGAAATATTTTTTCCTAAGTATAAGAAATTCTGGCAAAAGTAGATAAGATGACTAGCAAACCAAAAAATAAGTTTATTGTCTTTAGTAAGGTGACCATCCTCACCTCATATTCTTATCTCCATTCCTACAATGTGTTACCCTGAACACAGACCAATTGAATTTTGGAATATTTTTCTTCTGAAGCTCATGGAACATCTTGTTCTGAATTTTTATGGACTGACTGAGGATACAACTCAGTAAAGTAAGGACAAAAACCTGTGTGTTGAATTCATGCAACAAGTTAATTAGATGAAAAAGAGGGATACTGATTGTTATTCCAGTGGCTTAGAGATAACTCTTGGTTTTTTAAAAAGTTGCCTGATGTGGTCAATGCTACTGCATTTACCAACAGAAATTTGGTCTAACCAAGTAATATTCTAGCACATTTTAGTTCACTCACCATTTTAGTTCACCTGTTTCAAATCTGCATTAGTGCCCCTTGTTGAACATTGAATCGCTGCTGCTCCCACCATAGTCAGAGGAGGTAAATACAGACCACAAGTTAAACACGAAAGGGCACAAATTACATTGGCCCAAGGACAGGTGCAATAGCCATGAAAATGGGGAAAATTATCTGTTGTTTATATGAAATGCCTAAAAAAATTTCCTATTTTCCTTGGACACTTGAGAGAGTCAAAGATTTTCTTATAGACTTTTGTTCTCCAAACAGTAAAGATTTTTAAAATTTATTTTTACTTTTCAGTTCATTCCCTCAAGGTTCAGCTGCATCATTGCTGTGACTGCTATCTGCTGTGTTAATGAGAATTTCTATTAGCATTGGAAAGCTGTGCTCAGCAGCACTGTCTGTCACCCATTGGCATTGCTCTTGCTTGGATACCCACTGCCTGGATCTTACACCTGTCTGATCTCACCAGTTCAACACAGCAGCAGCCACCCAATTTGGGCTAGACCTTTAATGCATTCAGCTTAGAGTAGCTTTGCATCTCCAGTGCAGGGTTTGTCTCATTACTTGTTAATTGAATCTCCTTTGCTGTAATATATGACCTAACAGCTATAGCAAATCTCAAACCTCAGCACACACAGGCTTGCTTAATGAATACAGAGTAAACCAAATTGCTTTTTTGTGTTTAATCACCATCAGGAAGTTTTTGGTCCTGTGATCTGAAGGCAGCTTCCCTGTTGACTTAACTCTCAATTAGTTGTGAGGTACTTCATACTTTTACTTAACCTTGCTAATTATGAAGGCCCTTATATGCCTCTTTCCCCCCCTGCAGAGTAGAGATTCCTTTGAAGTTGAACATATTGTTGCAGGAAGCAAGGCAAAGAGCAGTCATGTTTCTCCTCTCAGGCACATTTATGGTACCGCTACTCTTTCCCCTGACACTTGGTGCTGGAATCACATCCAGAGGTCAGGATGAAGAAAGCCTTGGAGGAGACTCAGTTACCTTGGTCCAAACGGTTTCTCATCATACCAAAGCCTCCACTGTCAATTAGTAGTTCAAAGAACCTGCTTTACACTTTCCCCAGAGTTATAACTCTCAAAAAAGAGGGCTTGGCTTTAACTGTATTCTTGCAGCTTTGTTAGCAAACTGTAAGGTTTGTATTCACTTTTGTCCTGGAAGTTTTTTGCATAACATACCCAAATAGAAGCATAACTTGTATTTTTTTCTCTGATTTGAAACATTCAGAATGACAGACCACTCTGTCCACCTTTAAACATGTTCTGTTCTACTTTGTGCTACTCTTACTCTTCCCTCCTTTACTCTCATACATACCTGGATAAGGAAGAAGTCACTAAATTAACATTTGATGGGCTGGGGTAAACCCTAGATTGGATTTTAGGAGAGTTTGATAAAGAGAACAGATTTTAAAATCCTCTCAGCATAAATAGAAAATATTTTTCAGAGCATATATCAGAGGGATTAATTCCATCTTGTGCTACTATATTTTCAGCAGAACCTTAGTATTGTGGTACACCAGGTTCTGACATTAAATCTACAGAATCTATATTCAGCCAGTGAAAGCCATCTCAACCTGATAAATGTCTTTACAACCACTTAGTCAAAAATTAAGTACAAAAAGTTTTACTGTCTTCAACTTTAATTTCAAAGATTTCTTCTGGTTAAGAACACTCCCTGTGTGTACTTCTCCTTTCAGAAGTGCATGCAGTGTCACATGCAAAAATCCTGAAATGAATTATAGAATAAGGAAAAAAATGAGTATCTGCTGAAGAATCATATTAAAAAACCCCCAGCTAGACTAGTCTGGCAGCTATCTGTGGTGATAAGAGGAGAGAAAAGGCTTTTCTCCATCACTGGGCTACTCGCCCAGGGTGTAGGTTCTGGCCAGTGAAAGTCCTCACAGTCCTGCAGGACCCCATGATCAAGTGGCCACCCTTCCTCAGGCAGCATATCTCTTCAGTTTAGCAGAATGCAGAGAATAATTCAGTAGCCTTAGTGCAGAGATGTGAAGTTTTGGCAAAAAGACACACAGATACTTTTCATGTTACCCAGAATAAAAGGTAGATGCAGGTAAATGATGATATTCCATTTCTTGTTTGGGCAATTACTCCCTGCAAGTGGTGACATGTTGGCCATTTATGAAACAAAGAGCAAAACCATTTTTCCCTGGCATGATCCTACTCCTCCTCCCAACAGGAACTCAAGACCCATCTGTCAGCTTCTGCTGCCACAAAGTTGGCCAAGTCCAAGGTACAGGAAGAGGGGAAAGAAAACAGCAATTAGAACACTACCCTACCTCCATGTCTGCACAGCTGGAACTGTCAGCAATGCTTAACTGTACTTTACCAAGGAAAGGATAAAGCTCAATAAGAGATTAAAAGGTTAAATGATCAGCTTAAATAAAGAGAATGAAATGATCATTTTTTCAAATTGAAAAAACATTGGCTTTCAGCTGTTGCAGCCCGTGTACAGAAGCCGTAGTATTTTAAATGAAAGAGGTGCAAATTTAGCCAGCACATTTGTCCTTGGCTGTTTTCCAAGACAGCTGCTACAGTGAATTTAAAATGTGAAATGAATCAAATATATGAGAATAGATCTTTCACAAGCCATTATTTTTTTCCTTAAATAATGAACAAGACTCCAACTTATCTTGAGAAAATGTCCCATTTTTCATACAACTTTTAGGAGCTGTTTCCCGGCTTATTTCCCAGCACAACAATCTCCAGCTTTCCAGATTCAAGTACTCAGCTTTAATTTAGATATATCTGGACCATGCATGTTCTAGGTGTGAAAGAAACAAAATAGGAAGGCTCAAGAAAATGAAGCACTTGAAGAAGCTATCTTCATTTGCAGGCTTGTCTGGGATATTCTCTGCTTTAGGGACTGACTACTGCTCTTTCTGGGTGGACACATAAAAATATGTGTTGGGAAAAGTAGACTAAATAAGTTTGGATCTCTCACTGATGAAATGATAATTTAATGAAGTATGAAGTGAAATTATTTAGTTTCTTCATTTATGTTTTCATTCCATGTTTTCCAAAGGATGAAGTGAGCACCACAATGGTCACGAAATCTTTTCCATCATGGTAAACTCAAAGAACTGCTATGCAGAAGCAAAAGTTAAATCAGAAGAGGATACAAAACACAAGGTGAAAAAAAGAGATTTTATATGTACTGCCAGAGAAATGCTCTCCAAGTAAGATAACATAGCATAAAAAAGACTTAGTTTTTAATATGCTCAGATTTCAGGTTTTGTACATTGTCCACCATGAAAGTTTATTGAAAACAAATCTTATTTAAGTCAAGGAAATGCACCAAAATTTCTCTGTGAAGGGATAATAAAAATTGTGCATATATTGTACCCTAGGGGCAGCTTCAAATTCCATCCCTAGATTGGTTGTAGAAAATGTCCTTCCTGCTTTACTAAACTAATTTCAACAAGCCCAAAAGGTATTTAGATGTGAGGTCATGAGAGCTGGGAAAAGAGAGTAGAGATAGATCATGGGGTTGTGTTTTAATCAAATGAAAAAACTCAAAGCCAAAGCTAACCAACCAACAAGAGCAAAGCAATCAAACAAACAAAAGACATATTCTTTAGAATTTCTTCAGACATTAAATTTTACAATGTTAAAAATATGTAATTTTTTTTGAACTAAGAAAATATTAATTCCAAGATAACTGGTGCTCTACAATCTCATTTTATGTCCTTTTTATCATACTTATTAAAACAGAGGGTATCCTATTTTTATGTATATACACACAAAACACTAAACACTAATAGGAATTTAACTGATTACAGTAATATTCCTACACTCTTGTATCTCGGCAAAACTATTTTTCTCTTTCATTGCTTCAGCGTCTCTTCACGGTTGCTGCAGTAACAAAGTAATTTTCTGATAAATTCATCAGGAAAAGTGCACTACAGAGAACATGTATAACTCTAAACCTGTCAGACTATCACAATTGTAGAGCAGTTATTCTCCTGGGGGAAAAAAAGGAAAATTACATAATGTAATTGCTCAGAGTGAAAGATAAGTTATCATAATTTTATGCTACCAAAACCAACTTTTTTACATGTGCTCAGCATGAGGAGATGTTCTCTTATGGACAATATAGATCATCTCAAGCTATATCAACCACAGTGTCAACTAGGCTGACAAATCAAGATTTCTGGCACACTTGAACCACTAAATATTATGGATGAAGGATAAGTTTTATGATAACATTCATCTTCCAAGTTGTAGTGAACATTTTGCTAAGCAAAATTAAATGCCACAGTCTTCTTAATGCAATTATTTCAGGGCTAGTCAAAATCTATAGCATAATTGAAAGTGTAATTACTGTAGTTAAGCTCAAGATTTATCCTGTAAAACATGAAACCTACAATACCTGAAACCAATGGCAAATCCTGGACAATGGGAATAAGAAACCTAATTTTAAACATTTTATATGAACCCTCCTTTACTTATTAAAGGAAATACAGGACATGATGAAGAATGCTCAAAAATACTGCTTTCTTTAAACTGCTTTCTGTTGTCTCCATTTCTTCCCTTGAGAGGTTCCTAAAGTGTCATTTGGAGTAAATATAAAATAAGTAGTTTTTATTTGCTAAATAAAGAAATACATACAGGATCTCTTATTTTCTGTGAAAAAACAGCATTATCCCTTATTTTGCCATTCTACACAGCTTAGCTGTGTATAAATCTGGTCTTTGTAATTTTCCCCCATTTGACTGATTTGTAATTTCTAATTATGACCCAAAATTTTTAAAACAAAATATTTGTTTAGGATTTGCTGTTCTTTTTTTTTTTTCTTTTTTTTTTTTTAAAGACCTTCAATGTAATTCAAGACAAGAATTATTTCTCTCAATAGACAATATGGATATAAACCCTGAAAAGGCTGAGAATCTACTAATGTACTGAAAGTAGTTAATTGAACTGAATTTTTTGTCTGGCAAAAAGAGAAGGTGGCATGAGTTTGTCACAATACTAAGGGAACACTGATTTCATACCATGAAAAAAAAAAAAAAAAAAAGAGGGAGTTATGCCCCCCNAGAAAACAAAAAAAAAAAAAAAAAAAAAAAAGAGAGACAGAAATTGAGATGGCTGTAGTCAAGGTAGAACTCCTCTCCCAAATAGAAAAAGACCCTTCTGGCAGTCATTTGCAGGAGACTTAAAGTTTATGATAAATCTGCATGCATGGAAGATTGACACCACATCTGGGCTGATGAACCAGCTCTTGGCACGGTCTTTAACAGAGTATGATGGAAAGTGTCTTAAATTAGGAAGAGCCGCTAGGTGCCTTGTAGATTTACTCAGCAGGAATAGAATTTTTCAGTCAGAGGGAAAAAATGGTTGTCCCAAATGCTTTTTCTGATTTGATAATTTCAGAAGGTCTTCTATTCATATTTCATACCAGTTTTGTGTTTATGCCCAAAGGCATATTTTTTCCATACAAACTGAGACAGAAAGCTTGTCAACACTGCATGTCTAAGTGGAAAAGCAGACATTAAAATTTCTGACATGACTTCCTTTATGCCAGTGTCACATTAGTTCTAGACTTCTGCTCTCTGTGAATTGGTTTGCAAAGATTCAACAAATTATTAGTTGGAGGAACACAGACATTGTGATTTAATACCAAGTCCTTGCCTCAGAAAGACTACTAGTGCATTTTTGCTTCCTTATTAAACAAAAGTGTCACACAGTCACAACTAAGATTGTTGCATATTCCTGAATTCCCATCTGTATGGCAAATGTGCATAATTTATTTCAGTTTGTTTTAGAAAATACTGTGCAGCAGTGTTAGACACTAGATGGAAACTCACTGGTCAATGACCATCTGGAATTTCCAGTAGGTTGAGAACAGATGAGACTTCTGTCTTACAACAATTGCATCTTCAGGACTTGGATTCTGGCAAAGATTTTGTTTTACCTTTTGGAGATGTTCAATGCAAGAGAAGTGTGGATGCACCACACTCATCTATATAGACAGGCTTTCATGGAGAAAGAATGGGAAATACCCGTGTGGCAATTGGTCTTCATTCCAAGGGTGTGTTTACACTAGGCAGTTAACTCAATGATGAAAACCTTTCTAACAATCATCCTCAAAGAGTAGATGAGGGTTCACACCAGGAATAGGACTGGTGTTATACACAGAGCATCTTGTGCTTGACATGTGCTACATTTAATATGACCTCATCCCTCCACATCAGCTGCACTCCACTAGAAATAACATTCCTGGAAGAAGATAAAGGAGAATGAGTCATGGAATAGTAATTTTGAGAAATACACACCTGTCAGTGTTTGAGGAAGGTTTTGGATGCAAGCATGAATATTTGACTTGCAATGTGTATTTTCAAGACCGATCCATTAACAACTTCTGCATATTCTGATGTACTATTTTGACGCTTGTACTGAGCTCTTCAAAAGGCACTCACTCACCTATTCCATCAGTGTCTATGAGACACAATGTTCCAAATGTATCTTAAAATAAAGTATCTTCTAAGTGCTGTTCAAATTTGCAAGTCATTAAATGCTTTGGAGCTCTTCAGCATAGAAGCATCAGCTTCTCAACTGCAGGAGAGTTTAGTGGGAGATGAGCTACAAGCTATGTCCTGCTCATCTGATTTGAGAAAAGGAAGAGGAGAAATGTAATCAAGAACTGCTCTTGCCATTCCTGCCTACTGCAGTAGACTGATTTACTTTAGTCTTGAAGAGGATTAGCCCTTTTGCAAGCCACATCTTATCAATCTCTAAAATTAGGAGACTGAGTGGGAATCTTGAGTTTTAGCAGAAAGTCTCTAGACATCATGTTTGTGGAGTAAAGTTCAAAACTGTGAAGCAAGAACCTCCTAAAGGCTCATAAACCAAAGGCAGCTTGGCTCAATAAATAGCTTTTCACTGCCAGAGATCAGAAGTACATGTTAGAAACTAGTGATAAAAGACACTGGCTATGTTATTAGGGAGCACTCCTCTGTGGGAAACACATTTTTATTTCAGTCCTGCTTCTAATCATATCTCTCAGTTTGTGTTAATATTATTTTGAGAAATACCGTTTTCAGAGAGACTGTTTCTGTGTCTGATAATTGTGTGTGGCAGATATCAGATCCTGACCCATATTGAGGTCAGTTTTGGAAATACAACTGGTTTGTAAGGGCTGCTGCACTCCAGTGGTGAACAAAATGACTTCTCTTATTAAAGCAATAATTATCCAAATATGGCAAGGAAGAGGTTGGGTGATAAAAACCTCTGGAATTCTCCTACAAGGTACAAGACTGCAATTCTGAGATATGCTCTGAACTTTTGTTATTAAAGGTAGGATTTTCACTGAGCATGTCACTTTTCAGATGACAGTGACACATTTAGTGAAAACCTATGTTTAAAATAAAAGGAATGTAAGAGAAATGTAAGCATCCTTTTCCAATACCCAGATGTTCTGTTAATACTTATGCCAGCATAAACACAACTTCAAATATCATCCACAGACACTTTTTCTGTTACAGATTCAGTAGGAACCACAGCAAATGGTCCCAGAAATTACCTCTGGGTATTGTATAAATGTTTGTATAATCCTGAATAGAACCTTGGCCTATTTTGTATTATAAACTATCATAAACTGCACTCAATTTAGCTAAACTGAAAGCACAAGTTTGCCATCCAAATTTAGAAAAACAAGAAGAAGGTTAAGAAGGTTAATGAAAATGTCAAACTATTCCACTAATATTGTGTAAAAAGTGATGTTTGCATCCCTTCCTTTACCTTCTCTCCTCTTGGATGTCTTCAGAAGTAAAAGTCTTCAAAGCACTGGAACATTAAGGTTTTTGCAGCAAGTTTGCTTAAAAATATAGCAATATGTTTTTCAGCACTTAGATATTCACAGGCTCAGGTTTCTAACATATGGCTTTTTCTGCAGAACTTATTGTGAGATGGAAATGTCCCATATATTTAAAAAACAAACCTGCAAATGAACAGGTGTAGCACATCACAGTAGCACATATGCAATAACTTCAAATAAAGAGAGAGATGTACACATTACAGCTACAGAGAAGGAGTCACGACGAGGGAAAAGAAAAATAATTTTGTGTGCAACCTCTTCTTTTTCTTGTATTTATTATTATCATCACAGTTTTCAGTTTTGTACTGATTTAATGCATGTTAATTGTCTCTCTGCAACCAAATTCAGGCTATTTAGGGTTTATTAAATAGACCATATAAATGAAATACATAGATTCTGTAGTACTTTAGTATCTTTTATAAGGTCTCTCAATTCTAACTATCAGGATGAATAGTCCTGGGTCCAGGATTTGTTTTCAAAGTCTTGTCTTCTACCCTCTATTCTTGGTGATTCCGGGAGATTGAGGATATGGAACATGCAGGGAATTAATTCTATTTACCTTATCCTGGAAGCTAAGGAAAAATATCTTGATCCTTTTTAATACTTGAAACTGACATTTCTGTAAAAGCCAATTCATACAAATCCCACTAATCAGATTTACTAATTTGGCCATAGCATATTCACACTTTGAAGAATATAGCTGAAAGCCAGGAGAAGAAGGCCATTTTTAGTTTGTCTAGACAAACTAAACAACTACCTCCCAACCTCAGTTGTCTCTAAGGTTTCAGAGAATCAGAGCAGAAAACGAGTAGAACACCAAATTTATTTCCTAGGTGGCTAATTTTCATTCAGCTTGAGAAGCAGCCTGGTTATGGAAGACAGCTATTCTTTAGTCGATAAAGTGGTGAGAAGAATCTCAAGAGAAAGCTCAGGAAGAATTACTCCCTATTGCCAAGCAATAAAATCAAATGTGTGTTTGTGCTCTTTTTTTGCAGTTGCAAGAGATATCTCAAAAGATAGAATCCTCTCTCTCAAAGAAAGTCTTCCTTCATGTTTCCAGAATTTACTGATTTCTTCTTTCTTCATATTAAATTGCTGTCTTTGAATGTCCAACACAAAAGATTGAATATTGTACTTCTAGAAGACTATGCCTTTTAGTCTTCTAAAGCTACACTAGAATGTCAGAACAACACATGAAAAATACGAATGACACATTTTATTTTTTATTGTAGCTAACTTTTAGCCTTCTGATGCCCAGAAGAAATCTAGCACAAAACACAGAAATCACTATAAATACAAAAAAACCTGCCAATGAGCCTAATTTCTCCTTCCAGTCCTTCTCCTTCACTCAGGAAAACAAGTGGAAAGCCAACCTTTTGTATGTGCTTCCCTGAGCATGCTGTGTTGCTGGATTGATTCATCTGCTCCAGGGTTTTCAGCCTGGGGTGATCAGCTCACTTGTTGAGGTCTGGCATGACCCATTTTGGTTTTGAAAATCATATTGCACACTTGTAATGAAAACCATAATGCATATCAAAAAAATACAACTGTAGGTATTTAACACTATATTTTTTTGTTTAGATGTTTCAGTGACATGTCCCAGACATCTTTAGTTTGCATCATGGAGCAGTTTTAGAGCAGTGGAACTGGGAGACTTTTGGATGACACTAAACCAGGAAATTTACTTCAAGTTTGCAATTTTCTGCAATTACTGACTCAGTGCCTGGGAACAGACTGGAGCTAATCTGAAGGAATACCCCACAGCCCATACAGCATGGGACACTGGATTCTCATTTGGATTCTCTCCTAAGTCACCCTGCTGGTTGTTAACACACACTTGGTCATTTTAGGGCTCTTGCTCAGTTGCCACCTTGCTCCCACGGAAATCTGGAATCACACCATGATTTCTCCCCATGCACCCAACAGCTCTGTGTCAGCTCAGCTTAACTACAGTGCTGGTAAGAACTCCAGGAGAAAACTGCTTGTGGCACCACCTGTTTTTCTTGGCAAACTGAACTACAGTCCACCAAGAACAGTGAGAGCGAGTCAAGTTCAGGATATATGACCTGAAGAAAGATTGGAAAAAGGGTGCTGCTAATTTCTGGAGCAAAGCAAAGCAAAGCAGGGAAACTGTGACAGTCCTAAACACCTGAGAAGAAGACTGCTGAGAATTTCTAATGCAGGTATTTGTCTCTGTGTCCATTTTGAATCAGACAAGAAGGATCTGCCAATTTCTGGAAAGCGAGATTTAGCATAAATATTAGAAAAACTTTATGATTGCAAAATTAGGGAAGCTTTGAAGAAAAGTGCTTGAAGAAATCATGAAATCCTACCCTGGAATCTCTCAAAAATAGTCTAGACAGTTATCTGACAAGGATGGTTAGTCACATTGTGGAGAAAGGTGATGGGCAAGACAATTTTGAAGCTACTGTCATCCTGTCTGACATATGAGAAGACTTCATTTTATAAGAGTGAGTAACTCTGTATCCACTGAAATATCTGAGGTAGTAGATAATTAGAAAATGGATGTTGGATGGATAAGGTGTGACCATTAGTGTGATAAATCTTTAGGAGCTCTTTACTTATGATGAAGTCAATGGGTGGTTTACCTGTTACTGAGAGCAAGAAGGGCTCTTTGGTTCAGTCAGAGTTTATTTATGTGCATGGTCATAACCTGATGAAACTAGCAAGTCCCAGAAGCAGTGGTTGGAAAAGGAGAGGTACAAGTGATACTCTTCACATGCTACTCTGGGGAACTGAGAGGCTAAAGGCAGCATTCCTGACAATCCAATAGAATACATGGCAAGGGGAGAACCTGGGCTTGGTTTGGGTGTTTTCATTCTGCTGCATTTCCACTTTATGGTTTTGAATTTTTTGGATGCTTTCGTGTTATATAACTGCAATTTGTGCATCCAAGACCTGAAGTTAATAAGTCTTAAACAATCTCCACATGAACATTGCTGGGTGTTTATTTATTTATGCTGTTGCTGGTCTCCTGTAGAGGCACAAGCTACTTTAGTGCATACAGAAGAGAATATTCCAAGTAGGAGGTGGTAGAAGCAGGAAAAGAGGCTGCATTTATGAATGAATTAAGCAGTCTAAATTATTTACTGCAATATATTACCTGAATTCCTCTATCATGCTATTCATGACTATCTGTAATTGTTGCCATCTTGGCTGTGACTGGGGTCTGAATCTTCACAGCTCAAAATGTGAACTTCTGCAACTCAAGAAGAAAGCAAAGCATGAAACCAGCATCTAAAGACAAGCAATTTCCATGGGTCGGGGCAGAATGCATAACTGCATAATTGATGTGTAACTGGAACTGAGAAGTAACTCAACAAAAAACCCAGAAGGATGTTATACTGACTATTAGAAGAGTGAAACTTTCCCTAAAATTTCATTTTTCAGGGATGTGGATAGATTCCTTTATTAAAAAAATCTGAAACAGAATGTTTTTGATGTATTTCAGATGTTCAATTATTTATCCTTTTATTTAATATAACACTGTTTAATTGTAGTGCACAGTTTTAAAGTGAAGAAACAAGTTTAATTGCCTTAATGTCTGAATGACAAAAATGAAACTGAAACATCACACTTTTGTCATAGAATTTCACTGATATTATTCAGGAGTAAATAATTTCTGGTCCATTTTTAAATTAGAAACAGACAGTGTGCCTGACCAATAATTAATTTTTTCCCCTGAAATTAAATACTTTTCAAAGTAATTGCTGCAATTTTGTGGCTTACACATACTGGTTTATCTTATCATACTGTGCAGTGATCCAAACCATCATATCTAACATATAATTGCACATCATTTATCATTGCCTAAAATGCCTAGTCATCTGCTTATTTCATTCTTAATCTACCAAGTATTTAATGTTATATATTCCATTATTTATTGCTGCTTATTTATTTTATGTCTCAGAGAAACAGGTTAATATGGCCAAAGTCAGACTGTCTCTAGTCCTTCCAGAAGGTCTTTTTATATCCTTCTGTGCAGGAGACAGCACACACAGCTCTAGCATACCCAAATACTGCTCACACAAAGGCAATCACAGCAAGAGAAAACAAGATAGCACTGTGGACTTTTTCTCACAGAGCGCATACACAAAGAACTAACAAGCAGATAGAGGAAAATAAAACAGTCAGCAGGAGCTTTGAAAATATTCCAGGTAGGCAGTCATCAGAGAAACACAGAGTTGCACACATATTTATGACATACCTTCAGTCTCGGTCCTTGGAGATCAAGTGAATATGTAGTATTGATTGTACCTCAAAGGATCCATGAGTATTAATGCAGAATAGCATTTCTTCATAGTTTTCCCTAGTTTCCTGTAGATCTCAGTGAACTTTGGTGTGCTGGCTACTAGTGAAGACAGAATTCAATTCAATTCCTTGTGCATAAGAAAGGGCTCACTTGCAGATCAAGCAAAGTAAAGATTATACATATTAATTCCAGAAATAATTGAATAATAGACTCCAAAACCAAATGCTATTCGGGAAACATAGGGAAATTGCAACTATTCTAGGGATTTTAGCTATTACATAGTTATATTAAAGCTGTTAAGATTGTTAGTACTTATCAAGAGACAATGGAAGAATATATAGTCACATTATGGGAAAAATTAGTTTCTGCAGTAAAATTGCTCACCTGTATGTGTATATGGATTGCAAACACAAGGATGATAAAAAGCCTTTAAATTGTTATATTGTTAAGCAAGAAGGCAGGCAAAATAAAACCTTTTTATCTGCAGATATGAGAATAATCTTCAAAATAAAGCAGCGAAATGTTCTAGTTCTGCCTGTGTAATGTTAGCTGGTGACCTGCAAAGATGTATTTAGGGTTACTCAGGAGTTGGTGCTGATGCATTGAGCACAATTGTCTCAGCTAGGGTTGTCAGATGGGACCAGGCAGGTGGGATAAAAAAGCTTATCCCAGAGCTCCTCTCTGCTACTAATTAACTCTCTTACAAACATCAACACACTCCTGGCATGACATGGCCACAACCATCAGGAAATTGTCTACTATTTTCAGTTGCACATACACATTCATGTGTGCATATGAATAGAGATGTATTTGCATATATAGAGACAGATCTATACTTATGTATAATTCATGCAGCTGTTGAGAGGCTTCATCCATCATATGCAGAGCTTAACAAAGCACAGGATGCAGTGTCAGAGGTAAGTAGCTGGCACTGATCCCACTGAATAGGTTATCAGAGTAGACCAAATATATTTTCCTGTGGTGCCAGTGCAGGGTAAGGCTCTCACATGCTGTTTCTCATTGACTGCATCTTACAGACCTCATTTATAGACTCGGGACTTCTCCTACCTGGTTTACTGAAGTGAAGTAACATGAATATAAAATGTCCTGCTGAGAGAAGAAAAGATGTATTTCAAAGCCTGGTCTCTAAAAAACCTGCTGATTAGTGCTAAAGAAATCAATTTAACTCAAGGAAACTTCATAAAAGCCTATTGACTCTGCAGAAAAGAAGTGTGTCATTCCACGGGGAAGTAAATGAAAGAAGCAAGTATCTATCCAGACAGCTTCTACAAGATTTTCCTTCCCTAAAGGATCCTTCTGTGTGTAAATTAAACCATTCTACTTGAAAGTGGTTGACTCAAAGAGAGTTTTTTAAAAAACTGACTTGCTATTATGCATGTACCTCTGGGTCCTCTGTTTGAAAGATTTATTTTATATAAGGTGCATATAATATTAATTTAATTTATTACACAAATGGTCAAGGCACTTACTGCTATATTGCTGTCTGATGTAAAAATCAGGGATCTCTTGAAGAAAGTTTGCTACTTTAAATGCAAAACAACAGAAAACAACTGACAAGTCTTCAAAGAACATCAAAACCCCATACATGATAAACAAAAAATGGATAGAATTTATAAATACTTTATAAATGCCTAAACACTTAGACACGAGTATTTTTTGGTTTTTTTTTTCCCTTGTGTGATTTCATTTTTGTACTTTGTCATTTTTGGCTTCTATCTTAGAAAAGCTGCTGATGTGTCCAAGGGAAAATATAAATAACTCATGCCATCATATATCCACTTTTTCTTGATTTTCAGGTTTTTTGGGAAACATAGGCAATCAAGAACAGCTTTATTGCTGCCAGGAAGTTTTTCTTCGTGTAATCCTGTATATTATCATTGACTTCAGCTGTGTTTGCATATTTGTTCTGTCAGAGAATCTGAGAAATCTAAGAAAGAAATGTTGGAATCCACATTTGCACAATCCAAATCTAGAAATAACTGCTTAATAAAATTTAGACTTTAGTATTGAAGTCCCTATTTTCAGAATTTCTGTCCCTGCTGTTCAGAGACAACAGCAAAAAAGAACAACTTAGGACATGTTTACTATAAACTTTATCATGTTTTTAAGAAAATGACTGTTTCTCATGAAATCTCTGCCACATAGAAATCAGAACTTGGGGAAAAAACAAAACTACAACTGTTATCAAAGCAATGAAAGAAAGTTTCTATCTGACAATTCAAATTTCAACACCCATGTCTCCATGTTATGAAAGCTGCAACTTTGGATTCTCTTGTGTTAAAGTCCAGCTTTTGTCACTTTTTTTTCAGTGTTTAGTCTTTAGGTAAGCATTTTGGTTTATTGATTTATATCCTAATAAAATAATGTAAAACATCCTAGAACTCTAATTTATATATAGATTCCTTTGAGGTTCAAATTCTTCTTGAGCTTTGCAGAGAAAGTGGAAGGCATTCTGGAATGACTCTTGGGCCTTCTTTTGTCTTCCTGCGAAGATCAGATAAATTTTCTTTTTTACACTTATGTGGGACAAGAAATTGACTTTAAAGATATAAGGGACTAAGGTAAGAAAGGTGAGTCTGCCAGCTTAAACTTTCTATGTTAAGATGTCCACCTCTTATGGAAAA
The DNA here is from genome assembly GCA_013400435.1 of Pycnonotus jocosus. Classification (NCBI taxonomy): domain Eukaryota; kingdom Metazoa; phylum Chordata; class Aves; order Passeriformes; family Pycnonotidae; genus Pycnonotus; species Pycnonotus jocosus. The sequence continues at coordinate 59,924 of VWYP01006051.1, read as the reverse complement.
CTTTTAGATTCTACATCCTGAAACTAAGTAACTGAGAGGATACTTGGAGATTCCAGAAACGGAGAAGAATTAGAGGTGACTGTAAAAAGACAGAAAACTAATGAAGTCCATATCTGGTAGTTCCCAGACTGGCAAAGGGAAAGTTTGTGTGACCATAATGGTTAGCTCTCCCAAAGTGTTAATAAATAACAGAGCATTGTTAAATACTTTTGCCTTAGACTTTTCTGCCCGTTCCTCTCAGTCACTTGTCAGTTTCCAGCCTTGTCGGAGGATTATGGAAATTCATGTCAATTAAAGCTATTTTTGTCTGGAGTTAAACATTATTTATAATGCACCCAAACTACTAATTATACAGTTAATTTTCAGATCAGTTGTTCACTAAATTAACTGATTGACTTCTAGCAAAGGCGTTTTCTGCAGAGCTGTCAAAAGAAAACATTTTAGCTGAGACACATGGTATGTGGTCTTCAACTTTGTGCATATAGATTCTGCCATTACTTCTGGCCAAATGTTCACTGTAGTCAGTGGATTTGAGCTGGCTATGGAATACAGCTCAGTTTCATGACATTGTTTATAAACAAAAATGAAAAGCCCAACTCCAAACTCCAGAGTTGTTTGTAGCCTCACAACAATCTTAACAGTAAAACTGACAGCACAGAAACCAGAAGAAACTGAAGTCATAGAACTGGTGCTGAGTTTTTACCATTACCATTTAATTTGAAAGCAAAATAGTCATAAACAGAAAATAAAGGAATCAACAGCAAACCAGCAGGGAAGGATGTTAAAATGTTCCTCATCAATCTGCTAGAAGGGCAAGACTGGACTGGAACTGCTATGACTCAAAATTTTATTAAAAAATATATTGCTAATGTTTTTCTCTAGAGAAGAGGAGAAATAGAAACAACTTACTTATGATAGATGTAGAACAGCACTGACTTCAAATTATAGTTTTAGGAAGGGTCCTCGTGAGGGTCATCCACTGTCCATGATAAACTTGTCTTGCTCACAAGCAAGTCTCCTCTTCCCTTTCAAATTTTGTTTTGGAAAATTATCCGTGTTCTTCCTTAAACCCCTCATGCTGCTGCTGAGCTCGGCACAGCGTTGCAGAGTCCCAGGAGTGGAGAGGACTCTTCTGTGCTCCCTGAGGTCTGGCAGGGACACAGCTGCTGAGGAGAGGCACAGGGAACCTCTTTCGATGAAAGAACCTGCTTCATCTGACTCAGGTACTTCTTTCACATCATGGAAGCCTTCCTATAGGACATAGTTTCATTTCACCTGTCCTTTCTTCTATGGTCTTTATTTTCCACCTCTTCCCACTGTTGATCCATATCATTGTTTCTTACTGGTTTCTTGATCTCTTCATTCCTCATTTATTATCATAACTGTTACTCCCAGTGAAACCTCTACCATGTTATCATGGTACACAAAAGGGATTCAGGTATGGGCTGACCTTTTATTTATAAAGATGGTCAAAAGTCAAGCACCTCTTCCACTTGAAGGAGGATCAGGTAACATCTGGTGGCACAGCTTCTGCATGCTATGATAAGTGTTCACAGTGGAAATGGGAAATACAGACAGGACCTCAGTGCTAACACATCCCCTTTGTACCACTCAGAAACAGCAAAGGGCCCAGATTTGCCTGCTAAGCAGAACCACCTTAATAAAAGAGAATCTTATCACAGATAAAACCTTGTAACTGCTTGCCATTCAATCTCCATCTTCCAAATACATACCATGGAGGAAGGCACTCAAGAAGAGGCCAGAATTTGTGAGGAAAATATGCTTTACTTCCAGTGCTTCTGGCTGCTTTAACATCACTGTGGAGCAAACTCAGATGAACAGAAGGGACTCCCAGAATTTTTCACTTGAGCAGCACTTGGATGCAGTGGAGGATTTTCTGACACATATGGCAATTGCTCCCAAATCCATGTGGTGCTGGCTTAGCTCACCACTGACTCACTGGTGCAGTGACTGGCTTTTTCTGAGACATAGGTTTTCACCAAAACACAAAACTTCTGTTCTGCATAGATCAGCCCTTTGCAGAACTTTAGAAGTTACATTCATTCAAGTTTATTTCTTACCTTTTCTGGTGAAGCCAATTATTTGGCTGTGTGAACAGTCAATTAGCTGATGCTTATTCTTTCTCTTTCTGTATCTGACAATCACCTTTTTGAAAGCACACAATGGGAAACATCCATGATGACACTGTAATAAACAAAAGTGCCAAATGTGCCTCTAATGAGTTGCACCTCCAATGCTGAATGCATGGGTCTCACACTTCCACTTTTCTTAGCACGATTTAACAATGGCAGAAGCAGAAATAACAACCTTCTTTTATCCTGATTGGCAACTCTTCATGTACAGGACAAAATGCATCAGGGCAACCACAATACCTTTTGTCTCTTTATTACTTGTTTTTGTGCCCATTAACCTAGAATTTTATTTTTGGGATTTGGAACATGAGAGAGACACACAGAAATCTGAAGTCTAATTAATTTCAAGTGAACAAGGAACACATCCTTTAACCTCATTTTAGAAGCTTTTAAAGGTTTCCTTTTTTATTTTTTTTTTTCTCCTTTTAAGATCTTCTACCATTTTTCATCAAAATAAAGATTTCAGGTGAAACAGGAAGGTTTCAAAGTGTGGACTGCTGGGCTGGGCACAGTTTTCCTTTACCGAGTTTTTGCTGCACCTGAGTGGTCATAGCCACTCTGAACTACTACAGTGGCCTCACTGGCCATTGCTGATGTGATTTGCAGGGCATGGCAGCTGAACATGTGACAAAAAAGCTGTGACAACGGTTCAGTGGCAACCATTCTTCCCCTCTCCCCCCCTTGAAGCATATCATTATGTAGTGCCTTTGTTTTTGTGGATTTTTTCCTGGCTATGCTAGACTGCTGGAGCACTGTTAAGTTGTTGGCTATCTGAAGGCAACTTGATGTGCCCGAGGCAAGATGTGCAGTGCCAACCTTTTAGCATGGAGAATATTTGAAAGACACACAAACTTCAAAGAAAGAAACATTTCAGAAGACATCTACAAGCTTGTACAGAGGATCTGAGCAACACTGGAGAGGGTTCAGTGTGGCTGCAGAGATGCTAATACTGTTAAGAAACAAAATTCAGAGATCCTTCCTATCTCAACACAGAAGCAGAATGAAATGAAGAAAATGGTATCATTTAAAGTAGTCATTTTCTTAAGGATAAATATTAAGGCCTTTCTTGGACTCTGTATGCATGAACAAGACAGAGAAGGTGTCAGATCTATGAAACATTACATCTGAGATAGCTGTGCTTCAAAGCTATTTCAACACCCAGCCTACTCTGGATATCTGGCATCTCATGTTCCCATTGACCTTATTGGCAACTGATGCTGAGCTGGGATTTCAAAAGAACACAGACCCAGCTGTCTTTTCATCCCTCACCACCATTTTTTTCCAGCAGGAAGCCAAGACAGACTGTCTTGTCCTCCTGTCATGGTCACAGGACATCAGCACACAGAATTTGGGTGGAGCCTGTGGGGCCAGACAAAGAGTTAAAACCCTTTTGGGTATTTTATACATGGACAGTGTTTTTGTGTGGACAAGGGATACATCTGGGGGTAGATAAAATGGATAAAAAATTTGGCCTTGATCTTGGTAGTTGTCTACTGTAGGAACCTTAAGGTTGAACTTTGACAACTCGTTGTTTCTTTCTGGAGAAGAAAGGGAGACAGGGAGGAGGGGAAAAACTTTTTCAAAGCACAACTGTTTTTAAAATACTAAAAATGTATTGATTGGAGACAAAACTCTTAGTCTGAGCATCTAAAATTATAAAAGCTAGTTATTTCTAGCTAGTTTAGATGCATGAATCTATAGTTTGTAGTATTTGTAAAAGGTAGGAACTTCTGAGATGACTGTCCCCAGCCACTATTCGACATTTCTCCATGATCCACATTGCTGCTCCAGCCTTTGGATGTTTCTGGGTGACACCTGAGCAGTCAGCCATTCACTTGATCTCCATCTCTACTTGCTTGAAAAGTAGTACTTAAATTCTCTGGAAGGCCTTCACACAGGTGGCTGCAGCTTGATGCAGGCAGATCAAACACTGCCTCTGTTTGTGTTTGCTTTTTGTGGCTGCAACTTGATGTAGGCAGATCAAACACTGCATCTGCAAGTGTTTGCTGTTATGTCAATGGCCTTTGTAAACTCCACAGCACGGATATACCAAAAATGCTTACAGAAATTCGGCTTGTTCAAAATGATTTCTCATTTCTTTATTTTTCCTGAAGACTTGATTACTCAACTGCATTTATACATATTTAGACTACATATGTAGCTTTATAAACTGTAAATGTCTTTTTTCATTTTCTTGGTGTTTTTGTTTGTTTGGTTGGGTTTTTTTTACCTACTTAGCAATTGCAAGCACACTGCAAGGAGACAGACCAAAGAATGAAAGATGAGGGAAGAAAAGATGTTTGCTCTGATGCAGCTGACAGTCGTGCAATTAAACTGCCAGGAAAGAAAACCAACGTGCTTTACTTGTATAAAGAATGGTTTCAAGCCAAGCACATTTTGTACTACACATTCAAGGAAGTAATTAGCATATCTGGCATTGTAATAGCCCAGCTGATGGGCAACAAGATATTAGTCACTGCAAATAGCTGCAGTTTGTGACTAAAGTAAATTACACGGGTGCTTGTTTGACACCATTGATTTGATGAGAAAGAGCACACAAATGCATCCAAATAAATTAGAATGCAAAATTACATTTGTGTCTTCCTTTTGAGAACAGGATTAAATTTATTGAAATAAATTTCACATGCTTACCTCACATTGGCTTGTATATTTTTTAAGGCTAAATGGGCTGGAGACAGTGGGCAATCAGAGATCCTCTAGCCTGTGCATTAGCACATTGGCTCTAAGAGCAGCAGAGGTAGGGATTATTCTGAGTCCCTGACTTGCACTAATGATATGGACAAATCCAGTAACATCCCATATAATTTTCTTTGTATGGGACTTGATGTTACTCAGGTGAGTCAAAAAAATAATTGATCTGAATCAGCTAATCATGAAAATGTAGGTGTAATACAAGACACAGTGCAGAGTAATGCTAAGGTAAGGAGGGAAACTGTTTCAAGGAACTACACTTGAGCCCAAAATGTCAGTGCCAGATGGGAAATAAGTCAGCCTCTGCCCTCACAGTGGATAGCGCCAGATCAAGGACAACCACCTTATTTCTTTTTCTGGTACAAGCAAAAAACCCACAACAAATGCCAAACTGTAGAAAGGAAATTTAGTCTTCTTTCCAAGCATTTCTTTCCATAAATTTTCCACTGGGGTAGTTATTTGAGTCTTCAAAAAGTCTGTGTGTCCCTGCATACTAAGGATATCACATGCTCAGCTGACACAATATGAATGGCAGATCTGATACAGTATGTGTCAGCTCACATGTGACAGCAAGTTCAGAATTAAATTATCCATAACCACTCACTAGAGGAATTTTTATAAAAGTAAAGTCAAAACTACATAGCAGATCTCTGTGCATTGAGGGACACTAACAAAAGCTCTTTGCTAAACTGGACTGTAGGTACAGAGGCCTTGACATTGGTCTGTGGCTGTAAAACCTGCCCATCACCTTTTACAATATGCTAATCTTAGATAAAACTCACCTTGGACAGAGTGACAGAAAGGACCTATCAAACAATCCCACATATGGCAAGGCAGAGATTTTATTTTCACCTAGAAAAACATCTGATTTTAGGCACACAGTGAAATGTCAGCTGTGATTATCGAGATTACTGCTGTAGGCAGGTGTCCATAGGCGAATTGGGGAAAACAGATAAAGCAGCATATTACCTGCATCTATTATTGATGACATGAGAAATTCTGGGTACATAAGGGGCTCTGAAGAAGACATCCAAGAGGGATATGTTTACTTTTCCTAAATGCCTCGAAAGGCACCAAATCAGTTTAGTTGTTTGTCAGAGGACTCATTTTCATTTTATTGACCAAATCAAATTGAACTTCAGTAGTTTTAGATATAGTGTTCTTGGAGGAGTCATCTATTAGGAATCTCTCTGTATAGCCCTTGCTGGCACAAATGTTAGCATCTTTGGTGGAGAAACACAGACATAGAACTGCAGACTTGCAGGTGGAATTGCAGTTTATATGTAAGGAGGAACCACAGGGGAAATTTAATTCTCTACAGGGGAAAAATTCTTTTCAGAAAGGATTGCATTCTCTTTTATTTCTCAAGAATTTCTTTCCTCCTGTTGCTTTTATTTTGATTCTTTTTTGGCTCTTGGCTGCAGTTCATGCTTTTATAAATTGGCAGTGGGAATACTGCATACTTCCAAATTCTCACTGCTGCAAATGTTCTCATTGTTCATTGAAGAATTAATCCTGCATCTGGAATACACTTAGACTCCTGTTCCTAGCCCAGGTAGCTATTGTGAACTGAACTATCTAGCTTTTTATTATTGACACGTACAAAAGTAAGATTATGACCTGATCTGAATATTAGAACATGCACAGGTGTGTATTGTGTTTGTGTCCAAGGTCTCTCCTGGAAGAGCATGACTTGACTGGAAGATGAGGGCTGGTCTCCTGAAATAAGTGATCTGAGTGCTGCCACTGGGGTCTGTTCATATTCAACCTGCCTTCCCCACTGCCTTGCTCCAGGGCCTCTCTGGGTTAACAAGAGATCTTTTTTTACTGCAGAGACAAGTGGACATTTGGTACATATACAAATGTCTGTACAAATTGCAATACAAGAGTAAGGCAGGCTCGAGGAATATTTTGCTTTCCCTACTTATATAATTTTGAGCGTTTAGAATTACTTTAAAACTTTTTAAAGTAATAAATGGGTAAATCTCAAATTTCTTTTTTGTTGTTTAGATGCCTCATTACCAAAATGTGTGTTATGTATGGCTAGTATTAATTTGTGCTGCTTTAATGCTTTCTGGGTTTATTCTGGGCTTCTTTTGAGGTTGCCTTTTTTTCTGGTTGGACTGCATATGAAGACGATCTTATATTTTATAATCTACTTTACTTCCACATATAGTTTTGGTGCAACTTAGCAGATGAAATTCATCAGTGACACAAATTAACTTCATCTGCATATGCCTGTTCAGAGGACTGCATTGCAGGAGGCAACGTACCAGAGAGACCTTGTAGTGATCCAAGGTTTGGGTACAAGGAAAGATGCAGCAAAGAGAAAGGAAAATTCTTGCATTTTTTGTGACAAGAAGAGAAGATACTACTTTTATTTTTAACATAAATAAGTGTGCAGCAGCTTGAGGTATGTGAAGCTGATGCAGCTGAGGGAGGTAGAGGGGGACTGGAGGGGTTTGAAGGGTACCAGGTATTCTCAGGGGTGAGCAGAACAGGAAATAATTGTCCATGCAGATGGGTAGGATGTAGCCCTGGTTCCATGTCTGAGGCGTTTTGATTTTCTGAAATTCCTTTCCCAAGGAATTTTCTGTAAACAGGAGAAATGTTTTTGTAACTGTACATATGTCGTTCATTTCTTTCCCAGGAGGGACTTCTTGGTGTCCCTCTGGTTTGAGCAATGTAATTGAAGAGGTTTGCCTTTGTTTCACCAATCTGTGTAAAATAGTATTAAAAAAACCCACATCCCAAAAATAAAGGAGTCATTTTCAGCTTTCTGAATTGTGGAGTCTGTGTCATTGTGGTGCAAAATAGCAACAGTAGGACAGGGGATGAATACATAAACTTGAGGTCTTCTCACACTCTCTACAGTTCAGGGATCTTAATTTTTCCTTTTATAGAAAGAAGGGGCCACCTTCCAAAATTCTTGCCCATCATCTCTTCAGTAATCCACACAGGAAATCCTTAGCTTTGGTTTCCAAATGACTTCAAAAGCAAAGGAAACTACAGACTTTTCACAAGTGTAAATGCCATGCTCCCAATTCCCAAGTCCCGAATTCATAGGACTATCTAAAAACCTAAGTGGTACTTGTAGATGGTTAATGTCAACATTTACATGTATCTGAATTTGTAGCTGTATGCTACAGCTGCATTTTTCAAATTTTCCATTTTCAGATTCAGTTGCATATTTTTCAATTTTTTTTTTTTTACTTAACACCTAGTACCTTTTTGTGGAGCCAAAGGCTGAAATTTTGGGGAACAAAAATCCCCAAATCCCTCAGAGCAAATACTGTAGGATTCCTAAGAAACCTGAGATATCTGATGACTCCCTGGTCAAAAGGACCAGGTCTGTGTTTTCATTTGTCCCTTATACAGACAAAAGCCCTATCCAAGGTTAAAACCAAGGCTGTAGTAATCTTGATAGGCAATAAATAAATCTGTGAATTTGAAAACCCTTTACAGATTGTATACAGCAGCCAGTGTGCCAGTGCTCCTCAGAAACAAGAACTGAACAGTGTCACCCTGGCCTCAGTCATCACAGAGGGCAATGGGATTGTTCCAGAAACAGAATTGTGAACTGCAGTGAATCCACCTGCATATTCAGGAACTCTCCTTTGGATGCAGGGAGTAAGAACTCTCCTCTTCCTGGGAAAAATCCACCTTTGTATGCAGAGACATGCTGCATCTATCTATATACCTCATTTGTTTCTCTAGAATGCATAGTTATATTTGAATCAAAGTGCTTGCAATTTGAATGTATATTCCAAAATAAGATGCCTTATTGATGTATTAAATCTAAATAACACAAAGTGACACTGAACACACAGAGTAATTTGTCTGACTGCTGTCACCAAGCATTTCTTCTGAAGATGAATGATAAAAATCCTTGAGTTTTTGTGTTTCCTGGGTAAACAGATGAAGGAAATGTGTTTGTGTTCCTCTAATCTGGCCCTAGGGCATTTGGATTAATATTGACATCACCAAGCCCTGTGCCAGTGGACTGAAAGAAGAATAGCACATTCTGGTGACTAATTCAATACTGACAGCAGCAAGCAGCCCAAATTCTACACAGTAAAATATTTTTAGTGGATCTCTTACGAGTCTAGGGCTGAAACCAGCCTTTGGCAAGAGTCATCACTCACCAGACAATCAGCTGGAACTTTGAAAGCTTTTGAAGATATGAAACAATATATTCTCATCCTTTAGCATTTCACCTTGCACAATCAGTTTAAAGATAGGTCTGTTTTTAAATTCAACTTCTGTGGGCAAACCAGTTATTCAGACATATCTGGCAACCTGCAGTGTTGAGCACAGAATTGTATAAACAAAATCAAACAACATCAGTCCTGGCACACTTAAAGAGAATAAAAACCACGTGACTTTCACTGGAATTTAGTATGCTCCTTTTCCCTCCCTTTCCCTTTTTCTTGCCTCTTTTTTGTCTACTTTCCATCAATCTAGTTAGGATGGAAGTGGTGTTTAACAAGAGCAGATACTGATGGGCAAGGCAGAAAGTCACCCTTGCAACTGAAAATTGTATTGGTAAGAAACAAGCTGTGCTGGTGGGACTCTGTTTTTTGCAGGGAACAGGGGAACTGGGTGCAGCCAGTTGCATTGAGGACAAGACTTGCTCTTGCTTACACAGTGGAGAAAGACAGAGCAGCATCCCACAGTATCTTCTACAACTGCTCTGTGTTATGTCTGTAGTCATTCAGAGCAGAGTAGGGTGGTTTTTGTGCCAAGTTCTTCCTCTTCATGCAGGTGGGGAAGTACAGAAGGTAGGAAAAGGGCTCAGCCTGGCTTTTTCAAAGTATTATTTAAAATGGAAATGACCTGGGTATGAGGAGAGAGTAGCTTGTTATGAGAAGAGTCACACGTGCTTTCTTCTCTGAAGCAAAAAAGAGACCCCAGGAAGACAATGAAACACAGATAACACTGCTCCAGGCTGATCCTGGATTTTGCAAATTCTGTCTCTGGGGAGAGAAGTGAGGCTCAATCCAGCTAGCTAAATATCACCCATGAAGGGTGAAGGATAGGAGCTGATTGGTGCAGAGGTGACATGCCTGCAAGGGAACAATAAAATTTTTCCTTTCAATCCCACAGCTTGCTGAGGTAAGGTCTCTAGCTGGAACAAAATAGAAATTAATACTCATTGACAAATGGGAAAGAATCTAGATGTGAGTTTCCTAGGCACATATATAGCTCTTGAGGTAGGAGGAAAAAAATGGACTCTAAAAGATTTTAATTTCTTAATATGCTATGTTATTCCTACAGCATGCACTTATAAAGCATTACTTGTAGATGTTCAATTAGTTTTCTGGAAGCTATGCTTGCTGTCATTTTACTTGAGTATGCAGCCTGCATTTTTCTGCATAATAGAACTTAAATATCCAAATTCAATAAGTATTCAATGTAAATATTTAAATCTAATTTTTACTAGCCAACAAGCACACATGTAAATATTATTAGACTACAATGTCAGTCAAAATTACACATAATTCAGTGCATTTGTAAAAGAATCAGAGTTTATATGGGCTTGTGAGTGCTTTATGCAATTAAATGAATACTAAAATTAGCTTGCATTACCTGCTGTAGGAAGATCATCACAATCCTCTAGCTAAGACCCTGTGTGGCACCATGGCTGGGCAGTGTCAGCTTTCCTTCTCTCATTGAAAAGAATCAGAAATCATGCTCTACTGCTGCTCAGATAAGTGCTTCTATACGCCTGAATGACATTTGTTTTTCTGCTGAAGACACTTATGTAAAATCACTTTAAAATCAGGCCAAGGGAATAATGGGAACCAGCTGAAAGCAGCCAAACGTTGTGGAGTTTGACAATATATTTTTGTTTTCTTTTTCTTATCTACCCTGGATTTCTTCCTTCTGTCTCACCTCATCTGCTGCTTCTCTGAAGCCTCCTGAATAGTGGTTGGATTTATGGCTATGCTGATCTCATTAAGAGCCTTTGTGCCACAGCACAGGACTCAGCTTCTGCTGCCAACGAAAATATTTGTGAGACAATGAGAATGATCCCTTGTGTTATTGCAGTGGACAGTCGTTTTGAATACAAAAGTGTTTTCTTGGAGCTTGGGAAGAAGAGAAGCAAATACTCTTTCTGAGGCTTGTCAGTATTTCATGTTTGTGTGATGGGTTCAGTTCCCCTCCTTTAACCTTAGTGGATTGATTTTATCAGGTTTTGGGAATAAAGAACTGATCAGTAGTTCAGGAATAGAATTTTATAAATAAAAAATAGACATACACTTCCAGGAACACCCACCCACTTTCAATTTTTTAGCCAGTAGCCACAATTCCTAACCAAAGTTTTCCTCCAACTTCTTCCTGTGAAGAGGCCACTTGATGCCCTGTCCTAGTGTGCTGCCTGGAGGTGATGCTCTCCAGCCAGGTGTTTCCCATGCCCACCTTAGCTGTTAGAAGACCTGGCATTGTCTAAACCCCAGCTTGTTTCAATCAGAGGCACAAGCTACAACAGAAAAGCAAAGAATTGCTTGATGCTGTCCCTCTGGATGCCTCCCAGGTTTGTGAGGTTGGCTGCTGTGCTGGTCAGGGCCCTGACCTTAAGAACCTGTGCCCAGGTTCTTCTTTGTTTGGCTGTAATTTGTTAATGATGAGGAAGGTGCTGGGTGACTGGGATGGGTATCCAGATTGCTTCAGACTTGGTGTCACAGGGATTTTGAGTAGGATGTTTCCTTAACAAAAACTATTTAATGATTATATATGATTTAGAGATGTCCAAAACTGATAGTTATAACTTGATTTTAACTGGATGGATTTAGCAAACACATTCTAAAGAACAAGGCTAAAGGCCAGAGAAACTTATTAGGCAGGTTCTTTGTGGATTTAATGGGGTCAGAGCTCAGAAATAAAGAGCTGCAAAGTAAAGAATTCCAAATGTAAATTCCAATCTGTTAGTTTAATCTATAATCAAGAACAAAACAAATAATGTATTTCAATATTTCTGGAATATTTTTGTAATACTGACAAAATTAATATTCAATGAGTGAAACACTATCAATTCTGCATAAAACATGTCTGCACAATCTTGTTGAGTGCCTGTCTGCATTCTTGTTAAGGCTTTACAAATAATTTATTTTTATATAACATCATTGAATATAACATTTAGTATATATAGTCTCAGATATTGACTTAGTTCCTGCATCTCAGTAAGCATGTCATAACAGAAAACCTCACAGAAAGTTTTTCTTCTTCAGTCACTCCAATTTTGATCCTCAAATGCTCTGGATATGTTGGAGTTGGGGCATGTGACAAACTCAGTCTCCCTCTTTGGAGCAAGGCAGTTGTGTTCACCATTTTTCTTGAGAAACAGCACTAGAGCAAAGAGGATTTATACTGAACAGCTATGAAAGATATTTAGAAAGGGAAACTGTGGCTGGTCACCTTAACTGGAAGTGCATTCCATGTGATGGATAACACAGACACAAAGAGAATTGCTATTTTTTGAATGCTGAGGACATAAAATACACTCTGGAGAAGGCAAAAAAAGCACCTGAGTATGAGTGAATATGCTCATCACTTCAGCAGAAGAGCTTAGGCTGTGATTGCTGCATTTTAAAATTCCAAAGGGGAGAGTAATGGATCAATTTAAGCACGGTGGGCGTGTTAGGCAAAGTCAATGCATGTGCAAATCAGAGCACTTGCACTGCTCCCAAAATGCCACTCTTCAGAATGTGACAAGTGATAAAGATTTCTGTCTTTATTATGCCATAGACTTAAAGCCTTTAAAATAATGTTTTGTATTACTGTAGCCAGTATTGTGATCAACTGAGCTGCATCCAAGCAGCACAGAGGAGGGGGTTCATTCAGGACCTTTTGTTCTGAAAATACATGTGTCTGTCTTTTGAGTTGAAAAACAGGTTCTGTTATCTGCAGCAGTAGCAGCAGGAGGGTTTTTATTCAACTTTCAGAATGACATAGTAAACAATATTGTGAGAAAATCATATTTCTGTCTCCTTATCTGAACCAATGCGTTTTAGTAGGATAAGATGTTACCATATATATGTTTTAAACCATCTGCTGCCTCCTTATGCATCACAGCTTTTCCATTGGGAGACTCTCACATATTCCATGCTAAGTACAAATCCAAGCAGAGGAATGGGAGTTTTGTGGTCTAGAAGATGAGAGATCTGGAGTCACTTCTGATCTTTCCTCTGCATCACTTTTAAAGGTGTGGTGCATTTTGTGCAGTGACTGAAAGATAGTGTTCTTCTATGTGTGCAAGGATAGTCAATAATTTGTAAGATTTTTATCATGTGCATTTTTACTGGCTTTGTTTGCCTTTCTTTCTTTCTCCTCTTTTCCTGACAAATCTGCTCCCTTCTGGTTCTTGCACTATTTTAAGATGCACATACTCCAGCTTCTCTGTGGGCCGGTAAATTTGATTATTGTAAGGAATGAAGATATATTCAGGACTGATGGAGGCAAAAGGATTAGGATTTCATGCAGAAATTATATCTCACAGACTGCTGTGAAATCTTAAAGATGATCCTGTTGCTTCCATGCAAATTATAGACAAGTTTTCAAAATAAACTATAGTATTCATAAACCCTAGAAGCCATCACGCTAATGAAAATTAGCATTTTATATGTGAGAGAGAGATTATTAAGATTAAAGGCAGTGGCAAACTGGAATGATGATACCCTTGCTAGAGAGACAAGCAATTTTCCAGAGGAAACAGAATTTATAAATCACAGAACTGAACCAAGTCCCTGAATTTAAGCAGACAACAGAATTGCATTTAATATCTTAGCAAGAACTTGACTTAGGATGAATTAATGTTCAGCCAGGAGAGATCAGAAACAGAATGGGAACTTCAGATATATATATAGATATAGATATATAGATATATATATGTAATTTCTCTTCAGGAGAATTACATAACTCTGCCAAAGGTCAATTGCTTGTATGCTGTTTTTTCCCCAATGCTTGTAATATGGAATTTAAGCATCTAGCAGAATGGAAATGGATCACATCCATCTGATACTGAACACTTGAACCTTGGTTATCCTCTTTAAACCACCCTTGTAAGTGCCAGCAAAGATCTGACATGTTTGAACCTGTCTACCCTGGATCCTCATTGCTTCATAGGGTGTTGCCATCAACACCAATTCAGTTTAAACATAAATTCTATTCAAATCTGGCTATTCTTTTCCATTTAATGGTGGTAAAGTTCTTGTCTGTTTGATCTATATGATTGTGCAAATAGAAACAAGGAAGATGGAAAATAGGTTTGTGTCTCTTTAGTGAACTACTTCAATATTCTTAAATACTTTAATAATATTAAATTGAATAGTTAATCTATTATTTAAAACATAGTCTAATGACTTTGAAGATTACAGTAAACAATACCATAGCAGGAAATGGAAGATAATGTGAAAAGAATTACACAAAGTAATCATGGAACTGCTTGATTTAATTGTTTTCACTCAAAGGCATTGTGTCTTGAACCTTGCAAATCAGGTGTCAAAAATATCCTTTGCTTCTTCAGGGTGTAGAATTTTAGAGTAACAGTTTCATGAGAAGAAACCCCCTTGGATATGAACAGGGCTGCTCAACATAGGGCCATTGTAATCCACTAATCTTTATTTACCTTCAAAAAGTTTGCTTTTGTAAGAATGACAGAAAAAAAGTGAATAATTTTAATCACTTTATTTCTTGTTCAAAATACATATGAAACAAATAAAATTATTTCAAATGAATTCTTTTATTTTTCTTGTCTTTTTAAATATAAAATTATCACAAACTGTACACTTCATAACATCTTTTGAGGTTTCATTGTTACATTTTTTTTTTCAGAACTGACAAATAGATTCACACTTTCTAGAGAATACATTGTAAAAATACTGAAATGTGTTACAGCTCTCAAAGGCTAGTGCAAAAAAACCCATTTACTATCAGTAGTACAATTTATGTTGTCGAGTTTCACAAATGGCCATTTAGCGCATACAAAAAGCCAGTAACACAAGTTCAAAAGGTTTTGTTTTCTTGTCTCTATAACGCAGAAGCCAAGGATATTGACTTGAACAATGTCTAGGTATCAAATCACAGACTTCATTTAAAAAGTCACATAATGAACACTGAATAAAGGGTACTAAAACAGTCAGGTATTTAATATTAGATCTTGGTCAGCCAACACCACATAGCAAGAAGAGACAAAATCTTAGAAGAACTCTGCAGTTCTTTGTAAGCTACATAGACCTGGCAACAATTCTGATCTAATCATAAAGATTATTTGAAAGGTAGGGAGTTCTGTTAGAGTTTGGGCCAGCTAGGGCCTTACCCAGAACCCTCACTGTCACAGCAAAGATGCTTATCCTGACAGGCATTGTGCTGGGTGCTTTCTTTTAAGATATCAAGATAATAAGTATTTAAATATTGAGTGGGTTTTTTTAGCTGTCAATATTTCCTGTGGCCAGGAACTCCATTTTGACTTCCTACTTTTTGAAGCACACACTCTGGAGAATATCTTCCCCACAAACAAGCATATACTAGGAAAACAGGATGCTCTGTGCTGAAGCAGAGATGTGGCTAATTTCTATCCTCCTCCCCTCGCTTCTCTCGTCATGAGGAGTGCATGAAGCCAGCCAGCTCGAATGCAGCATGGACTACAAGCTCATGGAAAGGAAGGAGAAGCTTTTTGGGACTCCCTTTGTGGTGGCTGAAGGAGCATCTGGATGGTTCAGAGGGGCCAGAGCTGCAGCCCTGCTGCCTGGGGTGGTGGGTGCTGGGCAGAGCAGGACAAGGAGGAGGTGCTTTGCCTGCTCCCATCCCAGCCAGCAGGGCTATACTGGCATGGAGGGAGCTGAGATTAACAGGTTGTAGTTAACACAATATTTCACGTGGTTTGCTGAACAAACTATGCCTCATGATCTCCCTTGGACAGTGGAGAAAGCACAAGTCAGAAGTGTCTCTCCAAACCAGGATGCCAGCTTGACAACTTTTTGGATATAAAACTACCCGTATCCCATCCTTAGATATGTGCATTTAAGTCCAACATATCCCACAGAAGCCTAAATAGAGAAGCATAGAAAGAATTTAGACCTACACTTGGAAGAAAGAGAAACAAGGAACAATACTAAATATATATCTATGCCTTTTCCTTCTTTTGAGAAATAGTTCTCTATTTATTTAACAAAATTAAACTTTGTTCAATATTTTTTCCATAGAAATATAGATTGAAAAGAAGTGCTTTATATCTGATGTGCAACAGGACTATCTAAAAATTCCATAGGAAAGGTTTAGTCTATACACACACCCTCTGAGCTTTAAAACAAAATGGCATTTTGTGGAAACCAGCAGGCCACCATTAAAAAGGAAAAATCTGTAAAAATACATCACCTCCATGTCTGACTACATACACCAGACATTTTTATTTACCAAGTCAGACAGTTGAGGCTCATCCTTCCTACCAGTATTAGTAAAATCAGCATTTGCAATAATAATTCATACCCTAGAGATGCGCTGAAGACTTCTAACATAGTCTGAGTTGTCAGAAAGTGACAAAAATCCATGGTGGTTTAAGAAAAATTCTGCTTGCCTTGATACTGGGCTCATTTCATAGGATGCGAGGACACATCTTCACATGCAACCTGACGCATCAAAATCAATAGCAGTGGTCCTGATGGATTTCAGCGTTGGGCTGGCCAAGTACAGAGTGCTGTGCTTTCAGAGGAAATTACATGTTCAAAAGCCCTACAGAGTGATACATTTAATGGTCTATTGTAATGATATCCAGAAAATATTTTCATTTTAATTAATACAAGAACAACTGGCGTATGAAGTGATTAACCTAAAAGAAAGCTCCTTCTGAAAGTAAGCTAGAATTCCTGTACATTTGAAATAGGGTGATGAATAGATTTTTAGTAATGCAAAATATATAAATAAATGTGCATTGTTAATACTTATACCTTAAAAGGGTGAATTGAATCACTTTTATTGTGCTATATTATTCCAATAACTATTAAAACTACATTAGATACATTTAC
This sequence comes from Pycnonotus jocosus, assembly GCA_013400435.1. Classification (NCBI taxonomy): domain Eukaryota; kingdom Metazoa; phylum Chordata; class Aves; order Passeriformes; family Pycnonotidae; genus Pycnonotus; species Pycnonotus jocosus. The sequence continues at coordinate 43,036 of VWYP01006051.1, read as the reverse complement.
TCTTTTGTGTTTTTCTTGAGATAGCCCAAAAAGGGAAGTGGAGTATTCTAATTCTAATAAGAAAAAGTCCCGTCAAAAGCAAAATGTCTTTTTGTCAGCATCTTTATATTTTGCTGCCACAGATATTTTTTGCAGAAAGCCTGTTGCACTTTTTTTTTTTTTGCATCAATATTATTTTCAGTGCATGAGTAGATTGATATTTTAGTGCCACTTTTTGCCTTGCTTGAAATTAAATTATAAAATTCTGTCTTGAGAAATACTCCATTTTTAACAACAGTACATGGAAAAAAAAAAAAGAAAAATCTAAAAGCCATGTTGATATCATTTGAATAAAATCTCTTTTCTCAGCACAGATTGCTCATCATCCAGCCCTCTTTAGGTAGGACTGCTCTTTGTCTTGATAGACTGCCCTGCGCCTGGAGGGCAGGCAGAATCAGAGCCAGGATTTTAGGGGTTAATCCTCAGAGCTTCTCTGAAACCTGTAGGCTGAGACCTACAACTGTTTATCTGCTACTGGCAAGTAGCTAAAGTGCAATAGTGCCAGGCTCCCTTTCAGAGGAACACAGAAAAGTCCAGCTGTGCAGATTTTGGCTGCTGGCTAAGGTAAAGCTATACTTTCTTATCAGTGATTTTGATTCTCAAGCCCAAAGTTACCTTTGTGGACTAAGAACTGAAAAGGTTGGAGGTTTAAATAAATGAATCAGGTTCTTGTGCTATAAGGATAATTAAGATAATGAAACACTTATGATACACGAAGCTTGAAAGGAGTAGATGTAAGAGTGTGACATGCTCTTTGGAGAGTCCACAAAATCTCCTTTTTCATTATCTGTGGCAGCCAATTCTCCATTTACAGGAAGAAAGATACACCTATCCACACATGCCCATTTGACAAAAATAACTACAGCTGGCAATTCTCTGTCTTGTTCAGCTATGCAGTCATTTCCCTCATAGCTGTTATTACACAATTAAGCCTCAGAAAACTGTGGTGAGGGAAGTAATGGTCCTCTATTGATCACTCTGATTTTTAATAAGAGGCAGCCAGTCCCAGGGTGAAACATTCACAGTACACCCACTACTATGGGACAAAGGGATAAGAATTCATTATTCAGCTGAACCTCCATGAATAGGAAGAACAGAAGGAGACAGGATTTGGCTGAAACCTCAGCTCCAGGACCCTATTCATACAAAAAGACCTGTGGGATATTAAGGGAGAAATACACCATAATTATGAGTTCAGATTTTTGAGTCATCAGAGAATTAGCACCTGCAGCAGCCCAATGACTTGTCCACCATTTTGTGGTGTTAGTTGAGGCTCCATTTGAGAACAAAACCAGTACCATTGTACCACAGCAGCTTTTCCAGAGATGTTTCCTATTGGTAATTCAAGCACTCCTTGTCAGAAGCTTTGATAATGTGAAGAGGTGACGTGATATAAAAATATTTTTTCACCTATTGGAGATCTTCTAACTTATGTCAGGTGCAAATAAATTGGAGGCCATTGCAACATCTAGGGAGGAATGTGTCTAAATACATGTGGAAAATGTCCTTTTTTTGCCTCAGCTGCGCTGCAAGAAAAAAGACCAGAGGGATAGGATGTGCCATGAGCAGCTACTGGTGCTCTTGCACTGTGAATCCTCTGAGAGCAAGATCTGTGGGGCAGAGGGTTCTTTTTAGTTTGAGAACAGACTCAGGTTGTGAAACTGGCTCCCACTACCCTTGTGAGCTTGCAATGGCCATACAAGATATGAGGTAGGGGAATCACATCAAAAATATCTTTTCTACTTAGAAGTATTTGTTACACATACTTTTTTTTCTATTGAAAGGACTATTCAACCCCTTTTTATATTTTCCACTTTTCCTTTTAACAGGTTTTGTGTTTCTTGGTTTTTTTTTTTTTAAATTTTGTTTTATTTTTTAAATATTATGTTATTTTCTAGAGGGGCCTTTTCATACTCTGTAGGCTCCTCCCCTCCTCTCTTGTCTCCTGTTATGGCTCAGATGTCACAAGAGATTTATTTTAAATATCTTCTTGTTCAGTCCTCTTCACTTCTGATCCTATTATCAGTCTCAACTCATAGCATATTGGAAAAAGCAATTCAAACCCTTTTCTCTCTCCTCTTGCAGACTGCTTTTATGGAAATGTATCTGCTTCACAAAAGCATCCTACAATTGCTCCTGAAATTAACCTAGAATTGTCCCAAAACACCAGATTCCTTTTTGCTAGTGCTAATCTTAAGTGCTTAAAACTCACGTCTGTGATGTTGACAAGCATTTGTTGGAACATTTCTGATATTTGAAATCACACATGGCCAGGCAACTAGGAATTGTATACCTGCAGGAAAATATTGCTTTATAATCAGAAACACAGTCTTTCCTTTTTAAACTAAGAGGTCCCAGGATTTTAAGTCTTAAATCTACAGGATTATTCTACACAGGGAAGCAATTATTAGTATGTTCTATAGCTTTGTTTATTGTGCAGTAAGTTTTTACTCCTCAGTCTTGTTTAAATTTTATTTTATTTTCTTCATGGGTGGATGCATGGATAGATTTACTTTACTTCAGGGTCTTGAATTTTTAAGGTATGAAAATATCCCAAACTGTTTGAAAGAAATCTCTCAAAAACACTTGTATATTTGTATTTTGAAGGAGAGGAAAACTGAATAAAAAGTNGCTTCACAAAAGCATCCTACAATTGCTCCTGAAATTAACCTAGAATTGTCCCAAAACACCAGATTCCTTTTTGCTAGTGCTAATCTTAAGTGCTTAAAACTCACGTCTGTGATGTTGACAAGCATTTGTTGGAACATTTCTGATATTTGAAATCACACATGGCCAGGCAACTAGGAATTGTATACCTGCAGGAAAATATTGCTTTATAATCAGAAACACAGTCTTTCCTTTTTAAACTAAGAGGTCCCAGGATTTTAAGTCTTAAATCTACAGGATTATTCTACACAGGGAAGCAATTATTAGTATGTTCTATAGCTTTGTTTATTGTGCAGTAAGTTTTTACTCCTCAGTCTTGTTTAAATTTTATTTTATTTTCTTCATGGGTGGATGCATGGATAGATTTACTTTACTTCAGGGTCTTGAATTTTTAAGGTATGAAAATATCCCAAACTGTTTGAAAGAAATCTCTCAAAAACACTTGTATATTTGTATTTTGAAGGAGAGGAAAACTGAATAAAAAGTAGGTTGCTGCCATAAAAACATGTTTCTGGGCACCCTTTTCTAATCAATGACTTTGTGAACCCTGAAGCTGTGATGAAATAGTTGTGTCCTCATCCTTTCCTTGGTCTGTCTTCTTTTTTGTGTCAGGCTTCCTGACTTTGACTTTCCAGGGGGAGGTGGGATTTCACAATCCTTTAATTTTTACTGGGCTTTGGGACACTGTGTCTGTCATAACTGTGCCAACCCAGGCAGTCTGAATAGATTTGCAACTTTTCTTTTAGGGAGTCTGTGAATACTCCACTTTATTAAAAATAGAATGATATTTAAATATTTAATCTTAAATATGCAAACCTAAATATTTCAAATAACTGGAGTTGAAAATAACAGCCTACATGCATATTTGTCCTGCCTCAAGCTTTCCCATCCGTTCATGGGAGAGCACCAAGCCTATTTTGTCTGTAAACTATAGCAGCAGCCTGCATCCCCAGCCTGCTCAGACACAAACCTTGTCTGCTCTGAATCAGATATTTTGATCTTTCCTGTTCCTTTCATCCTATGCCTGCTTGGGATTTTGCCATTTTAGATGAGATGCATTTTTCAGACTGGCTACAGCACCAGCAGACTCTCCCAGGCCACCAAGATGGAGATTAACATTTTATACAACTCACTTGCTCCTGAAAGACACTCCCCTGTCAAACACTTTCTGCCCATTTTTCCCTAAAGTAGATTCATTGAACTCACCTAGTTCAGGACCAATAGTCAACTCAACATATTGTATTCATAAATTATTACAGAGCAGCTCCACTTTCATCACAGCAGCTCTGTGACTTCCTGCAGATCCAACTTCAGGTACGGATTGCCTTGATTTATTTTTCAGGGATTCATCATTTCTTTTCCACAGGAGGGAGCTTTGGTGTTCTGGAAACCTATATAACCTGTATTTATATGTATTAGTTATATTTTGACAGTTCTGGTGCTGAGGATCTTCAACAGCATCAACATGGCTCAGCACCACAGGCTGAGCTGCAGAGTGCTGTAAGAAATGCCCTCCCTTGGATCAGCAAGGCACAAACACTTGTCCTTAGTACCAACAAAGTGAAAAGTCCTCATGATGGCAGAGTGCCAAATCAGTTTTTCCTGTTCTGCAAATTTAATGTGCTTTCTGCCCTTCCAGGGGATTAAGCCCCATGGAACACAAGAATCAGAGTCTACACTTGGGCGGAAAAAATTCACATGGCAATAGCAGAGGCATTCTCCTCTCTGAGCCTGTAAAGAGGTTTCCCAGCAACAGCAACATTGTAGAGGTGCTATCAGATAAAACATAAAATCACAGCCCTGAGAACCTGCTATCATCAAGCATCCCTTAGCACTCAGCACAAGATTGAAGGTGTTAGTTCCATTTTCCTGACCAGATTCCCCTGTGAAATTCAAACCCCACCTGCAGCTTTACTTTCCCTTACATTTCTAGCTCCTGGTTTCCTACATGCTGTTAAAAAACTTCCATTTTCTAGGGTTAAGAAAAAGTGAAAATGTACAGGAAATATTTATTAATCTAGATGAGTAAACAAAAGACACTTTTAGAAGTCAAGGTATTATTTGCCTTGGAAAAGGCAAATGGCTATGATCAGCACCTCAATTAAGTCCTCTTCAGGAACACGCTTCTTTTGTCCTGTTTTACAGCAGAGAAAGAAAGCATAAGTGGTAAAACTATTGGAATTATTATCAGTTTCAGGAGGAAGGTTTTCATTTCAGGGCATTTGCAGTTGCATGGAACAGCTTTGTGTCTACTGCCACATTTTTCTTCATCTTTCCTAGCTCTGTGGTCTGCTCTGTGCCAAAATTCAGCTGTTTCCAGAGAGCTCAGTTTAGACTGGCAAGGCTCAGAAGCTAAATGAAAGTGAATCTCAAGTTAAACTGAGTCTCTGCTATGGTGTGAACGAGAGAGAAAATGTCCCATCAAAACATGCATTAGTATTTCTGATATACATGGTATATTTCATCCATATCTTGGATGGTCCAACACATATTACATGAGCTTTGCCCAAAAGTCACCTCAGTGTCTGATTAACACACATCATATTTGAACACCTACTGAATTTCCAAGCATGTTCCTTTGCAGAAATAATGTCATGTGAACTTTTCAGGACCACTCAGTATAGATTTGTCAAGGGTTTATCATGAGCTGAAATGTATTTCTGATTAGGTATGGGTGTTCTGTTGTTACAAAAGTGCTAAATAACAGTGATTGTACATCCAGCAAGTGCAAGTACTTGTATGTGCAAATCTAGGTTTTTGCATGCTTAAATAAGGTGATTTTCAAATTTGACAGGCACGTTTATGGATTTCTGAAAAATTTTACATTTTCAGTAGAAGAACTCTATTACTGAGTTCTGAAATACCCTTCTTTTAAATGTTTGCTCACTCAAAAAATACAGTCAAATGATTTCAGATGTAGAAAGCCTGTTAAATTAATAAAAAGTTAGTACATATAAAAGTTTATAAAAAAGGGATAGCAAAACAATCTTGGAACTAGGCTATCATGTATATGTTGTATATCATCATGTTAAAATTTTTTAAAAGGATTGCATCGAATCCAATTAAAAAGCTGAGAAAGAGGAGAAAAGGATGGATCAAATGAGTCTTTTAGCTAAACTATTTCTTAAAATTGCCCCGAAAATGCATCCACAGAAAGAAATTAGGTAAGTAATTGCTTTTTCCCTTGAAAAAAGTCAACTCAATGAAAACACTTATTGTTAGCTCAATATTTTCATAAAAAATATTGGAAGTGGTGGTGATTCTTTAAGAAAAATTTTGTTACTTAAACATGAGAAGTCCAAGTAATTGCATTTATTGAAGCAGAAGTTTTGCAGGGGAGGTTGCTGGCCACGTTATCTCTGACCAATATTCATATTCCTAAGCCCAGCATAGACAAAAGATGGTGAGGAAAGAGGTGGTTATTTGCTGGGACGGCAAGGAGAAGAGCCATGTCAGCAGGACTGTAAAATGCTGTGATCCAAAGCTGAGATCATGGAGTGCAGTACATGGCTTAAATCTTCATGAGCTTGTGCTCATCTGTGCAGTGGGAAAGTATGAAAAAAAGCCAGGCCATGCAAATATAATTCTTATTAAGTATTGGGGCTGTTTCCAGTAAACTGCTTGAAGAAAAATGACTCAGGCCTTTCGGAAAGGAAGATTTTCTAACTATTGTAAAAGTAGTCCAATATATTTTAAACCTGCCTTCAGCTACATTTCATTTTTCCCAAGTTAGGGTAATGCATGAGACATGGGAGAAATGTGGATAAGTAGGAAAAATAAATCAATATGGGAGCAGGGAACTTGCAACTTCTCCAAATTTCCAAATTAAAATAATTAAAATTCCTTAATAAAGATGTACATTGAGCAACATATTCCTTGACTTAAACTGTGCTAGGTTCTTCCTTGGTGCTTCTGTGGTGTCACTGGGAGTATCTTGTGAACCAGGCTCCAAAGCCAAAGGATGGGTTATACTGAGTACATATCCTGTCTTTTGAGACAGCTAAGGAAACTACAGGGACAAAAAAATCTTTTTCACTTATTCTATCAACCACTGCTAAGGGAATAAATATAATTACTTAGGGGATCATTTGCGAAGTTAGATGTCCAGATGATTTTGCAGCCTGATTTCTCCTAGATGCAGAGCACCCATCAGTCAAGTTTAGACACAGAAGTCATTCACTATTGTTATTAACAATACCAAAAATAACACAACAAGGAGGCACAAACTGAGCCTTTGGTATTTGACAACAATTAAAATTTAAGAAGATGAATCTTAAAATACCTTACTACCTATGATGAAACATACAGGATACTCATAAAGAACAGTACAATAGGTAAAAATACATTGCTCATTGCTGAACACTTATGCTACATTTGATCGTGAATTTGTTCGCTTTTTGGATATTAGGTGCAAAAAAGTGCAAAGAATATTTAATTAACTGTTACAGTACAACATTACAAAAAGTATTTTCTAGGCCACAAAGGCCACTGTTGATATAATTTATATTAAGATAAATGTATACATAAAATAGTTTTTCAATCTCCATGTATATATATATATGTATATATATATATCTGTTTTTATATCAGCCTTGCAGAATCATGTTGAAAATGATCTAGGCCATAGAATTTTTTTAGGATAACAATGATGGGAAGGGAAAAAACCTCACAGAGGAGAGTTTCTTCTCCTAGTAAAAATATTACTCATCCAGGGCAAATGGAGGAATGAAATTCTGCAAGGCTGCTCTGTAGTTATGGTGATGAAAATACAGTCTTAAGCAGGGAGGATCAGTGTTCAGCATTACCATTCCTCTTTGGGAGAAACCATTTCTGCCTAGAGGCCATGAATAACAACCTGAAAAAAGTACTAAAAAAACTTGGACTGGAGCCTTTTTTTTTCCTTTTTTTCTTTCTCTCTCTCTTTTTTTTTTTCTTTTTTTTTTTTTTTCCTCCCTTATTTGGAAAGACTGTCTGAGAGATTGATTTTTATATTTATTTGCTTGCTTGCTGTGTTCACACACACAGGAGGCAAGGTATAAAGGAGGCAAGGCTGCTTCCTTTTTTGACTTACATACACCTGTATTATTAAGACCAGCCCTGCTAGCTTTTCTGGAGTAGCTAAGACACTTCAAGGTATTTTTGTCTGTCTTACAGATTAGTCAGTGGCATGGAGAGACTGGATCTTCAGGAACATATTTTGTATCAGCAAGGCTAAACCAGCTCAAAATGGCTCTTCAGAAGTTTGCCAAAACAACCTTTTCCCTTCATATCCAGAATAATTCTCAAAATTTCTTTCATTATCATAAATCAATCTTCCTTTGGCATTTTTCTCCTGCATGACACTTCTGTAAAACTGCTGTTTTGGAAAACACTGCCTCCTCAGTTTTCTTTATATATATATTGCAAAGATACCAAAAGTGCCACCACCCAACTTTTTTCTAATTACAGTGCAGCTTTCAAAACCTCAAACCCAATCACGCCGTCTGTGCTACACTCTTCATAGAAAGAAAGAAAAAAGGAAAAAAGAAAGTAACAACCTGGTTTATCTGATTGAGGTCAACTGCAGTGTTTGGAGATAAATCCACAAAATAATATGTAGCTCTCTTCTAGTTTTTAGAATATCTGACTACAACCAATAGATTTTTGCATTTGCTGCCACTGTGTAGTCTAATGAACGAGTTTACTTGCTTGTAAAATAGTCACATTTCAATTTCTCTCTTCATAGACTGACAGAAAACACATCTCAAATTCATATTTAGCATATATGTCTAGAGGCATCCAGCCAGCAACCAGAAACTAAATTCCATGTGTGCTGTGCACTCAGTCAAAATAACTTCAGAGAGATCTAAGTCTGTCACATTAAATCAAGAATCATAAAAATGTTGTGGATAACTGCAACATTTGGTCAATTTTGTGAAGAGATAAATCACATCAAATCAATTCCTTTACTTCTGAGAATTCTCTCCTCTGCAGTTTGACTTGTGTAGAGGTGCAGCTGTCATTATGAGTGCTGGAAGATTATAACTGCATAGATCCAGTTCTCATACCTGTTTCATAAGGGCTGGACTAAAACCCATTGAAGTCAGTAGATCCTCCTCATTGGCCCCAGTGGGCTTTAAATCAGCCCTTCCTCCCTGTCCAAGGAATGTACTGATTTTCCAGACACTCAAGACATGACAACAGTTGGGTTTTTTTAATGCAACATTCAGTTTGAAGTGTGATTTTGCAAAGTCATAGAGGATTTAGTGCAATTTAGAAGGAATTCACTGCATGAGCTGTATATGACTATTTGCTCTCCCTCAAGAGGATTAGGTGTTAAGTGCTGCAGTAGTTTTGAATTGGTTAAGGGATCTTTTTTTTTTTTTTTTCTCATTTCTTTGCCTGTGAAATGATACAGGTCCCATCAAAACACTGCTTGAACATGACACTGGATGTGTGCCAGAGATAAAACAGGTGAATGAATTTGCACAAGTAAGGGTTATATTTGACTTGAGCCAACTTCATTCACACACTAACAAATTACTATAAACTGTCATATAAGACTTAGAATAGGAAAGATGTATTTTGATAAAAAAATATGGATAGAGTTCATCTGCGGAAGCCAAACCTTCTGTTTATGTGGACGTGAGCTACGAGGGAGCTTTGGACATGGACCACGAGGAATCCATTCTCGCTCCCTAGGGCGTAAGCGGTGGCTTGGGTGAGGAACAGGATCCCTGGCTATCAAAACTGGTTGCTCGGCCAGGTAGCTGCAAGAAAAGTGTTATTTTTACCGATGTCATCATATCTGGCTGTGCATCACTGTGGTGGTGGGTTTTGTTAAGCTGTTTTGGAGTTATGTATCCCAATGGTTCATCCCTGTTTCACCCCCCTGGTAAATCAAGTACCACCCAAAGGCATCTCCTCCTCTGTCCCTTGTCCATCTCTCCTGACCCTGTCCTTGCCCTGGAAGCTTCGATCAGCTGTCCATCTCCCTCCTGACCCTGCCCTATGTTATAGAAAAACGCCTGTCAGTCCAGCCTTGGGCCAAACACCTTTCTGCCTTGCACCCTCTACCCCCTGGTTTAAAAGTGGGTGCATGGGTTTTGTTCACTTTCTTTTTCATCCCTCCCTCTTGGGGAATAAAGATCTGTGAAACCATACAGAAAAGAGCCTTCTGTAATCCTTGCTCTGAAACCCAGACACTGCAACATCAGCTGCCATTGAAGAACAAGCATTGTTCTGCAACCTTACCCGAGTCTGCGGGCAGATTCAGGGACAGCCCCTGGCACTGCCAGGAATCAGAGCTAGCTGGGGATTTACTGGCCCAGTGTCACATCATGCTCATTTCAGAGGATGAGAGACTCAAAAAATAATCCAGATCACATCTAGACCCTTTCTAGTCTGTGGATCAAAGTCTCTGGTGTCAAAGTCTCCAGTAGATCTAATAATGGAAAGAAAATTTCTGAAGTGACCCCCTAAAACTGTCTCTGACTCATTTCACAGGAGTGGGTTTATATCACCAACAGGGGTGCTTGCTCTGTCTCCTAACTTACATAAACCAGACAGAGCCATGAACCTCTAAAAGACACTTATCTGCTGCCTTGACTCAGTTTTCTTGTCCCAACACTCTTCTTGGTGTTTTACCGAAGCCTTGGTGTTATGCTTCTGCTACCTGTCACAGGACATGTTGAGCAGCTGTGTGCTACAGAGTGGGGAAATCAAATGACCTCAGGCAGCAACTTGTTTTTCTACAGAGATTGCTTTTTTGATGGGCTAAACAGTGCCCCTGCTGCTTCTAAAGGCTTCAATACATATCTTTCTGAGTCCAGAGCTGTGTGAATTTTGTGTACAGAACACCAACAATGTGTGGCCACAGCAGATCCCAGAGGGAGTCCAAGCCCAGGGACTTGTAGATATAATCACCCCTACATTTGAAAAAGCTTCCAGTAAGCGTCTGTTGAATAACTCTGGAGGGAGCTGCTGGTATGTTGCCACAATTTAGCCTAATTTGCAGGCCACTTCCAGATTAATGTTTCAGCAACAGCAGCTTATGTTAAAGATTTTTGAATAGGAAATGATTGCTTTTGAAATCTTTGCAAATGATCTCTCCTAAGTAGCTGTAAGCTCTTTATCATAATCTCTGGAAATTTTAAATGTCAACATGTAATCTTACAATGCCATCAGAGCTTCACGGAAACTGTTGAAAAGGCCCTTTCAAGTGATAGATAAACCCATGCAACTAGATTTAGGCTGTGCTAATCATCTTCTACCTGATCTATAGGTGCTGCACTGATTTTCATGATTCTCAGAGACCCGTAAATGTGAGGGACAGAGACATTCACTATCAAGGAGAAAATTTTGCTACTTCTTACCTCTACTAGAGGGTGCCAGTGAGTAATTGGTTTACGTGGGTAAGCCAGCATTTCATTCCAATGATCTCTTCCAAGGCCTTCGGCATCAATTCCTGTCCGGCACACTCCAATGACCTCATTGTGCCCTACTCTGAGAATTGTAGAGAGAGAAAGAATTTATTTTTAATGAAAAATAGTTTTAATAACATCTGATATACAATTCTGTTTACTGGTTTAGTGTGGCAGAGAATACATGACCAAAGTTTTCACATCATTTATTAGAGATATTCGTTTTAATGGTAGTATAGTAATATTAAATTCTGTAATGGTGACATCAAAAACCTCCAGCCACTTCCAGAGGGATTCTAGCAGCTGTAAAAATAGCAATGAAAACATAATCCTTGCCATTAAAAGGTTATAACCCAAAAGACACAAGGATAGAAAAGGATCATAATACACAAATTTATCTGAAGCAAAACATGCTTGAATTTTGTGGGAGAGGAAGGTGAAGGAAAATGGTGGAGAATATATTTCTTGCTGCAAATGCTTCAGACATAATTTCATAAACTATTTCTCAGCTCTAGCTGTTGTCATCTTTGGAAATTCAGCCAAAAATGTGAAAGGTAAGAGTCATAGCTGTAATAGGCTATACCATAACACTTTGTGCTCCTCAAAGTGCCATAAACTGGTGGAGGAACACCAGAAAGTAATTTTCTGTACCTTGACTCTATGTAGCTTAGAATAATGCTGTCCAATTTCCCCTTAGCAAGTGCTGGGAAAGGAGGAGCTGAGGAGGACTGAAAGTGTGCAGGCTGCTCTGCTCCTCCCCTGCTAATGGCACCGTGGTGCCACTCCACGTCTGACTGAGAAAGTCTTCCTGGCAGAGCTTGGAGAGCAACCAGAAATCTGATGGCAAGGGAAAACAATCTGAAGGGTGATGTTACTAAATTGGACTTTCACTGTTTATTTGCCCTGCAATCTCAAGAGCTCATTGCTAATAGCACTTGAATGAAGCAGCCTTGGCTTGGGCAGGATTCTGTCAGTCACGGTCTTGATCAACCTGCAGTCCTTGGGCCACTCTAAGCAGGAGTCTCCTCCTGTCAATTCTCAGTGAAGCCATAGATAATTAGCTTTAGACATGTTATTAGTGAGGGCTGAACCCAAAGGTTACATTTTGAAAGGTTATTTTACTGAATCAACTGAAGAATCAATTACGACTAAATTCAATGACATCATTAGCATCTAACTCCTTTCTAGTTATTGAAATTTTCTTTAGTTTCAAATACCTGCTATTTAAATAAAAATTAGAGGGGTGAGGGACTTTTTTTAAGCTAGAAGACACACCTGATTTATAAAGTTTGTACATAATCTAGCCCCCAGAAATGGACAGGAATGTATGTCAGGTCTAGTGGCCTGAAAGAAAATTGAGACATGTTTCTTCCTCATCTCAGTTATTTATGACACAGATAAAATGCCATGTGCTCTAAAAGGTGTGGAAGCTTTAAACATATTCAGGAAAAGGCCCCAAGGCTTTATCTTTTGTGACACTGAAGCTACTTGTAAGCTCAAGGAGGCAGAAAGCAGTCCCGTGCTGTGATCAGGAATTGTCTCAATGGTCAGAAAGTGAACTGTGCTTACCGGTCATAATCCATCACTGCAATAGAGAGGCTGACTTGGTCCACGTTCTCTGGAGGGATATCAAAGATGATGGCCTCATTATAAACAGGATTCAGCGTGTTCTTCTTTGTGGTTGTTTTCCTCTTTTTCAGTCTCCGTCCCTCGCACATCAGCGACACTTTGACATAGGGATCTGAGTAACAGATAGTCAGTTCATGCCTTGGGACTCAAAGCCATTCAAATGTGTAGCATAAGAACAATATTTCTGGTAGGAATGTTATATTGCTAAGGTAAAAAAGTTGCAAAGATTTGAGTGACCCTGGCAAACACTGCTTTCATAATGTTGTAAATGCAAAGGGAAGGTATGGGCACTCCAAACAGACAACACTCTCTGCCAGACCAAAGATGGACAGTCCATCTAAACTGGTATCCATTTCCCTGCTGCTTCCATCCCACAGCCATGTTAGGCACACAAACACCAAGATCTTATTCAGCCCCTTCCTGAACAGACTCTGCATTGTTTAGGAAAGGTAGATTCACCTGATGCACCAGTTATATCCATTGCTTTGAGATTCCGACATTTGATGACTGTCAAAGTCATTCTCCCAGCAGTAGGCAAATAACAAAGGGAAAACATGATCTCACCCAAATCTATGCTTTCCTGTAAAAGAAAAGCAATTATTAGATTGATCATACTACCAAAATTCCGTTCAGATCCTGCAAAACTATGATTTTTTAACATGGAGAGAGGCTTCTTTTGCAGCCTCAGATGCATCTGAGGAGGTCACAAGCAATTTTCAAAAATTATTTCCAAGAAGTACAGTAGGAGTAACAACAAAATATTTTAGGGGAAAGATCTTCAATTACTAAACTGAGAAATTAAAACAAAATCAGAGACAAAATTTTCTGGATTCTTGGTCTTTTTGTGTTGAATTCACATGAACAAAAAGATGCAGAAAGTAAAATGTCAAGTTCTGCTCTTGAAAACACTCATACTCCATCAGCCCCAATAGAAAGAAATCTGATGGAATATTTAGATCATGCACATTTACATGCCCTTTAGACACTGGAATTTATGTAGGAGAATAATTTCTGCACAGGTATGTGTATAAAAAGCTAATCCTGTCTAAGCACTTCAAAATGAAGTACATGTTGTAAAAGTTGCTCTCTTTACTGCTCTCAATGTGCTTTGAGAGGTTGCTCTGTTTCAGAAGAAAAGCAAAGTAAAGGATAGCACCGACAGCTTTCCTGGCTCAACAACAATATTTTGGAGGATAATATACTCAGAAGGATGGATAGGGTCCATATGAACATTAATAACCCTCACAAAGAGACAGGTTCTATATCGACACCATTTGCTGAGTAGTCATGCAATAGGATGTTGCCAGAGTTTAGATGCAGCAATGTTTGAGATGTTTCAAAAAAGGAAGAGAGTTTCTACCAGTTCTTATTTTTCCCTTTTCTCAGTTATACAATTATCCCAACACTGAAAAAGTTTAGGCTTTGAAATGTTTGTTATGTTCTAAATTCCTCCTGCTCTAAATTTTGAATACACCTTTGCTACCTCCCCACCCCACAAAAAATTGCACATTAAAAGTTTAGGATATGAGTTTGTAAGGGACATGTAAGGAAGCCACTCTGTAAGGTAGCCACTCTCAAGCATGCTCATGTGATCTCCAAGGAGTTTTTTTTGACTAATACTAGACACCTTATTTTTAACATCTCAGCTTCAATATTTTTTTCTGTTAAACCTACAGTTACCCTGAGAGTACAAATTCACTTGAAAGCTGTTGGATTTATGATACAACTGTTTTAGCATCAGAAGGCAAACATAATATATTTTTAAGTGGAACATATTAAAATAATGATTGCTGTGTAGATGACAAATATATTGTTTACAGTCATAAGACAAGACTGCGCTTCTTGTTCACATTCTTGGCTGCTTATGTGAACAGTTTTATTGATTTCCTTCAGGGTAATACTGTGTCTAAACTGAAACAAGTATTTCACATCTTCCTTGAGTAAAGATGGACTTAATCACACGCTTCGGGGTGTGGGTTTTTTGTATTTTATTTTGATTTTTTTTCCCACCTGCGATTAAAGAATGCAGTTTGGGAATAGCTTTAAAGTCTCTGTTGCAGCGGTAATAAAATATTGACTTTTGTGTAGGCTGGTCAATTCACATATTCAGTCATTTTGATGGGATTTAGTTTTGACAATTACTAGTTTGATAAGCAAGTAAACATGCACTGTGGGCAAATTTCATGCTTGTCAGAATTTCAGATTTCTCAGAATTTCAAAATGATTGAGCTCATTCAGCTCACACAGGACAAATACAGCTATTTGACCTGTCTCTTTCTTTGATACAAAGAGTGCAGAATTTTGTGCCACAGATTAAATTATCAAACTCAATTTTCTATTTCAGAAAACCAACAAAACTTGAACAAATGAATGGTGATTTTTTTCCACTCATTTCTTACAGTGGCAAGTGATGTCTTATATTTTACAGTTTTGACAAGTTCTGAAAACAGAACTTCTCTTGCTGGCATTACTCTCTGAGTTCAGAGTCTGATGGTTGTTTCTCACACCCATATATCAAACAGATCCCACTCTTTTTGTTTGAAAAGAAAATAGAGTTCCCTGAGTTTCAGTGCTTCAAAGTTACCTAAGGTCTATGTTGAGAGAGATGATGAAGATGGGTTGGATCCTGAAACACCATGGGTAGCCCATAAAATAATCTAATTTTTCCTTCTTCAGAGAAATGGCTTGTGTAGCTGAATAGAGAAAAAAATTATTTTGGAAGATGGGAGTATGAACTTGAGTGTTCTATTATTAGTTTTTGAAGAGAAATTGGGTAGACACTCAAAAGGTTTGTGTGACATCAGCTGATAAAGCAGAATACAGACAGGACTATGTACTATGATTTAAATACTTTAAAGAAGCATTGCCCAAAATGCTTGCCAAACTCACTCTGTTGTTACTCTTCAGTGCATTACTGAGGGGCAGAGAAAAGCAGATTCTGCTCTGAGCCTCTGCCAAGACTGGTGATCTTTCTTCCTACAGGAGTGTGAATGTGTGAAGTTCTAAATGTTCTTTTGAAGAATAAAGATTAAAAATATATCTATATGTTATAGTATAAGAAACTGGGTATTGCACAAAATGTCTGAGATATCTCCATTTTCGCACACACTTTTATTGTTAATTTGAGCACTAGAGATTCATAAGTTTGGAGCCAAAAAAAACCAGATTCAGACCTAGATTATAAACATAGTAATGCTTTCTAATCCTTTTTCTTTTAAACTTGTCATGACAGTTTGTTAATCACATTGATTATCATGAGTAACATTTTAAAATTCCCTGGATCCTTAAACATTATCAATTTTAATTGAGATTTAAAAATAGGATTCAATTTAATTTAGAATCTCAGTGCTATGGAAAATTCATGTTTTCCTCACTTTATAATACACTAGATAATTAAGTTGACACAAGTAATCTGACAGGAACCCTTCAGTACAAGCAAACCTGAAGAAACCAAGGCACAGACTGCCCCCCAGCAATCACATCTGCATTACAGTGTGCCTCCAACTAAACACAACTCAAAAGACACAATCCAGTGGTTTTCATTTGTGCATATTTTGAAATAATCCTCAGATTGCCTTACTTGTGTCATATATTTTCCAAAAATTGTGCATGACTTGGATAACTCCCATGACATTTCATCTCTTTTATAGACCTATTTTGAGTTTTTATTTTTCTTCTTGAACTAAATTTAGGTTTCAATTAACAGCTAGCTTTATGGATGCTTGTAATGATTGCCTCCCACTGGCTTCCAATAACAGGTACAGAAGAACCAGCCTTGAGCACAGCTGCACTTATGCAAATGAAAGCATTTGTTGACACCTCATATCTCTCCTTCACTTATTTCCCTTCTGTATCCACCAGCCATCACACAGTCCTAAGGACCTGAAACAGTGGCCAGCACTCTACCAGCTTCAGTTGCTTCCATAGCCACCATTTTACCTCTATCCCACCCATTTTCTGCTATGCTGGGTCTAGAACAAAATAAAAGAAAGAAAAAAATTGTCTCATATGCACATATAAGTTTTTCTGATGAACTCTGTGGGTTTTGAGCCACAGAATGCAGTTTTTTTAAAATAGCATAATTCTCATCCCACATTAGCAGCCATGTGAATGAATGTGCTAATAATATTTTCCCATTACTTCCATTAGGATGGATCCATTAGGATCTGTCCACATTCTCTGCTTTGTGGGCTCTTGGGAAATTAGTCCAGGAGTTGGCAGAGTCAGAAATAAAAAGTTCCTTTTTCTATTCTATTTGTTATCATACCCAATGGACACCAGTGCTCTCATTTTCACACATCTGCCTGTAAAAATTGCAGCATTTCTACAGAGGCTGTGTTCCCCAATCACAATATGGAAAAAAGGGAAGAGATGTGAGGAGAAGTTTGGAGAACTTGCAGGGGAGCATCAATTAAACTGATTGAGGTTTTTGAGCTGCTGTTGCTGCAAAAAGCTTTGCTGCCACTTACTCCAATTAATTTTCTCAGTTGTTCCCATTAAATTCAATAAAAGATACAACTTTTAACTAGGAACCTCCACAAGTTCAGTGGGGAAGGTGGCTATAGATCCTTCCATGTTCAGGGTGGTTTCTACTCACATATCAACCCCCATAACTCTGAAACTGAACAAGAAAACTGTTTATTGCCTGTACTGATAGGCCAGTAACTTCCATAGTCTCCCTCCTCTATGCCAACATCTTAACTGATTTCCTATGGTGGCAGGGATAAAAACCTTATAGGGACCTGACATATGAAAAAAAAGTGTAATTTCTGAGTCACAAGTGAACTTTAGACCATTTTTTCACTGATGTTTGTTTCTTCTTCTTTTCCACTAGTTTTTCAAGTTTTGAAATTCAAGCAAAATCTCAAAACAGCAACCTGCTATGTATTCTTACAATGAACTATGTAAATGCTACTGGAACTGGAAAATTTACATGTTTTTATTGTTACTAGTCTGTCATTAATTTCCATGGTTATAATAACAAGTATCTGAATAATTAGTAATGCAGTAGAAATTAGATTCCCTCAAAAAATTACTTGTTGCTACTTTATTTATCATTCAGATTGTCATAATCTACAGTAACAATTTTGGTTCTTAATCTCAATTTTAATATCTGGAACTACTTTCTTATTAATTGGAATTGGAATGATGTTTTAAAGACTGTGTGTAACAGTAGCATAACAAAAATACTAATGGCAGCATAAATTCCATTTGTACTTGCTTTCTAAACAAATTATTTGCAAATTTCATTCTCACTTTTCCTGCTATATTTTTAGCAATTGGCAGTAATAAATATTACGAGTAATTTTCTAGCTACTTAAGAAGGTATTCAGGCATTTTCTTTTCTAGACTTTTATCTCTTTCCTTGAGTAACACCAAAAACTGTTTTTCTATATAGTATGCAAATTTAAAGAAAAATGCGTTGGCAGAGCTAGACCTTTGGATTTCTTGAATATTGCAGGAAGATAATTCCCCCATAGCACAGATTTCTCTTTCTCTGATTAGAAACATATTGTATTTATTTTGGCTTTCCAATAAAAGCTACTGACATTAAGCTTCAAGGATCAGGGATAAAATATAATAATGAATGTTGGGATTTGGATGGAAAGAGAAAGAAAACCTGTCCCCTGAGAAAATTAGCTAAGAATATATTAAGGTATCTCTGGTTTTGATATATATCAAGAGTTAAAAGAGTGTTAGGAAAGAATAGAATAGAAAGATAGAACAGAAATCTGCCAGTCTGTTTTCTCATTTATGCATTTAGAATCTGATGGTGCCCTTGCTATCACAGAAATTATTAAAAGTTCTGTGAGGCTCAAACCGGAGAGCTAATTCTACCACCTCTCAAGGGGACCTTCCTTTGCAAACCTAGTCCCCACTGCTAATATTTATTTTTGTCTTCTGTTATTCTTTGCATATGAAACCCAGCTCTTTCATTCCTCTCAGCCCCAGTTCCTGATTGAGCTGTTGCCCTGGGAAAGGAATCAATTAAGTTTGTGTTTGTTCTTGCCTCTGTGGAAGACAGTATGGAAGCAGTGGGGCCTGTTGCTCTGTTATAGCTGTGTCTTCTGCTTGTGGAGGGCTGATGCTTGTCTGAGCCTGTCACCCTGATTGCTTTGGGTCAGCTCTGCTGCTGATTGCAGCCCTGATGCCAGAGGGAGAAGTCCCTGAGACTGCAGAATGCCCTCAGTGGTGCTTTGGAAGCCTCCTGGGTGCTCCTTGTGCTGCTCCCTCTGTACAGAACCATCTGTCCTGTGCGCCTGGGGGGTTGTCACATCTTGCCAGGCAGCAAGGAAGCCCACTCCTCAGAACAGCTGAGAGCAGAGGTGCTTCTGTGAACCTACTGTGACAGCAGAATGAACCAAAATGTGTATGGCCTCCCAGAGAAAGATACTGTTCTGAAGCTGCAGTGCAATGTCTGCAAAGAGACTTTGCAGTGAGAAACTCAGAGAGCTCTCAGGGCACAGCAGGTCAGACAAGTCATGTACCTGCAGCTGCCACAGCACTGTCTGGATGCACAGATATTAAAATCCCTTGAGGAAACCATGCCCTTCATTCACCTAATACTTATTACTTTTAGGGTAGAGTGAAAGTAGCAGTTTGCCCCTAGAAAATCAAAATATTCAAATAATTTGTCATTTCAAATGAAAAGAAATATTAAATAATAATAATAATAATAATAGAAACCTTCCTTGCCTTCAGTAACTAGACAGAAACCCACCCTTCCTCCATTGTCTTTTCTAGTTATCAACCAGACCTAAAGAATTTCCAAACATAAATGAAGGTCTCCAAAATGTTTCCTCTAAAGACTGATCCAGAGTGTTCTCTCACCTGCTCAGCAGCAGCATTGGTCACATGGATCCCTTTTATCACTGGTCCTGAGCAGAAATGACAAGAGCCAGCAGTTCTTGGCTTGTTCCCACTCCAGAGATGACAAATGCTCCTACACGGACAAGCCCTGAGTCATTCACACCTGTTTAAGGTTCTGTCAAACCTTTCAGGTACATTTCCCAAAACATTCCTAAGTCTAAGTGTATTCTAAAGAAGCTGTAGAGCTTGGCCCACTACATTGCTGGTGATAAAACCTTTCCTCATAGTGCTGCTCTTTGAATGCCAAGAAACAGGACAATCCTTAAAATGGTAAAACCCTTCAAGATTGGGCTACAAAAGACACCTCTGTCAACTCTCTACCACAATTGTCTTGCTCAGGGAAAGGTCTAAAGCTTTGTTCACTTACAAAACAGGGGATATGGAAAAAACAAAGCAAAGATTTTTTTTCTGGGTGAAATTCAGAGGTGGGCTTCATTCTTGTTTGATGAGGAAATCAGAAGAATCTATTTCCAGAACAGAAGCCAGCAGCCAGCAGAATTACTTGTGTTATTTCCTGCTCAGGGAAGGGTTTGATATAAATGAACTGAGACAAATGTTACTGTCCTACTTATTTAAAAATATATATATTTAACCACTTCTGTCTTTCCCAGTGATGCTATCAATTATATTCCAATTGCTTTAGAAACTGCAATCGTGCACCATGGACATCACATGAAGACTATGTCCTTACAAAATCTGCTTTTGCATTCCACTTCACAAATGAGCAAACTGCAGCACTGAAATGCCTGGTGTTGGAGAACTAAATAGTAATCAAGTTCCATCTGAGATCATGAGATCATTCAAGAGGCTACAAGCACATGACAACTTGATGACTAAGATCCCCAAGAGACTACCACTGTTGGAAATGGAAATGGCTTTCCGCTAAATTCTGAGCTCAAAGTCTCTTCTTCATAGTTTCCTATGATTGCTTACTCTAACAGATTTCACAGGATACCTTCAGAAAAAAAAAAAATCTCTCGGATAGTCATTTCCCAATTATTTTAGGCAACAGTATCAGAGGAAATTTGCATAGCAGGTGATAATTTAAAAAAGTATTATAGGAACTTAATAAATGTTTGGACCACAAACAGTGGACTTCTTGTCTAGAAAATTTTAAGACACTGAGTATTAGAAGTGCTTATTAGCAATTCCAAAAAAAATATTTCTTTTTAAAAAGTATGCAGTATATTTGGATAGTAACAAAATCTCAGAAATGTATGCAAAACTTACAACCACTTGACAAAAACAGAAGCCTCATGTGTTGATTAAACAATCCATTTGATATTATTCGTTTGCTTCTAATGGTATGAATTAATTTTCTCAAGTGTAGTGAGAATTACAGTATTCCCATATACTGAACAACCTTCACAGGTAGTCCAAAGCTGCCTCTTGATTATTTTTTCTTTTTTTTTTTCTTTTATAATTAATCAGGTGAACAGAAGAAAATGATAGATTATTAATTGAAAATTCAGTCACCCATGTACAAGCAAAATTTGGGGATATATCATATATCTAAGATGCTTTTCCTACACTACTCATTTTGGTCTGATTTTGGTCTAAGAAATGAATATACTTCAGCACTTAAAACAGGTACAAGTTACATATTTTAAAACATAGCATGTTTTCATCACAGTATATAACAGAGAAACAATGATCTGAATGAAAAAATAAAGGTAAAAATCCAAACTGCAAAGTGTGAATAAATATCAGCATCTGAAAACAATGAGAATAAAAATGAGTGTCTCTGTGTGGGCCAATCCTACACTTCCATAGAATAATTTCAAATGATTATTAGGAGCAAAGAAAGTGTATTAAAACTGTATATTCACACAGAGTCATTGGGTTTAGAGCCAAAAGGATTCAGTGCAACCCTCCAACCTGATTTTCCCAGACTCTATTTCCTGTACCAAATAAAAACTCTTTATGGTTGTGCAAGCAAATATTTTAAAAATTATGTTAGCTACAGACAAAGAGTTGTTACATAACAAAGAATCTCCTGATCTCCTGTGGCAACTTCCTTCACAGGCAAAATGTTACAATCCATTCTCTTGGTAAATCTCACTAGCAGTGTTTAAGACTGCAGAGTTTGGTGTCATAGGAATAGATTCTCTTCACATTGGTAATAGGAATTGTTTTTACCCTCATTTTAACTTCCAAGTAGAAAAATCTTGACTTTGGAAGAGATGTAAAAGATTCACAGCTGAGGAGAGGCTGCTTCCACTGTTTTTTTAAGTTTTGGACTAATTCTTGGATCTATCACTTCTCTTATTTTCCACATCTATCATTTAGCAACAGCACAAGCCGAACACTGGATGTAGGGATCATGTCTGAACAGAGACAAAAAACTTCTCAGAACAGACAAAGGTGAAGAAGCAAAAAGCATGAGAGAAATATATTTTCAGAATGGCATCTTGATTCCTGGGCTCTGCTGGTTGGGTATGGCCTTCTCCACTCACACAGCCTGCAAAGTTAGGAACACCAAAGCATATTTGCTTGGATTAGAATTATTTTCCACCAATTGTAGAAGCAGCTGGATCTTTCTTTTTCATGTCTAATCAAAGTTCAGTTGACGCTGGCCGACATTACTCATTTAACTGTTAGTTAGTGACTTTGGTAAACTTTATATCTGATGTTTAAGACAGTAAGTCCTCACTGATTAACAGCTCACACGGTGTTTATTTCTGTGAAGGTTTGGCTCTCTCAATTTATGGTTTCTGAAATTCAAGAAGTAGAAACCTGCCTTACTATTTCATGGAACAGCTCAAGTAAAACACAAGGCAGCACATTGCATATACAGCTACTGGTAATGTTCTAGGAAGGCTTCATTTTTCCAGGAAAAAAATCGATTGCCAGTTTCTTACATAATTTTCTGAGAATCGAGTAAGGCTTGAGAAAGCTGATGAGGCTACCCAATGTTGGAAGATATCTCAATTTTATGTGCCTGTGGCTGATGGTTTAAGGGGAGACAACCTTTTCATACACATGCAATTCTTTAAACTATACTGACTGAAAGGCTGAAATCCAAGAACCTCATGCTTACTCTTAAACTTGGCACAGATGAAAACACCAGTAGAGTGAGTTAGGCACTAAAACTGCATGCACTAACCCTTGAATTAGGATCCAGTACCAAGATTAGCAACCATTTTCATTAGTATCAACCCCAAATGCATAATCTGATATGGCATTTCAATCTGCTCAAAACCAGTGATGAACAGCCCAGAGATTCTTATTTGCTGAAACCATTTTAGCTATCAGTTAAAAATCTTACAGACACACATGCTGCAAGTAACCAGTGAGCTTTTAAATAATTACTAAACACAATATAAAAGCTAAAAGAAATTTTTAAAAATGGTTACTTGGACTATTCTTCCAAGACCTTAAACACAGATTCCATTTTAAGTTTGAAAACACAGTTCTTAAATTTACCTTAAATCAGAGCTTGATCAAACTGAGCATACACAGATTCAGATTTCCTGAGGTGTGCTGAAGGTTGTTCAGAGCAGTCTGGTAGGCCCAGCAGTCAAAATAACTAGCTGCTTTTGTGAATTCACATTTGAAAACTGCCTCCACTATTCTACATTCTCTGGTATTTCTCCTTTCTCAGGGATCACAGTGCTCATTGTCAAATTGGTGAGGCCATATCAGTGCTCCTTGTCCTTCTAATCATGCAGACCTAGAGCTGTCTGTCTAGCAGGTACGAGCATCACGAAAGTGTTTGGTGACAAAGGCATGGGAAGTCTCTGGCTGCAGAGGAGGGATGGTGTGAAGCTTCTGTCACTTATGTGTAGTACTGCTCTGTCCTCTCTTCATCCCTGTGTGGAAATCCAGCCCATGCTGAAACTCTGGCATGAGTCACACTGTTTGGATACACCCACAGAACCAGGGATGGGAAAACTTCTATATAAATAGAATGCTAGTTAAAAAGAAACTGAAA
The DNA here is from genome assembly GCA_013400435.1 of Pycnonotus jocosus. Classification (NCBI taxonomy): domain Eukaryota; kingdom Metazoa; phylum Chordata; class Aves; order Passeriformes; family Pycnonotidae; genus Pycnonotus; species Pycnonotus jocosus. The sequence goes on along the minus strand of VWYP01006051.1, from coordinate 19,495 downwards.
CCAAATCCAAAACCAAAATAGACACCCTACACCTCACTGTAGCCTTGCCTGTTTTAACAGGTTTTTTTTTTTCCTACTTCAAATCCCAGCCAGAGAGGATGAGTTTGGATATCAAGGTTAATAAAGCAATATCTGGACACTATTGTTCTCTGGTAGCCTGTCATTCATCCTGTCACCCATGCACAGACATCCTTTTCTTGCTTGTAACAATAAACAAATTCTATTTCCTAATCCTTCATGCTTATGCCTCTTGAGTTTTCCTAGCAACCAGCAGCAATGCAGATAAAACTACTGGGGACCCTAAGCACAGTGCAGTCAGCAAAAAACATTTTACACTTCAAGCACTTTCAGCCTCATTTCCTTACCAAGATTTCTAACCTAAGAAAATTTCCTAACAAGAGCAGGCTAAGATGGGCCCTTTTTCTTAATAGATGGTCATTTCACAGGACAAAGTGTTTTGCTAACAGGAAAATGTTATTAGTTCTGGCTAAGCAATGACTTTCATGATGTAGAATTTAATTAATAAATGTAATTTATATACACACAGTGAGCCATAAAGATGACAGTATGCTCCCAGATGATTTTTTGGTAATTAAATTTTATAACTTCCCAAGCATTATTCTCTGTGGTCAAAGGCAAATATTGACAGCTTCTCTTTTAAATTTTTTTTCTTTTTTATTTTGGACTCTGCTGATAAACAGGGTACACTGCCAAAAACTACAAAAGAGAAATGAAAATACGATGTTAGTGCTTCTGTAACACATTACTTACTGTGGTGGCACAGTGGATGTCTTTCCATACATTGGCTTCCCTGGAGAGATCTGAGACTTCAAAAAGGTTATCAAGAATAACTTCCCCAATCATGTCATGTCTAGAAAATCTGTCAAAATCATAAACACTGAAATGCAATTTCCTGTTGCTGAGTTGATCATAGGCTACAGGAAACTGAAAGGTTTCATCAAAGACAGGATTTAATGTCTTTCTGTGAACTCGTGTCTGAAACTTCTTTTTCCTGTCTGGAAGCAGATAAATCTTAACGTAGGGGTCGGATGTTCCTGTGAAGTCTTTAGCAGGCAGATCTAAGGCTTTGACAATTGTGACAGCCAGAAGTTCATTCTCATAATCATACCGGAGAGTGAAGTTAAGCTTTCCACATGTTTTCACATCTTCTTGTTGCCCATCAGAATCCACAGACTTCTGTTTGTAGAGTTCTGGTTTTATTCTCCCAATGCTGGTTGTGGTCTCTCCCCTTTGCAAAACCGGGTCTGTCCCCATGTTAAAATCAACGCTGGACACCTGCATCTGCCTTGGCAAGTGCCTCCTGAAAGAATAGTGCCTGCACACACACACACACACACAGACACACATGCACACAAAACAAGCCATGGTTATCTCTGGGAAAAGACCATCTCTCAATAGAAAATATAACAACAAATTAGTGAGGGCTCCTCTCTTTAAAAGAATTAAAAAACTATCCTCTCCACACCCCCTTCAGTGTTTTGCGAGTGTTAAAGCATCCTTGAGAGGAGATGATCATTCAGAATTAATTTCTTGGCCCAGGGGACACCCACTGTCCCAGAAATGAATATATTTATAACTTTGCTTTCAGACTATGGAGCTGAAACTGAATTCATGTTCTTTCACAGAACAAGTTGACAGTTCCAACATTGCATGAAACCACTTTGCTAGGGCCTGACTAAACTATGGTCGAATAGGGAAAAAAAAAAAAAAGCCCTTGCAGAATTTTCGTCAGTACTCTCTGGTTTTTGGAGGTATTCCATGGTGGTTTTCCAATTAAATATTTACCAGCCTTCACACTGCTGATGGTGAAAGGTGCCTGAAAGGGAAATGCAGAGCTGTGTCTGGAGGTTTTTAGCATAGTGTTTTGCCATCCTACAATATTTTATACACACCTGCTTGGTATCTGCTACACTGAGGTGCAGGCTGCCTTCTCCAAAAGCACTGGGAATATTTTGTTCTGCCTGCAATGCATTTCAGAGTTTTGTCAACTATTTTCTGCCATTGGTTTTTTTTTTTTTTCCTTTTGTTCTTATGGTCTGCTGTGCAGTGTATTAGAAAGCTGATTCCTGTACCACTAGCAAGAAACAGTATGTTAAATTCCTTGCAATTCTGAAGACAATGTTGCATAAACATATTTATGGGCTTATCTTGGCTCATGAATCTGAATGGAAAGTTGTGCTGTTCCTACTAAGAGTGAAATCAAACCCCTGGCATGCTATACAACCTTAGAGTAGTATAAAAACACTGTTTTAAAAAGCTTCACAGCATTTATCATCAGCAGATGCCATTATGACTACACTACCCCATTTATTTTTTAGGCATTTTCACATTTCCTTGGTACTTCCCTGCCCCAACAATCTGTGCTGCAGCAGATTACCACCTCCTCCTGTGAGCACACTTAGTTGCTATTAAAGAACAATCTGATTGTCAGAATTTCCTTTGCTTTTTGCAATCAATTGCTTATTAATGCCACATGTAGCCTTGCCTTATTGCTTGGTTTCTCTGTGGTGTTGTGTTCTGAAAACAAGAGGTGTCACAGCTGTGTGTTTCTTTCCTTAAATCAGAAATGCGAATTGTCCATTTGAAAGCAACCAGGACTCGTTTCATAGATATTATTTGTATTTTTGCTGTAAGTGAAGAGGTTGCAGAAGGAATGAAGCACAACACTGCCGCAGTTCAGCTGAGCAGAGAGACAAGAGGGTAATTTGCAGCTATTAAATAATAGACAAGAACATTTCCCCTTTCAGCTGTTTCAGTCCTGCAAGGTGCAGGGAGCAGTCCTAGCTCAACACAAGAACAGGGCAGGGAGAGCTTCATAGCCCAGACTTAGAGTAGATCAAAAAAATCCAGGTGTTTGGATGCCAAATTTAGATGAACAAAACACCCCTCCCGTAACACACTTTGTCTTTCTTTCTTTACAGACAGACAAGTTGAAAGATTTTCTTCTCTTTTAAACGTTAAAACTCCCCTAATTCATAGTGTCTAATGTCCATGTTGGAATGGAGTGAGGAATGGAAAGGTCCTGACTGGTCAGAAAAGCAGAATATTGTCCTCAGGGAGTTTCACAGCTGTTCTTGTGCTTTTGCCCTCCAAGAAGTGCAATCTCATGGGTGTGCCAAAACATGGGGAAGGAGCTGAACTCCACCCAAAATGTAGTGCAATAAATTCCTGGGCAGGCAGAAGTTTAGGGGCTATCTTTTTAGAATCTTTGACTCGTAATGAGGTCTGGGTAGACCTGTGTTACTGCTGCTTCTGTCAGTGCTAAGGAAACCTGTGCAGAGAGACCTTCCTGCGTGCTCTGCACATCTGCAGCTGCACTACTGAGATGCCCAGATGATCACAGAGTCAGAGAATAGTTGGAGTTGGAGAGGACCTTAAAGATCATCCAGTTCCAATCCCCCTGCTGTGGGGGCATTGTGTTCAAACACTATTCTACACAAGCAGTGGCTGGAACTGCCTTTGCAGGAGAAAGTGAAGCTGATTGTATGGCATCAGTTTGAGCAAAAACAGGCACAGGACAAATTCTCTGTTCCTCAAATTCTCTTGCATTTTTGATAATCTGGGTTAATGCGAGCAAAGGCAATATATAAGGCCCCAAACCTATGATTTCTAATGTACCAGCTTTCTTTTAAACTTTCAGATTTCATGCACTTCAGATCCGCTACTGAATTGTTGCCAGATGTCACTAAGTAAAATAATGCATTTGTATGGCTGCTCCCTGTGGGAATCAGCAGCACTTTTGCTCTAGTAAGCCAAAGTCCTAATTACACCGTGCCTAGTATCTGTTCTGAGTCACAGCATTTCACCAAGACAGCTAATTGGTCTGTTAATTATTAAGATGTTTCATTGTTGTCATGGCAACACATTTATCTTCCTTTGTTCTGCAGTAACAAAGGGATTAATGACTGTGATAATGAAATACAAGGATGCCAGAAAACCAGGTTGTTAAAATGTGGCAGAGCTACCAGCATCTGCAAATCCAGGTACTTCAACCTCTACTGACTCTTACATGCAGCACTCCTATAGTGCCTTGCCTTCCACAACAGAACAAATACACTTTGAGTGAGAGCAAATCTGTATGTAAATCTAATATAAAACTGTATTTTCGTGGGCATAAGGACACTACAAAACTGATTTCTAACTTAGTAAGACTGTCACATCTGTGACAAAAGGGAGGAATAGGATGCTGATTTATGATATGACTTGAGATTTATGAGGGGTGACTTGGGTCTAGCTTTCCTACATGGCATTAGAGCAATGTTTTGGTCCAAATCCAGTAAAGGGCATGATCACTGGTGGTATTTAAACAGAACAAAAGCTTCTCTCTTCTCCTTGAAAACACTAAAATCAAGAGATATGTTTGTTTTTCTTTAACCTTAACAAACCCAAGCACCTCACTTTTGCCTTTGTGCTTGTTGGGAACTGACTGGCTCAACATGTTCCTCTCCAGCTGACACTAAAGAGCAAAAAGCATGTTCTTGGAAAATACAGGTGAATGTTTGAAAAATGGATTTTCATGGAAGCAATAAACTATATTGCAAAATAATATCACAAAGTATGGGCAAGGGTGGTTCTCAGTAACACAGAGCAAAATTATTTGCAAATGAGCACTACTGCTGCAGTTCTTCTGCTGTAGTGTGCTGGTCAATTGGTGTCAAGGACTAAAGAGCTTTGAACAAACAGGTCTTTTCATATCATCAGAGACTATGAAAAATATGTACTTATAACTAAACAGAAATATGTCATTTTCCCACAGTAACATGTCTCTGTGTTAGATGTACAATCTAAAAAATGAGATCAGGCACATTTGATTGTTGCTCTGATTGGCTTATTAAAATCTTCATGCTTCAATTACGATGACTTAATATGATTTCACTTATTTTATTAAGTGCTGATGGCTGCATGAACCCATCATAGGACTGGTTACAACCCTTTAATTTGTCCCAGCTCAAGTGAGATCAGTGTACAAGAGACAATCCAGACAGCAAACATTTCTCTCAGATACTTTGTCAATGGACTACATTTAGGAGAGGGTGCATCTGAATCCCCCAGGACTCCTGAGGACAAGATCATCCTGCTGCATTGAAGATGGTGCAAGAGAAGTTGTGCTACCTCTGCATCTGCCATTAGTGCCTTTATATTAGAGGCTCCCAGTAAAGGACACCAGAGTCAGGTTTCAGTCATTTTGCTGGTACATTGTCGCCAGCTGGGGTTACCACACCATAAGGAATAATTCAGAAATCTGGTCTAAATGTCCAACCTTATTCTCATATGTGATAATCTTGGCAGCAGCAATTCATATGGACTGTTAAGTTAGGACTCCCCTTAAGACAGGTAGGGTGTAGATAAAATGCATTTACAAACAGAAAGATCACCAATTCTGCGTAATTTTTAAGGCATGTGTCATTCTAAATATGTTTTGTAAAAGAGAGCAGAATTTTTCACTAAGCTCTACAAGAAGGTGATGTTTCCAAACACCCTGCTACTGACTGGCTGTGCTGGGACCATCAGTTACTCAAAGCACAGGAACAATCCCTTTCAGAGATTTAACCCTGATAATCTTGAGAAGACAAAAAGAAACCGCCCTTACAAGGTTGCAGAAAGACTGGTATTGATGGGAGGTTTTACTTTTGTAAAACCGTCCTTGGCTTCACAAATATTTTGTATTCATTTAGATCTTGATCCAAATCACTCTAGAGACCTGTGAGAATATTTTCACAGCCTGAAGTAGAACTGGAAACTATCCCTGGAACTTCTCTCTTCCCCTATAGTGCTACTGGGACTATTCAAGTTCATTTGCCAACCAGCTATTTCTTCTGTCTATTCAGGAGGTCAGACAGTCTGAATACTTGGATTTGATGGATAAAACTCTTTCAGTTAATATCCTTTTAGGCAGAAGTAAGCTGGGTAATGGGCTTGTCATGCTAAACTGTATCAATTTTTGTTCCTCTGTGTTTAGTGTGACAGTTACCAGTTCAGAATTATTCAAGTGTTGTGGGAATGTTCCTCAGTGTGGTTTGCATGCTGTGCTCCTGTTCTGAGCAGATGGATAGAGTAGCAGGAACCAGGCATAGCCAGGGTAATGTTGTTTAAAGCCAGCTGGACAGTCTCATAATTCAGGAGATGCTTCAGCTGCTAAAGTCAGTCAGACCTCCTCTGGCTGGAGTGCTCTCATTTTGGGAGCTTTCTGTGGCTTCCTGTTGGCTGTTCCATGAGGTTGGAATAGCTGAGAAAAAGCACTTGAGCACTCACTGCCACAACAAGTGCACTGAGCTGGCCAAACACTGTCTTTAGGGCTCCCAGGAGGCCAGCAAAGTATGTGCCTACTCAGTGTAAAGCATGTGTCTTCTCCTCCTTTTGCCTCTAATTATTGTGAGTGTGAGCTTTTTTGTTTGTTTTTCTCTTTGGGTTTAGTAGGTTTTTGCATTTGGTTGGTTTGGGGATTTTTTAATTTTATTTTTTTTTTGTTGGTAATATGTTTCCTTAGCAAATGGCACTTTGAGAAAAAAGCTACTTCCTACACAATATCTGTACTGTAACTTATGGCATTACACAATACTTCAGGTATCTCTTTTAGCCTTAATTTTCCCAATCTTTGCTTGTAAAACAATCCCCTTTTTATTTCAGTGTTTGATCTTTACAGTTCATCGTTTATTTCCATGCATTAAATTTGCTAACAGTGTTTGAAGAAAATCCCACTTGAATCTATAGGTCCCTGCACGTCTTCACTGCTTTTCAATGTAAAGTGGTACCTAATGCAAAATTAAAGTTCATGTCCTCTACTTTAATAGTAAAGAAACCACTAAGGAATGCTGTGTGCTTGTCATTTATTTATAGACTTAGATGGAATCTGGACAGCTTTAAGATCAGCCCATAAGGATCTGTATTTTTAGACTGGAATTTTAATTCCTTTGTAATCAGCAAATCATGTCTTAAGGAAATGTGCCATCAAAAATGAGTCTATCATTTATTTTGTTCAGAGGGAATCTTTCATCTCGAAAACAACTGATGTATTTATAAAAAAAACTCAGTGCAAATCTAGACCTGCGGTTCTTTAAAAAAAAAACCACTGAAATATGTTTTCCTGTAATCAAAACCCAAAAGAGAAATGCTTAAAGTAGCAACATCTATCTTTACAAAGTAGTAGAAGATGTAGATTTCACTTTCATATGTTAAAATGATTATGTAACTGAAGGTACACCACGTTTTAGAATATTCTGTCCAAACAACAATGTGGCTTCACATTGACATGACTGATGTTTCACCCTTAACTGCTAAGAAACCTGTGAATAATCCAGGATCCTGGGAATTTTCAGCAGTGCTCCTGCTCTGCTTGTTCCTGGGAAAGGTTCCACAGGTGCGGGTGCCCCTGCCTTACCTTGATGAGGACGTGGGCTCGGTGATTTGCCTCTGCATCCGAGCATGTCTGATCAGGTGCTCTTTCAGCGCGTTCTGGACCTCTGCTGGTATATCAGGTGAAGTGTGGCTGATTTTCAGCGCAGCTTCAAGCACCTTGGTCGTGGCTTTGCCGTTTTCTTTGACTTCCTTTTTCTCGCTATTCTCCAAAACCTCCGTAGGAGCGCTGGAGTTGCTCTGCGGGACATTGCTGGCGCTGGAGGTGAGAGGTTTGCTCCTCCAGCAGGGCCAGCACAGCTTCCAGAAGACAAAAAGCGAGACCACCAGCAAGGCGAGCCCGCAGAAGCTGACGACGACTGCCAAGAGACTGACTGAGACGTCTGCAAGGAATTGGAAAACAAAAACCATCGTGACAGACAAACACGCAGAGAAAAAAAAAAAATTAAAAATGACACAGGCAAGGAGATAGAAGCACTTTTATTTATATGTTTGTGCAGAGATTTAAAATCCTATTTAAGATTGTGAGGTTTTTTTTTTTTTTTTTTTTTTTTTTTTTTTAAGCCCGTTTTTTTAAGATTTTTTTTTTTTTTNTGTGCAGAGATTTAAAATCCTATTTAAGATTGCGAAGTTTTATTTTTTATTTTTTTCTTTTTTTTTGATATCTAAGCCCATATCTTTAAGATGTTATTATTTTCTAATATCTGCTTCACAAACACTCTTTTAATTCTTCAGGCAAAGGGCCAGTATGTGTACCATTCACCGCAAACTCAGACATCCTTCTCAGAAAGTTTCCCTTCAGGAAGTAAGGAAACAATCCCAAAAACTCCCAGCCATTGTTGTCTAAGGACTTTGAGATCAGTAGGTGAAAGAAATATTGACCTCCTTTGCTATAGCAAAGTTATTATGATTAAATAACAAACATCCTCACTGACACAGGAGAATTCTGTTCCTAAATCTAGATTTCTAATTTTGAAAGCAAGCACCTATGTAGACAGCCTTGTCCTTATGGGTAATGTACACATCCCTTTACTTAATGGCTTCAGGTGGAGGACACAGCTCCTGAAAATATCAACAACTTTAATTTCAGTCAGAAAGGCTGATGTTGATGCTTAGTTCTTTAGGACATATATTTAGAACACCAAGAACATGTTGATGAAAAAGTTAAGCCACAGGTAATATTTTCTATCAGTACACACACATGCACGTGCACAAATTTCTTCAAGATTTCCCAGACTTCTGACTCTGTGTGCCAACTGCTCAGAAACATTTTAAAACCCAACATTTAGGTGTAAATAGGTACAAGATAAAGTCTGTCACAAATAAGAGATTTCTACGGTTAAATCATCAGCTCTGGACCAAGACTGTGTCAGACCAAGATAGCACAGATGTATCAGTATCTAAAGTTCTGCTGTGAAAATGCAGCTGGCTTCAGACAACACAGCCCTGAGCTGTACAGAGACCATGCTGTACACTGAGCTACTCCTGCTGCCCTGTATTTGACTTTTGCTGCCAAAGCTGCTCAGAATATTCAATAGCCTGGCTAAAGATAGGAGAACAGATTTCATACCAACAAAATTCTGTGCACACACTTGTATTTTATGAGATGGTGGATCACCAGGACAGCCAGTTGAGCCCTAATTATGAGTTTTATTCTGTGTGACATGCTTCCATTTGATTTTTCCAGTATCCTGTAGCATTATAACCAAAAAGATCCCATTCCTTTTCAAAAGAGCCTTTATATGTCTTAAAATTTTTCACTAAACCCTGCTTAAATATCCCTCAAGCGAGGGCTGCTGATCCTTGTGACAAGTTTTGACAGTTTAACAGCTAATACTTTGTATCCATAACTCCAGGCTGTTGGCCACTAAACTGAATCACTGGAAAAGTGCAAAGAGAGTTTGAGCATATTTTTATCGATTTTCACATGAACAAAAAGGTACAGATTAGCTCCATGAAACAGTATGTACTTCACCAGTCTTTATGGGAATTGAAGATAGGATGCTGAAGATCAAAGATTGGGATTTTTTTTTATTAATATATAATATCCAGATGCATCTCTCAGTAGTAAACACTGAACTTACAGACCACTCCTCATGAAAATTCATGAGAAAAGCAAAATTGTATGGAAAATGTAGTCTGGAGATCACACCCTTCCAGACAATTCCTAGCCATGGATCAGGAATTAGAATAGGGAAATGATCATTTTTAGTGGGTGATTTAGAGGCTACTGTTTCAGCAGATGACAGACATTAAGAGCAAGGAGAGAGGCTCTTGCATGGCCTCAGTGCCAGGGAATGGTCTGCAGTGGGTTGATGGACAGGTGCCAGAGGCTCATCAAAGCTGCTCTGTCAGTCCCCTCCTCAGATGGACAGGGACAAAATATAACAAAAAAGCTTGTGGGTCAAGATAAGGGCAGGGAGAGACCACTCAGCTGTTACTGTCATGGGCAAAACAGACTTAACTTGGGAAAATACATTTATTACCAATCAAATCAATGGTGACTAAAAAACCCAAGCCATAAAACACTTTTCCTCACTCCTCCCTTCTTCTGGGGCTCACTCCTGCTTTCTCCACCCTCTCCCTCCAGCGGCACAGGGGGATGGGGCAGTGAGGCTGTGTCAGCTCCTCACACATTGTCTCTGCTGCTCCATCCTCTTCAGGACTCCGCACACTCTTCCCCCGCTGCTCTCCCCCAGTGTGTGGTCCCTGCCACAGGAGACAGGAGTCCTGCACAAGCTCCAGTGTGAGTCCTTCTCACGCACTGCTCCAGTGTGTCCCTGCCACCAGGAGCAGAACTTTGGGAGCAGGGCCCGCTAATCCTGCCAGCAAACCTGCTCCAGTGTGGGATCCTCTCTTTCCACAGGTCCCCAGATCCTACCAGGAGCCTTCTGCAGGGTGGGCTCCTCACAGGGTCACAGCCTCCTTTGGGAATGCACCTGCTTTGGGATCGGGATGCTCCAAGGGCTGCAGCAGTGAAATCCTGCAGTGGGAGGCAACTCACCCTCACACCTGGAGCTCCTCTTCCCCTCCTTCCTCACATACCTTGGTGTCTGCAGAGTTGTTCCTCACAAATTCTGACTCCCCTCTTCCAGCTGCTGTTGCACAGCAGATATATCTTTTTTCCCTTCTTCAAAATGTTTTCCTGCACCCCTTGTGCCAGGGGGCTCAGCCTAGGCCATCCTGGAGCCAGCTGGCTTGGTTCTGTTGGGCATGGGGGAAGTTTCCAGCAGCTGCCCACAGAAACCCCTCCTGCTACCAAAACCTGGCCAGACAAACACAATACACAGTCAAAATTGAATTTAATATACTAATACAGAGATAGGCCTCACTGAGGAACCTTCTTTGAAAGATTGAACCAGACAAATTGTCAGGCAACCCAGCTAATTTTTTTTCTATTCTCAAAGTGTGACAAAAAGTATAACTCTTGAAAATGTTGATGGTCTGCCAGAAATAAATAAAAATTAGGAGAAAAAAAAAGAGGAAGGCAAAAAGAAATTAAATTTTGGGTGATTTGCAATATTTCCAGCTCAGCTTAGGGATGGTTGGCATAATTAGGTTATATTTTGAGAGGAAGAGTTTTACAACCGAAAATTGTAGGGTTTTTTTTCCATTTGGAAAATGTCGAAGGAGGATGTTTTAACAACTTTGAAACTGCTGGAAACATTTCAAAACCAGAAATATGAAAATTGATCCCTTCCAGCAGAGCTTCAATTTGATGAATAGATACTATCAGCTGAAAAACATTGCATCAAAGCATTTCTAGCCAATTCTAATTTAAGTTTTTCACCGCAAGACATTTTTCAAGCCTTCAAATAACTTGTTGTCTCCTTTCAACACCTACTCCTGTACTTCAACTTTCTCTAAGCTGTTTTCCTCTATTTCCACTAAACTACTGCAAAGTTGAAAGAGCTCCTGAAATCTTTACAGAAAATGTATTTTTTATATCTGTAAAATAATCCCATGAAACATCTAAAGTCTCATCATCAGAGATAAGGAACTAACTCTATAAACAGTTGTAGTCTCAATTTTTGCTATTTTATTAAGGAATGAAACAACCTCATATATTGAATTTCGCAGTGCAAAAATTACAGGAAATATTTGAATTGCTGGAAAATGGACTAAAAAGTAGTTTGTTATGAATAACTACTTACAGTTATTGCCACAATTGTTAAAAAGCGATTGCTGTGCCATAAAATAAAATTTAAAAGTGTATTATTTCATGTCCTTCCTTCTGTCAGTCACTCAACTGAGCAATTACAAGTGATTTGTTGTTACATGAAGACTGAAATAATTTGAAGAACAGTCAAACCCTTTGTGTGTTAGGCTGGATATGTCTCTTCTATTAAGTTTTTATAGGAAGTTTGGTTGAAGAATGTAAAACTTTAAGAGAAAGTTCCACAGACTTGGAGCTTCCTCACATCTCTGTCAAGGAATCCTGCTTGAGAAGAAAAATGGGTACTGAAGGATGGATTTGTCATCAGATCAGGGTTTGCACTTCACATACTTAAGTATTATTTAAAGATATAGAGCTGGTGACAAATTCAAAGAATGCCTAATTTTTAAGGCAGAAGGAGTTATAGACACTTCTGGGACAGCATTAATTTTCAACATTGTGAATAATGTTCTCACTGATTTCTGCTCCAAAAGAAAGCAAAAAACCATCTTGAACAACTCTTTCTGAACTGGCAATTGCAACTTGTCTGCAATGATTTAGATTTGTACAGAACAAGACATCCCTCTGAAAATTCAGAAATATTACAGAATTGGCCCATTCTTGTTCTCATGCTTGGTATACTCAGGAATGTCAAGAAGATTTTTTTTCCTCACACCATCCTCTTCTAGTCAGTGGGAGATCTTTCAATGACTTCATTTCACTCCTATATGTCATATTTCTAGTCTTGATAAAATTTAATAACTGAAAGCATCCTGTTTTCTCATGCCTTTGTATTTAAAACTACTCTTTCAAGATACAGAATTTTGGACAATTTTATCTTTCTCATTTAAGAAAAGCATTTCTATTGAGAATCCTCAAAAATTTTCTGTATTTTTATAAATATACTCCAATACATTTCTACCATAAAAGTCTCCTTGATAGCCAGTCTCTTGTATCAGGCAAGTACTTCAGAAACATCTCCATGAGTTTCTTCTTTTCTCTTTTCTTCTCTTTTCTTTTCTTTTCTTTTCTCTAGGTAATGTCTTGAGCATTGGGTTCAGTACTATGGATTCCAAATTTTTTTTGTTTGGAACTTGCCTCAGAAAAGCCCATGAATCCGTTTGCAAACCTGCACATTGGCAGACTTCCATTTCAAAACCAAATTAAGATCCCTTACATTTTAGGCAACATCTGCCTCATGAGGCTGAATTTGGAAAAACATACTCCACAAACCCATGATCTTGATTGGAGACAGAAACACCACACAGTGCTGTGATGCAGATGCCCAGGTGTGTGAGGGTCAGGCACATCTAGTGTGAACTACACTAAAGAGAGTGGATTCTTCCCAGAAAAGGAGAAGGGGTGAAAAGATCACCTGGGGAAAGGCAGGGTTCTAGTCTCTTCTGGCCCATTTCTTTGTCTATATCTGATCTTAGTTCTCTTAAATATTTAAAATGCAATGTCTGTAACCTGTGTTCAAATATATTTTTTAACTTTGAGTTTGTTCTCTTGTACAAGGAGCCATAAGGAACTTCACCCTTTCCATAATAAAGAAACTCTTGTGTATGTAATATCAGGAGTCAGATCAATCAGATAAATTATTGTCTCTGATTTTCTAGGATTTGAAAGGAAGCAGAGCCCTTATAAATTATAGAAGTTCTGGGGCCAATAAATATCCCCTATCCCCACACAGATGAACTAGTTTGTCCAACCCATCATATCTGCTGTTCAGTTTTCCTTGGGGAAATTTTAAGCACATAAAAACTTGCTGGTATTAATTTTTACTCTGCATTAGTAGATCTTCCACAATTGCCTCTGTCTCATCTAAATCCCTTCAGATGGGGTCATGATGCTCTAGCGTGCCTCAGAAAGTGGCAGGTGCAAAGTCTTGTATTTTCTCCCTCAATCTGAATCTGTAAAAACACCTGACAGATATCAAATAGTAAAAAAAGCCTTTCACTTAAAAAAGTAGGTGTGGCCTCCACTCCTGTTCCCATGCAGAAGCATCCTAAGAAGATCTTCCTCCAACTTTTTCTCTGGCCTTATTGTGAATGTGTACCCTCCCTGTTAATTAATTCTGGTGTCCGAATGTTTTCCCCATAGCCACCACCATCTTCTGATTGGTAGAGCACCTCTTAATACTAGCAGAATTCCATTAGCTTTTTTCCTGACAGGAGGGGAACCAAATGAATTCAGGGATCACTGTGATTTACTGCATGATCGCAGCATGCAGAATTATTAATCTGTGTCAATATCAATTTATCTAAGTTGTATTAGAGATGATGGTTCTCTCTTTTGCCTGGCTGGGTATGTAAGTTATCAGTCTTCACTCTCAAGGCTTTTTCTGGTCTGCATGGTTTTCTTCTTGTTGACTCTCACTTAACCTCAACAGGAGGGATGCTCTGCTAGACCCACACCTGCCCATTAAGCTTTCCATTAAATGGAAAAAAACCCCAGCCTTAGGCTTGGTTCTGTGCTGTTCTCACACTTTTGAGGATCTCTTTGTGTCTACAAAAAGCCCTCATTATCCTCTTTCAGATGAGACAAGTAAATTAGAACCTATCATAAGCTCACTGGACTGCTGTTCACCACAAGCAAAGAGGGAGGTTCATGCAGCTCAAGTGTCATCTTTGAATTGTCATGGCTTGTCATGTTTATTCTTACCCAGCATTATATAACAAACATCTCACACATATGACAGGTTCTGGGGAAACACTATGTCTCTTCATCATTTTTGCCGATTTGTCCTCCAGATGGTAGAAACCTTTCTGTATTTTTCCCCTGTATTTCTTTATGAAGTGTGTATAGAGGAAGATTCTTTTGTAAATCTCTTGTTTTTACTGTGTGTTGCTGCTGTCTGCACTGTTGTGACTGCCTTCACATTTGCTGTAAATAATCTGGTCTCAGTGGTACTTTTACCCCCGTTTTACCTTTACGCTGATGAATTAGATGCATTTCTGGTTTTCACAGCTTGTTAACACTGATTTTGTAAGTTATTTTTTTCAGTAACTCTACAGTTTTTTCCCACCAAGCCTTATTTCTCTGACAGTAACATTGACCTAACGAGGTGATGAACTGTACAGTAAATAATTTGGTCAGTCTATTAACCGTTAAAATGTTTATTATTTGATTTTCTCACATTCCCCTGTAGCGGAGACACTGTTTCATTTCTCTGTAACAGAATGATCACTTGTTTCACACAACAGTTACTTAATCACAAAGAAAAATGCTCCTTTCTTGTATGACAGTCCACACAGATCACAGTAGCCTTCACATTTGTCTGAACCATCTCTCGTTGTCTTCATGCTTACTTTGGCACAGCTGAGAAGAATTTACAAACATTCTATGGCGTAAATCTGTTCTTCCCCCTCCCCTAAATACATCCAGGCAGTGCAAGCATAGCCACAGCTCACACTGTTTGTGGATGTGGGTGCACTGTGGGCATGAACACAGCGTGTTCAAAGGAACCAGGATTAAATGTAAACCATCAGCTGCCATCCAGCAGGTGGAGAGCTGTCAGAGAAGCTTCTGACAGCCAACGGGAGGCACATGCCAGCTACAGCAGGAGGACACAAGGCATTGCTTTTCGGGGAAGAGTGAGTCTCTTACAGGCTGGCCACGTGCAGGATGCTCCAGAGCTTTCTTACTCCCTCTGTACTTTCATAGCACTGTCAATAGGGTTAAAAAATTTGGTAAGTAAGCCTGTTATGTTATCTGAATAACTGTCAGTAGAATATTTATATGAATAACAAATGATCCCCTAGAAGCTGATGCTCTTTGCATGATCAGCTTTCAAAAATCAATTGTTTGACAAGCAAAGGAGCAAGAGTGAGCATCGCTCTCAAGATATTCACTACCCAGTCTAGTGGGCCAAAGTATGCCCTCAATGTTTGTAACAGAGCTGGTTTTCCAGCTCTGTAATAAACATTGGTCACCCATGGGAAATCATAATGAGAGAGTAAAGTTTTGCATGACCAGCAGGCCTAAAAAAAGGCAAAGAGCACAAAGTACCCACCATTTGCAGAGGACATAAAATGAATTTTAAACATGTGTCCCTAGAGCAGAATGTCCAAACTCCTCTCATTATGCTGTATGCAATTGGCTTAATCTTCAGAAATGCTCACAACTGGGACCTTTGATGTGCTTGGTTCCATTGAAAATGAGGAGGGATGCTCAGCTGGAAAAAATTAATTAGAGTCCTTTATTAATGAGATAATCTGAGCCAAGATACCAGTATAACCACACTGCATATATGAGTTTGGGACAGTTATAGAAAATTGTTAATTTACTAAGTTTAGAGGTAAATTTTATTATGTGAAATCCTGCACATCCAACTCCCATTTATTTTCCACCTTAATTTCCACCTCTTATAATTGACAGCTTAATTATTTTGCCCAACTGTATTGGAGGTGTAAAATAAGAACAAAAGAGCTGTGCATCTAACTGAGCATTTTGCCAAAAATGCTATAACTTTCAGAAGAAAGCTCATGGTCATCTAATCATATAAAAGTACCATAAACCTAAACAGCTTCCTCATCTTTTCACTTGAGCATTTCCCTGAGATGAGCAAATTAATAGTTCTTGTAATTACTGGGGCAAAAAATACAACAACAGATGTCTACATTCACTTGTCTAAAGCTCTAGAAATTTACAAAATTTTCTGTCTCATGAAGATTATTTGCTATGAGTTCTGTAGATTGATTTTCATTACACTAAATATGATTACCCCTTCTTGACCCAAGTAGTGAGCAGTAATTGAGGTGTTGGTACTGACACTGAGAGGAAAAAAACTGTTGAATAATCAGTAATTTCTTTGATGTAATCTTGTATGTTCCCTTATTGACAGGAAACCTGAGTAACTCCCCTTTCTGCTTTGTTGTTTAATTTTGTTATACTCTGCCTTCCCAGGGCCATACTCACCATTTTTTCTTCTGACTGTGTCTCCAGCTTCCTCTTCTTTGTTTGTTTGTGTTATCTTTTTAATGCTTCTTTCTCCCATCTAGGCATATACACTAGCAAAAAAAAAATATCACTGCCCAGCATCTCTGCTTCCCTCTGAAATTTCTTGGGTCATGGGGTCAATATTGTCTCATATTTTGCTTTGAGCCCGTGATTGGGTGATGCATCTTCTGCCTCAAGTAGCTGATTCCTCTATGAAGCTTGGCTGCTTTTCATGGTCTAGCTGAACAGAAAGCTATCACCACACTCACTAACATAACCATATCAATGCAGTTCTAGTTGCATTTCACAGTGTTTTCAACTTCCAGAACATATTTCCATACTTGTATTAAATAGAAATGGTCTGCTTTCCTTTGTACCATCTACTCATTTACCTTCTGAAAGGTGGCTTACACTGTTCTTTCCTTTCTAAATATGCATCCCCTCCTGGTTTACAGAATCACAGAATATTCTGAGTTGGAAGGGACCCACAAGGATCACCTAGTCCAACTCCTGGCCCTGCACAGCACCATCCCCAAGAATCACACCATGTGCCTGGAAGCATTGTCCAAATGCTTCTTGAGCTCTGTCAGGCTTTGTACTGTTTAGACTTCTCTCCTTTAGTGGCATCTCATTAGTGATTTTTGCCTATTTTATTTTTGTGACACTTTCAGGTATCCTTTTGAGATGAGGAAAACTGAACGAACTTAACATTTCCACCTTTAATGAAGAGGATCTATGGTTGTTCAGTGCTCTGGACAACATTAGCTTTATCCACAGAGATGACAAGGAACTCTAAGTGCATTTGGAGAGAAGAGATATGGCATGTCACCTTTCAATGACACCACTTCTCTCAGCTTAAACTGCATTTAGAGTATTTGTGCTCATAAAATTGATGCAGGTTATATTTATATCTTGTCTACCCAAGTGTTTACATGCTAAAATATTGTCAGTTATCAGCAATGACTGTGTGTCTGCCCCTCCTCTGGAGACAGAGTTTGTTCATTAGCAGTGTTGTTAATGAGATAATACTCAATACACTGTGCATCAATATACTGTGCATAAAGTTGACACCCATCATCTAATACTGGTCTCCTTTTAAGGGGGAAAAAGTGAGATTCAGGAATTCAGCTGAGATGTGATACCCAGTGCTTCCAGCTCCTGTCTGTTAACTATATATTTTTCCCTAATCCAACAGTTTTAAGGCAGTTAGGGCTTACAAATGGAAATCAAAGAAGATCATTGACTTTCAAGAAACGTTCAAAAAGAAGATCCTCTTATTATATATAATGCAATATTGAATGAAGTGTTAAGTTTCACATTCTTTAAACAGCAAATCTTGGTTTACCTTGTGCAATGTTTGGTGTCCTTTCCTTCATATCCCACCTGTTTATACATCAACTTTGCAGAGCCAGAATTTCCAGGCTCCATGGGGTAAAGTTGTTTTCATTCAACCTTCTACCATTCAGACTATGAAGATTAACACAGAGCATGATCAGAATATTCATGATCTGTGCTGGGGAAAGGCTGCAGCCTCCTCGCCCCTCCTTGCCTTGCTGCCCTGCCTGGCAGCTAGGTCGGGCTGGGCTGAGTAAGGCAGGGTCAGAAAACAGTGATTTTGATCTGAAATACTACAAATAACCCGAGATTTGTGGTAAAATCTGTGGGCATTCAAAGAAAAGGAAACAACCACAAAAAGCCCATCAGCTGTGGTGGCAGCAACAGTGCAGCTGGGGCACACGCTGAGAACCTGCTGCTTTTCATGACCCGGAGTTAATTTATTTAATTTGCACTGTAACACTTGGCATTTGCTGGCCGTAATGCAAGCTGTTCATTTGCATTTGTGGACAGACAGTAGAGGTTATCAATCCCTTCCAGTAGAAATTAAGCACAGAACTTCGAGCAATTTTCAAGCCCTGTCCTAAAAATAAGTGCCAAGGAAAACAAAATGTCCAGAGAGCACCACACGGGATAATGTAAAAGTGCAGAGTCAGTTCGAAAGGGTGCAGAAAATTCAGATATCAGGGACCAAAGACACCACTATTACGACTCAAAATCTTAGTTTCAATATGATAATTTTTCTGAATTCGGAATGCTTCAATCTACCCGATTTTCTCCTTCCACCCTACCCAAATTTTCCTGGGCAAGTGTCCTGGGCCGGACCGAAGTTCTGCCCTGACTCCACAGGTTCCCGTTGCCTGTCAGACGGCTCTCCTGCCTCCCCCAGCGATGAGCGGAGAGGATGCAAAACACTCAAACCCCGCTCAGAAAGGGGAGACTGCGAGGCAGGACACGCCGAGCCGCGCCCCGAGCCCCGGCTGCGCCCCGAGCTGCCGTGCCGGCTGCCCGCACTCCCCGCTGCCCAACCTGTTGCCCGGGCCCCCAAATGCAGGGGAACGGCCGGGGACAGGAGAGGGCGAGCGAGTGGGGAGCCCTGGATCCCTCTGCCCCGCTGCCCGCCCGCACGGCCCCGCACACACATGCAGCAGCGGCCCGAGGTCGGGCTTTCCATACGGATAAACTCTCGTCGTGGGGAGAACCTTGCCGAAGCGGAGCTGCGGGTGGCAAACGAGCGAGCCGCGGGGGTACGGGGCGGTCTCCGGCGGCCACTTCTGTCCCCTCGGTAGCTGTCCGTGCTCCCCGGCCCCACGCCCGCACCCTCGCCCGCTGCCCCCACGCTTGCCCCGCAGCCCCGGTCTCCGCTCCGGCGGTCCCGGCGCTCCCCTCAGCGCTCCTCGGCAGCCTCGGCGGGCTGAGAGACGGAGCGGATTTTAAAGCGGGCTGCGTGTCTGCCCCCCCTCCGCCCCCTCCGCACGCAGGGAAAGCAAAGGAAAAAGTTGCGCTCTCCGGCCGCCCACGCCTCGCTGTCCGCCCCGCGGCGGCGGCAGGACGAGCCCGGCGGCGGCGGGGCCGCTGTCGGTACCTGTGCCGCTGATGCCCTGCCGGGCGCTCTCCAGGGGGAAGATGCCTGCGCACTTCTCCCGCTCCACCTGCCCGCCCAGGCACAGCTCCGAGATGATCTGCAGC